>KK499769.1:637638-1237638 GCA_000688715.1 Glossina pallidipes
ACTTGCAACGATATAAGTACTTGCATCGATATTAGTACTTGCAACGATATAAGTACTTGCATCGATGTTAAGTATGGCAATTTTCAAAGTCCCATAAAAAAATTCTCCGAGCTATTAATAGAGGATTCATGCTGTGCTAGTTTCATTTTTTCACAGGACATGGTTTGCCCACAGTAGCTAAGCAAACTTTCGCTTTATCAACCTCATTTATGACATAGTGTAAAAATACTGACTTTTCAAATATTAATTAATTTACATAACTACATGTTTTGTTTATTATATTTTGTAAAAAAATTTTCCAAAAGTTTTATTTCAACTGAATTTTGACTTAAATCCCTTCGAGACTTCGTTTTATAGAATTCTGTTAAGGCCTTAACAGAGCGCTGTAAAGAAATTTTTGTTTGTGTCTTTGCTAGTTATATTTAAATATAACTTCACACCCTTCATTTACGAGCAATTGTTTGATGTGCATTTTGGCTGTCATCGAAGGTTCATTTTAACAAGGGGAATATAACTTGATGTATAGATTAGATAGACTAAGATAATCAATATTAATTACCTGATCTGGCCTGAGGCCTGGTGGCACCCAGGTATATTCCTCAATGGCACATCCGCTGTCATCATCTGAATGCGACTGCCGTTGTAGGTCTAAATGTTGTCCCACTAAAAAGGGACCGTGACCATGTACCGCTGATGGATGATGAAGCAGTGAGGGAGGGGATGGTGATGAAATTGCAGGCGACAATTGATGTTGTTGTGACTGTTGATGATGATGGGATTGCTGGTGTTGCAAATGATGTGGCTTTAATGAAGACGTCGAATACTTGGACATCGATGATGATGCAGATGCTGCAGGTGAATACTGTAAAGGAGCGTGATGCTGTAAAGATGTGGCAGCTAACGGTGTCGTTACAATGTGTTGAAGATGTTGTTGTTGTTGTTGTTGCTGCTGATTATTGGGCTGTTGTAAGTGAGGTGGTAAATAGGGATGCTGGTGGGATGAGAGCGGTGGCAGGTGTGTTAGCTGTGGTTGGTATTGACGTTGCAACGGTAATGGGGATGTAGGTAAACCGGCGGTATTCGTTCCGCAATACAAAGTGCCGGCTGAAGAACTGCTGGGCAATGGCCCTTTCGATGGCGAGGCATTATTGCTGCCGGTGCCTTGCCTTAAGCTATTAAGCGGTGGCAATGGCGGTGGTGGTGTACTAGAGCTCGCTTGGGAAACGCTAGCTGTAGCTGTACAGCTCGGTGAGAAATGCCTGGGTAGCGTTGGAATTTTCTGCAGGTATGAAATTTGCGTGAGCGGGGTTCGGCTGATGGGTCTGCAAATTATACAAAATAGGGTATAGGGTAATTAGCGAATGTCTCGTGTATTAAATAGTCTATCGTTAACTTGTGCGTTGCTCATTCTTCAGTATGAGCAATGCTTTTAAGATTTGTTTTTGTTAATTTATAGGTATTGCTTCATAACTTTGAATCAGAGATGGCAGATTTTATCTTACAATCATCTTAGTTGTGTTATTTGCTTCAGAGAGAAACGTTATGAATATGGAAATCGTAAATTTGAAGTTTTTTCCTTTTCAAATGAAATTTATTTATTTAAATTACATATAATATCAAATGTATGATATATTTATGTGGGGTTTAATGTTTACAACAATTGCATGCATTTTTTTCTTTTTTAATAAATTGCATCTATTTTTATTTTTTATAGTTATTTTTATGAATTTCGTGGCAATTAAATGTACTAATATATGTGAACGCATAAATATTTTCACTGGAAACTCCTTACATTCAAAAAGCATCAACAACAACAGCAGCAGCAGCAGAAAGCACGTGCACAAAACAAAAAGCATATGCGCATGCGCATGCGCATGCGCATGCGAATATGAAATCAGTTTTCATAGAATTCTTTCAAAACATCACAGCGGGTAACTGAACGATGGTGGAATCGGGGAAAATGCAAAAGCAAGCACCAGTAATCGCATGACCATGCTTTTGCTATGCTTGGTGCAGCATTTCATGAGCCCGGCCAGTAACAATGATCACTAAAGCAATTCTCTTAAGTGAACCGCACAAGTAGTGAACAGTTTACGTGATTCTCACCGAACAATGTGTCTTCGATTTGCTTCTCAATCAACTTTAACAGCAAGAAAGAAAACAATTAAGAAAATTATATTCGGCTGCGGTCGAATCTTTTGTAGCCATCACTTTTTTTCCAAAAAAAAAAACACGAAAAAAGAAAAATAACCAAATTTCCAAATTCTGTACTGTTGGATGGGCATGGCTGATTTTTTCCTATTTTTATAAAAGTGCTATAAGATCGCTCATAGAATATACAAATTTTTATTGTTGTAGCCCATGAGCGATAAGCTTCCGAGAGTAAACCTATTGCTAGTTCATATTGTACTGTGCGCCTGCTTAATTTCGCCGATTTTCAGTTCCGCCTGCGTCCAACGGTTTCGACAAAACTTTCATTGTCATTAACAACCTCCATGCCAGATCTGAAGCCGGTAGGCTTACCTTTGCCACTTCGGGATTATGTACCGCAGACATTGCGCAGAGGGACGCACCAACATATGGGCAGACAGACAGCCATGCTAAGACAGGCTTTATCTACTTTAGGGGAGGGATCAGTGAAGCTTCCTTTTAGTTCCTGTTGCCAACCTTTTAACAAAACGAATGTATCTCCATGCTTGCGTGGTGAATGCGAAAATAGTAGTTGAAAAGTGTGTAAAATCTAGCTTGTTTATATTTTTATTAGCATCATTGCTCTCTTTCCCTCTCTTTTTTTTTTTCTCTGTTACACCATATCAGGCTGCCTAACAAATTATTTATGAAAAAGCATTATTGTAGTAGGTGTTATTGTCCACAGCGGTTGGTCATATAGTTTTTCCATCGAAATGTGTCAGCCACTGCGACTCGGTTAAAAAATCCAATTTCCATTTAATGCGAGCAAAATCTTTTAGATGCGAGTACAGAGTAGAGAGCTACAATTAAAATATCATCATAAAATGAGCTTCGAGACTGAGCCGTCCCTCATAACAGAAAGCACTAAAAATCGTACTTCTGTAGGAGTAAGATTTTAGGAAATTCTCTGTATAATGTTTTACTTTTTAAAAGATGAGTTTACAAAAAATGCCAGCGTTTTAAAGCAAAGCAATAAAGTTAACATTTCCTATAGTTTTTGCATATGGGTAACTAGTCGGTGTTATAGGTTGCTTTTAAATTGGACTTTTATTGATGTCTTCAGTTCAGTATTTTTGGAGCATGTGGGGCATGTGTATAACGGCAAATGTGCCGGCATGTAACAATTATATGAAGGATTGCGTGTCCGGAAACAAATTGACCAGGTGTGCTGAACAACACTTTCTTTCCTCGGGCAAATTTTCTTTGCATGAAATATTCTGAGCATATTTTTTAGGTAATCTTTTAAGAACACACAACAATTCATACATATGCAGATAGATTTAGATCATATAAACATCTTTCTCGTGTTGCCTATCTCTTTGAAAAATATGTTTTCTTCCTAAATCTTGTACGAATAAGAGCATCACACATACATATTAGGTGGACAAGCAAATTCCTTCCGCTAAAATTGGTTGCTGCATAAAACGCACCTGACGCGTTGAAATTTTCGGATATATAGATAACTCAGACATTGGTGTTCGAGTGAAGTGAGTTCCAGTTGTTTATAAGATGTCATTCAGTGCAGATCAAAGTTTAGATGGATGCCATTTATGGAACTGCATCTTGTCTGATTTTCGCTGAATTAAAGCTACGGAAATGGTTCAGTTAGCTTGGGGTGAAAACGCAGTAAGTTACGAAAACGTTAGAAAATTGTTTGCAATATTTCGGGTGAAAAAGGTTTGTCTTGAAAATGATGGAATTCGCACATTTTGAGCTTGGGATGAGAAGATGCATCCCACACCGCATATTCTTCTAGACTCTTACGATTGCCACTTAGTTAATCCGATCCAGTTATATTTAGCAGGTCGCCGGTTCACAAAAATTGAAGATATACCACAATACGTCGACGCCTATTTCGCTCCCAAATCGACAAGTTTCTAACACGAAGGCATCCATAAGGTCCTTGGACTGCACCGATGCATGTTTGGATTGTGAAGCACTGTAACAAGTATTTTTTAACGTGAGTTGAATTTTGTCAAAAAGGGAATGGATTTATTTATACACCCATTATATTCATAACGGCTTATAAAAAATAACTGTACATTCGTTGAACGACTGTTTCATTTTAAAAATAACATGTACATAAGCATTAAACTATGGTAAATATTTGTATTTTAAAACGGTTTAGTGACGCCTCAGATGCTATGTTAAATGAAATTTTCAAAATTGATTTATTGAGTGTTTTTATGAAAGTTGCTTATTTAAGTTAACATGTTTTATGCAACGCAGCTCAGGTCGGCTCAATGAAATGATAACGATTTGAAAGTTTATATCTGACTTGGGTAACTCAAGTTGCAAAATTTTTGCAGATTGATTGATGGGTCGATTGGTGGATTGGTTGATTTTTAAAGGAATTCGCTTGCAATCAAAAACACCATTTGCCTTAAGAGATATTCAAAAATTTAAACTGTTGCGATGTGAAGCTATAATTAAATATTGTATAAAAAATTTATTCAAAACTCTGTTGCTTCAGAAGTTCAAAACATACTTTGGTGAAAGAGAGAAAGAACTTCGCATTCGTCTGTTCATGGAATTATTTCTCAAATTTTAATTAACTTTGCCAGGATTTGAGACAATTTGACAAAACTGAATAAACTATTCACCTTGACTCGCACCTTTTAATATACTGTACATATACAGCAATGAAAGGATAATCACAGCACACTTTAATTTACGATATTACAAGCTACAAATTAGTTACTGTCCTCACAATTTTATGCGTGTGTCGTTTTCAGTACACTTGGCGAAGACACGGCACCTATTCAGTAGGTAGGCAGAGGACGTATTAAACTAATATTAGCTCACTTTAATTTGCTGAGTAAGTAGATATGTAAATATGAAACCGGAGTTTTTTATTAGCAAATACATGTTTATTGTAAGAAAGCAACTAAAATATTTTTCTTTTATAAGTAATGCCTATTGCTAGCTAAGTATTTTTACGACCTGCCTGATAATTTACGGGTGTTCATCGCGTCGGTGTTTTGACATCTTCCTAAGAACCAAAGCGATGTTCAACAACTGCGTCACCCATCGATACAAACAAGAAGAGTCTGGTGAATAAGCCACACGGACTAGCGTTCCTTAGCTGAATCTTCTCAACGTGTCGCGAATGGATGGGTGGACGGATGATAGTCAAAAATTACAACTTTTCATGCGTGGTGCAAATCCATTAAGTATTGCTATTCTTGGTATGGGGCGTTCCATCAGAGGTTAACAGCACATCCTTTCTGTCTCGCCAAGCACAGAGTATCATTTTCTTATAAAAGTGATTCAGTCTTGCCGCCTTTGGAAAAATACCGGTTTCATATTTACACGCTTAACATAATGTGCTATAAATTATTTCAAATATCGCTCTTCACGCAAAGAGTCTGGTTGTATAAATTGGGAAATTATTATTTTTTCAACAATTTTTGTGATAAACTGAATGGGTACTGAAAACTTGTTTCCATCGTCCATAAAATAATTGGGCACTAAATTGTAGATTAACGTCTGACACATAGTATATGATTTTGTATTCATTTGTTTCAGTGCAAAGTTAAAGTAAACATTTTAGGTGACAGGTGGCTTATAAAATTATGTTCTGAAAGTTCAGTCCAGCTGTGTTTTTTTCGTATTCTTTATGTCCTGCGTTTTGCTTTTTCTTACATTTCATTTTTAATACCAAAAGTAAATTAGGGAGATGACTCTTTTCTACTTCAATCTTCGGAAGCACTAGTTAGAAGGTAATACATCGTACTTTTGTATTTTCCGTTCTTTCCCTTTCATTGTTTTCGTGATATTATTACGTACACGAGAAAAAATTTTAATAAAATGGAGAAATAAGCGGAATGAGATTCGCTGACGAATTCAGAAGTACTTTCTGAATAACGTATTATGAGCCGCTTCAGCCTAAGGGAACCATCACTGAAGAAATGGACCAACAGCAGCTGCATCCCGTCTATTCCGACTATGCAGGGAAGGGCAAGATACTTAAAATTTCAGCATGAAATTGGAATTGGGTAACATTTTTGCGGTCATGTTGATGGGTAAATACCTACAGTGAATGTCATACCTACAGCGGTGTCAGAAACTTGCAGACAGAAGCAGGAAAAATCGATGATTACAAGCCCCGCTTGCAATCAAAGTGGTGTAGTAGTGTAAGTCATCAATTGGTTTTGGGATAATTATGGCGAGTAATTAATCTCCCGGCTTCATTATCTGAAATCGTCGTTCTTTTCGTTTTGCAACTCATTCGAAGCAGAGCTAATTATGCTAACATTTCTCAAAAAAAAAAACGTTTTCGAATACAAGTCTGGCAGCAAAGCAGTTCTAATTTATATATTTTTACGTTCTTTATATCTTATACCAATTGTGATACAGGCATATAATAATTTTGTGTGAATGTACACAACACTCAGAAGTATCTGAGATAGACCGACTTTTTATTATACCGATCGATTCAAACTCTTTTCCCGAATCGATTTGTCTGTCCTTCTTTGGCCTCCTTCGAATATTCTAGCATTCATAATTTAAAGTTTGAACCCATCATAGTGAATGGCTTTGTTAATGCAGACAATCTGTGCGGACGTATGCAACACCCAGAGGGACTTGAGATACATCCACCTTTTATTACATCGATTATATCAGGATCACTTTCTAAGCCCTTCTTTACGTCTGTCCGCCTTGTGCTCTTCGCAATTTTTGAGATATTTTGGAAAAATTTTGTACACTACCACACACACTGAGAACACTTCATTTTTGAAAAGGATAAAGAATTGGCTTTTTGCTCATTACTCATAAACTACGGTAGGTAAATCAACAAAGATTAAAACATATATCCTATGGGCGATGCCGTCGTACTTGTACAAAAATGGGCAAATTGATCTCGTCCACCTAATATTATATTCTACCAAAATGCAATTTTTTTAATACCTTTATAACGCGTCGATGCAATATTCAAAAACCCTACAAAGTATATAAATGTTTGGCTAGTAAGAAATTCGGAATGTACTCAAGCATGTCTGTGCGTCCATCCGTCCGTCCGCGCAACTGTGTAATATCATTTGCAAACATTCTCCCGTTCGCAAATGCGAAGGTATGGCCCAAAACTTCTAAAAGAATGTGAAAATAACTCAACCTTTTCAAAGAACTCGCCTACAATACCCACACCTCTATATAGCAAAAACTGTGAACAGATTTGCTGTCCGCTTTTTTTCTTGTTATTCACAAACTACAACATTTGCACCATACAACTTTGCAGCTTTATTCCGAAAATGGAAAAGGCTGCCGAGCGTTAATACTTTTCATCAAAGTGATGGGTGTAAAAGATTCCGTCACGACCGAATGTAATTTTTTAATTGCTTTATATTGAAAATGTTTAATATCTGCTAAAAAAGAGGTAAATTTTACATAAATTAAAAATGTAAGCCATCACATAGCCTATCATTTGAGTGAATAGAGTTATTTCGCTTATTTATTTTATGTATATATATACGGTATATGCATACATATACACAGTATAATAACTGTACAAGCATCATTGTGTGGAATAAAACTTTCATTGTTTTATAGATGAATTCCTTAACGAGTTCAGTGTGGTTTTTTCCCGAAGCAAGATTTGTATTGAAAACATGTTTAATTTATCTACTTATTTATTTATTTTTTTTTGCACACTCGGGCTAGATAATTAAGAGATTGTAAATATACTTTCAATATATCAAAAAGAGCAAAAAAAAAAAAAATCCCCACACTTTAATAAAATGATAAAATGCCTGACAAATAAGATGTAAAAAAAAAAAAAAAAAATCATAAAACTATAAAGAATCATTCTTTACAATAATGTATCATTGGCGTGATGAGGGAAGGTGTTCCTAGGTTGGAAATACCAAAATGATCTGAATGTAATAATTCGTGAAAATAGCGGTTAATTCTTTTGATCGAATCAGTGATAAATCGCGAACAAGCAGCGTATCGTCTTATCTCTCTCCGATATGTATCCTACATTTAACAATCTTTCGCTGTGAATCAATGAATCCATTTCATATAATTGTTGGCTGGTTGCTTGGCGATACCTAATGGTTATCTCATCTTATAATTCAAGTATGATATGCAATTATGGGTTCGGTTTTTTGCTTTTGTGTTGTAATGACAATGGCTGCACTTAATCTGAAACAGTTCATGTGTAAGAATCTCGATTATAAAGGAAATAATTTTAATATATAATGATTGGATTGGATTATGCAGCGCACTTATAGATATGTATTTAAAGCGTTTCAATTAAAATTCAAACATCAAGCTTTGTAGATGTAAACCGGCAACTAATGTTAAAAGATTGCTGCGCAATATAAAAACTAATTTGTCGATAGTTAAACAAGGTATTATTCTGTTATTTGTCGATGAGTACTTCAAGCACTCGCACCGATAATTTTAAAGAATAAAACTTAGTGAAGTACTATCAAGTGGGAAACGACTTTTTCTTTTTATCTTTAATGAGAGTTTTACAAGCATCTCAAAAAAAAAAAGCATGCGATATCTATAAGAGCTATAAGAACACTATTGCATTGTGATCATGTGTACCTTTTAATCTTGAGATTGGATGCCGACAGTGCAAAGCTAGATATTTGCTGGAAGCTTTTAAAAATAGTTTAGCTTTATTTCATATTAAATGTGGCAGTTACACGTGGCATGTGAATTAACAACTGATCGCAAAATGTATTTATCGTTGAGTATTGTGTTTTATGATACACATAGTTGTAATTTTAGGGAGATTACAACTCTTCACATGCGTGCGGGAAAAACAAAAATACCCTGACACGATTATTTTAAATGCTCGTAAATGTTTTACTAATTAAAAGCAAGAGAACCAATCTATTTTATACTTTCAAACTCCAAGGTAATGAACGGAAGATATTACTTGGAAATGTAAAATCAATAGAATGAAAACATGCAGGAGGAAGTACTTGGTTTAGTGCAGTGGGAAAAAGCACTTCGTGGCAAGGCATAGGCAATGGTTGCTGTAATAAATATTGCGTTTTGAAGTTACTCTGTGGAATTCTGAGGTGTTCATCATAATTCCCATACCTGACCGCATTCTTTGACCATTTGCCAAACGTTGAAAAATTTGTATTTCAGTGCGCTTGCTTCTCTCCGACTACACTTTCGCAGATAGAATAGTTAAATTGGAGAGGCGCTGGAAAAAAGAGAGAAAATATATAGTGTTTTCTCCACTAAGGAACGAATCTACAGCCTTTTTTTCAGATTTTATAAAAACCGATTTTCATTATATTTTTATGGAAAGATGCATATGACTTCCCTAAATATTCCCTTCCATTTTTTTTTAATTTTAATTCACACAGGGGACGTCTTCTGCATTTTTTAATTCACGCAGGGACGTGTTCTCTATATATAACACGTTGATGATCACAAAGGTGCGGGGAGGAGAAAAGCGATTACGGAATAGACGCAGCCTAGTGTATGTGTGCCCAGTCATTAAGTGTTATGATTTCATTAACTCAACGCATCCATAACGACGAGTGCGGTGAAAACCCTGTGAACGGTAGCTTGGCACCTATGTGACCGGCCGGTAAGTGTTGTGCCTTTACGGACTAAGGATTCGTTGTAGCCATGACGAAGACTCGCACTGAGATACTTATCCACACTGTCTGCATGAGTAACTGAATAGGTAGGAAACACGACTTCTAAGTCGGTGTATGCAAGTTCAGATCTCAAATGCGATAGAATTTACTTTTGTCGTAACTAAAGTGACTGCTTAACCGATCAAGGCATAGAACTTAGCGATCGGACACGCGGCCACCGCCTCTCTACCCCTTTCTCTTCCCTCATTCACTTCTCTCTGACCGCCAATGAGTTACACGAAAGAAAGGCTTATCAACTTTGTCACTAAAAAAAAAATATCATCAATGTAAGAGTTCGTTTAAAACATCGTAGAACCCATGTTCATGCAGTCATACGCTAAACAACGTAAAGAGCTTCGTGTGAAACTTTTTTCTCTTATCTGCTCTTTTAAGCTCCTTTCGAATAATTAATAATAATCGTTATCGGTTTAGTTTAATAACCACACTAACGGTTTTGTTGTTTCACATTACAGCGTGTGTTCGTACGTTCGTTGCAAGACCGCTTGATTATTTAATATTTGGTGACATAAAATGTACAAAATGTAAAACATCTACAAGCGAGATTATAAAATAAAGTAAATTCGTAACACTTGACTGAAAAATTGTTTGCTGTTAATGTTGTTGCTATTTGGTTAACAACAACAACGCTTTAAAATAACACTTTGTTAAATGCAATGTAAACTAATGCTTACAAATACTAACATAATCAATGCACCGACTAATGGATAACGTTTGCGACAACGCAAAGCAATTTGTTACGCTTTTAATTTTTTCTTTTACTCTACAACAAATGGCGAATATGGGTGTTTCCATGTGTTGGGGCACAAGCCGGAGGAGGGGGGTAAAGGTGGTGTTTTTCAAAGCAATGTTCACGTTTAGCTTAATAAGAAAACTAAAAGTAATTATATTTTTATTAAACATTTTTGCATCGAAACCGTTATATGCAAAACCTTTTGAGTGAAAAGACTTCTTAATAATAATTTCACACCTTGAATGCAAGTGTTCTTCTTCTTTTGTTATTTACACGCACCATAATTTACAAGCGACAAGAATGAAAGATATTTTGTTAAACAACAATAGCTGTAGAGAAAGAAAAGAAAATATTTACACAATTTGCTTAAAAATTAAATATTCACACTGCGGTGTTAGAACATAAATAAAGCAAAGTCCAAAACACTTATGCAGCATGTACACACGCATAGCTAGCGTGCCTACACACAAAACACAAAAGACACAAAAGTAACAATGACAACAATGGCCCGAATACAATTATGTTTTTGTCGTTAAGCTTGGTCTCAAGAAGTGCATGGCATTGTTGCCATCTCCTGTTATACGAAACAAGTGCCACTACATCTGCACATCTTTTCTTAGGCGTTTAGTCATTCTTCACGGCATATAATATAATATAACAAAATGTATTCTTTATGGCTATCGTAACGGTTGGATGTATGTATCGTTTTCCCAAAGAGCTTGCAAAACCACAGAATTTTGTCTTACAAAGTCGACTTTCTGAAGTTACTGGATCTATATATATATATACATATATATAAAAGAAAAACGCTTAATGTTCGTACAGCTTTGTTAGGAAACTATTATCAGGTCCTTAATGTCTTTGTGAAGGTGCTCTAGGAGGGTCAGTGATAAGATACTTTTAGATTGTAAGGACACTGTCAAAACACTATATATAGAAAAAGAACTACCTTTGATGTCCTAGGGACGAAATCAATTTTATGCATACTCCATAAAGCTTTGGCTTCATAAAGCGAAAGAAAAGAAAAACTCTGCTCGACTTCAATTTATTTTATTAATTTGTGACGAGGAAATTTATAAAACAAAAGAATTTTCGCCTGTGGAGGAAAACAATACTATTTTTGATCGAATAAAGCGCCTTTAACTGTTGTACTACCTTTGCCCAAGTTCTTCACTTATCTATTATCCTTAGACTCAAACGGTATAATAAGAGGTGAGTCCAATGGTGTTTCTGGGTATAAAATTTGCAAGTGGCACCTTCCAGTTATCGGAGACAAAAATCGGTAAGTGACAGTGTTTGGGATTTCCAATTTAACGTGACAAATTTGGATTGGAAAGGGAAATTTTTTGAACCCCTTCCGAATAAAGGCTCCTAGGGAATGTATGCTCTTGTATAGCAAATATTTTTAATTTTTATACATCACGATGAGAAGTGGTTCATAATGGTAACCTGGAATACAAATTAACCATAGAAAATTTGAATGACACCAGTTTATATATGAGGCCCTCATGTAAAGCAACTCTTTGCATGCGACCAAGAGAATGCATTTCAGGCGGATTGCATAGTTAGAAGGTGGATCCAGCTTTTGTTATACCGACCAACTCAGAATGTGACTCTCGGCCTGTCTCTCCGTCCGTCCATCTATACGTCCTGCTTTCTTGTGTTTAATTTTCATGAAATTTGATACACAAATGTGTTTTGGCCCAAGAACGAAGACAATTGAAAATGGTCTGCATCGGACCATCTTTTCGGTCACTTCCCATATAATGCCTTATTTTGACAAGTTGTTAATGTTGAATAATTGTAGGTTGTAGAATATTTAAAGGTGCGCCATGGCCCACTGTAGGGGTTTTGCTTGTTAAATATATATTCATTGTAAATATTTCCAACGAAAAATTTGTGTGCGTTTTTGCTTTCTTGAATCGAAAGAGGATGAGTATGCTCCATTTTAATGCTCTATTTTCAATGAAATCTACATGCAAGCTAATAAGATTCGGCTTAACCCGAGTACAATTTCAACTTGGTTTTTACTTTTGACAGCAAAAGAAGTTAGAAGAAGAAGAACAAGACGTATGAAATAGAGGAAGGACAAAGTTAAGAGAGTCGAAGAATTTTCCTGCATTCCCTACCAGATATTTTTGGTTATTTAAAAATGTAATATGCAAAGCAGAAGGCGCTACTAGTGAAGTGTTGAAGATATGAAGAAAAAGTAAATTTATTTTATGGCTTCCTTTGAGAATAATCGAACTTTCCGATGTGCTTGCAAAGACAATTCCTTCTAGAAGCGGCAGTCAATACAAGAATATTGGAATAGCGATTGAAATCATGACGTGACCTCGTAACAAAAAAATATCAATGGCTTTAAAACAGACATTGGCCAAGTCTACTCTGTAGCCACTTACGGCTTTAAAAGTGTTTTTATTGCTTTTTCTTTAAGTAAATCAATTTCCTCTACAAGCACAGAAACCTTATCTAACCAGTGATGCAACTATTTCAACATTTTATAATACGCATCACTTGGCACTTTTAAGTTTACAACAAATGCTTCAAGTGTTGGCGGCACATATTAAAGGAAATATAATCAATAAGAAAACACGCAACAACAAAACCGATTCATGTAAGAGTGTTTGTGATGAAATCGACAATTAAATGATTTCCCCACCAATTCGTATACGTATTGATTGAAGTAACTAAATACGAATGTTTAAGATGTAATAGCTAGCAAACCATACATGCATACATACGTAACTGAATACAAAGCATGCATTTTTGCACGCATCTGAAATCGTATTAACTCAATGAATTTACATAAAAGCTAGTGCATCGGCATGTAGCGTTTCCAACGCACTTCAACTTGAAAAATCAACAAAATCAAGTGTTTGCACGTTCGCACAAAACTCATTAATAGATTTTGGACGCTTAATGCTTGTTCCTCAACGCCTATTAAATCATTGGAAGCATTGGGATTTTTTTTCAATTTATTTTTCAAAAAAAAAAGAAAATTTGCTTTTTTTTATTTTATTTTCAATTCAGTGGCACATTTATAATAAGTTTTCACTCTATTAACATATTTTTCTTCGGGTGCATACGCTTATGCAAAAACATTAGCATTTACATGGCATGGAAGGATTCGATCAAATTGAAATAGCTAGTGTGTTACTTAGGTACGTAGTGGAAAATCTTCACAAGACTTGAAATATCTCACGCGAATGTTTAATAAAAATTGCAATCGCAAGCTTACTAAGGCCGTAGCTAAAGTACTTGTGCTCGTGACATTGAGAATGTGCCCGTAAAACTGCATCAAGTCTGTGTATGTTTGCACGTGAATATGCCAACAATTACGCAAATTTTCTTCGGGGAAAACACACAAAAAAAATAAAAAATAAATAAATGAACAACAGCAACAACGAAACAAAGAACACATGTTACACAGCTTTTGTAAAAGCTAATGTTTAGAGGAGTGGATGGTTTGATAAAATGCAAACATTCCTTCGCTCATGTATACTGGCATGAACACATCGTGTGTGCTTGCAACGAAGCATTCATTGCCTCTTTGCCTGTTTGCTTGGTTTCGCATGCAACGCTAGCTATGGTCACTTGTTGCTATGAGTTATTTATTTATTTATAATTTTTTTTTAACTTTAATTTGTCGTCTGCCGTCATAAGTAGTCATTAGCATAAGAATTATTTTGTTGTTGTGGTGCTGTTCTTTTTGTAATTATTATTCGTTGTTTGTTAGTTGATTGACTTCTTGGCTGGACATTTTAGTGGCCACCACCATGCAACGGCGAATAGCGTTGCATTAAAAACTTTAAAAAGCCGCCAACCAACGAGAACAACAAGGTCTTCCAAAGTATTCAAACACACACACACACACACATGCAGGTAAATACAAATAGCCCGGTATGTCTTGAAAATTTTAAGTATGGTTGTCGGTGCTTTCTTACCCACCTTTCGTCTTAATAATCATATAAAAATTACTTATCATCCTTTAAGTACGTGGTAGTGCCGGTTAATATATGATTTTCGTATGCAGGTAGATTTACTTTACATTTCAGCGAGCACATGTGTCTATATCTTTCCACGAGAAGAAAAAAGACTTAAAAAAAGAGTAAAAAGGTTTTACGTTTCTGCTCCATTCTCATCAAAATGACTCAGATACATACATATGTCGTCTTAACTAAAATAAATTGAGATATTTTAAGTAAATCACGGCTACTTTGGGGTAAGAATGAGAAGCCGTCTAAATTTAAGTGCATCTGCTCCTAGTTTTCAGGAAACTTCATAAAAACGCGTAATGTATAATTTTTGTAAAACATCTTAGATCGACAGCGAGGCGATCATTCTTACTATCTACGTTGGCGTCATCGTCTTAAAATGAAGCGACGGTTTAACTCGTCAGATAGCTTTTGATAACTTAGGGCAAAAAACTGATGACTGTTAGCGTTGATAATGTTTTTACAAAAGTTAATAATTGAACGTCGAAGCTACGCAAGGTTTTTAGAAAAGTCAGATTTTATATTTCGAAATGACTATATCTGTCTTTCACTTGACCGAACCTCTTTAATTCCAGCTGAAAGTAAAGCAAGGAACACCATTTACGTAGACAAAACGAAAATTAGTTTGATACCTAGTTATGTTAATCTTTCGGGAAATCGGGAGTGGCCAAATCCGCGGCCTCGGCACTATTAATTATAGACGAAACAATGGAGAAGATCGACCTTGAAAAATCTATTAGAAAACAGTTCTATATATTTAATGTATTGCAAAAAAAAATTATAGCGAAAATTGACGAAAATAATCGACAATGCTGGACACTAATCTGACATGAATCTTAACCTTAAACTACCGAGTAAGTCATTTCGATCTTTTTTAATTTTCAAGCTTAAAAAAAGCGATTATAAAACATGTAATGCTGCATTATTTTTTTGTGGCTTTATTTATATGAAAATACCTTCAAATTACGCCAAAACTGTTTTCCTACGTAGTACAGACTTTGAGATGCCAATGACATATACCTAGCGCTACCAAGAGGGATCAATTTGATCCCCTATTTGCCGCAGTCATAGAAAAAAAGATAGACCCCTCAAATTTACTACAGACATTGCCTAATCGATCACGAACGTTAGTGTAAACCCTGAGCGTGATCTATTTATGTGCACGTCCGCAAAATGGAAAAAAGTGAAGCAATTCCAAGAAAAAGACTGACTTTTCTTTAATAGCTTTTTCTATAACGTTCGATCTGACATATACATGAAAACCTATGACCCAAACGTTCGTCTAGATTACCTTCATGTCCAATCCAAGCATGCAGATGGAGTTCACGACCAGGTAGATAGCAGGTTTTTCAAAATATCTTCACAGGGACGAAAATTGCCGACGAAAATAAAGAAAAAATTAGCGCGGGCGCGTTCGTAGGCAAATAATACCCAATTCTTTTAATGTTGAATTCTATGCCTTAGTCTTACTGTTGCATTACACAAAACGATCCTTAAGAAATCTACTTCTCTAGTTGCAATTGTAGAGAAAATTTTGTAATTGAGCATACACTCTGTGTATGTGAAAATCATTTCAATATTCAAAGACACAAATTCGAAATGTCTAACCATATGGATACCGTGAAAGTACTTGGAGAGCAATGGAACCCATGAAATATTTCACTTTGTTAAAACGACTATACGAATACATAGGGTTTTGCATACGCAATCTTGGTGAAAGAAGGTTTTTTTATTTTTCAAAAGCAGTCGGTTTCTTTTCATTCTGTTACGAAACTCTTTTCTGGATACGGTTCGTATCGCAAGATGGTGGTTTTTATTTACGGTCAACTACTTTAAGGGTAGGTTTATTTACAGTTTACTTAGTTTGATAGCACTTTTATCTTACACTTTTTTTCGGCCCAAATGTTCTCTACCGACTGACTCTGCCTTCTGCAAATATTCTGTTCATAAACATTTTTACAAGAATATTACTATTACCTAAGTTGATGGCTTCATTTTTAACCCGTTATCCGCTTTTCCGCTAATCTTTTTCGACGGCCGGCGGCTGCATGACGCGCCACGAACTTGGCTTGGCACTTGGCTTTTTCCTCCCTCGGAAATATATTTTCTAGCAAAATCACTTAGTTGGCTTGTAACTAGATTAGGGATTTCCGTAACAATTCCGTTATTCATCTGGTTCAATAAATCTGAATAATATACACCTTTTATTGCCCAATTGCGTCCATGATTGTGAATGGGGACGGGATATAGACCGTCAAAATATTGTTCATATACTCTCCCACTGCCGAATTATTTTCCATTCTAGTTTCATTGTAAGCCGCCCAAGCCCATTCTTTTGTACCTTTGCGAATCTTACCTTTGCGGGTTAAAGTTCAACTTACTTCTTCAATTTGCCCGACATAGCATTCTCGTATTATTTCCTCTTTTCAAACGTGTAAAGAATGGTTCCTTGATAAAAGGACTGCGCAAAATTAAGCGGTGGGATCTGCAGTTGATGGCTATTTTGAGAATCTCGATGGTTTTTAAAATAACTAGAGTACTGAGCACCCCTGGGAAAACTACATCGAGCTAACATGAGAATGTGTTGAAAAATAAAGATGTTTTTAAAGCTTACACCTTCTGTGTTACAAGGATATACTAAACTTGCGCGAATGTATGCAAAACGCAGAAGCACGTGAGACATACGCCTTCAGAATCACTGTGTTAAGCTTGTTCATCCGTACGTTTGTCTTATTTTCTGTTGTTCAATGTACTGGCCGCAATTTTTCTAATACTTTGACGAAATTTGGTAAACTGGCGATTTTTGATTCAAAGACGAATACTACCGAAAATGGTTCGGATCGGACCACTTTTTCGACCACTTCCTATATAATACTTTATTTATAAAAGTGGATATATGAGTAAATGTAGGACGGCTTGGGGTGGCTTCATAAAATATTTGTCTTTTTCTCATAAGCATGGACACTTTTGGGACTACGCTTTCGTTCGTTTAAAGATGACTTACCAAAGTCGATGTAAGCAGGAAAATGTGCATGATGCATGTTTTATTTGGTTTTAGATTAGGTTACGAAAGGAGTGGATTTAAAAGGGGTTAAAGTGTTTCGCTAATTTCTTGTTTACTTCATTTGTTATATGAAAATATTTTCTTACTTTACTAAGTTTATCTGACAAATGATGATTTTAAAAATCTATCTTTTAATTTACTACACGTGTAGTAACTAAGTAAAGCAATTATAAACCAATTTTCCACAGGGTATAAATAACTTTATGATCAAATATTATTTGCTTTTGCTGGAGGGAGAATAACATAACTTTTTTTGTTATGTAAGACACGCATATGTGTTTAGTTTTGTGTAAATCCTTTGTTTTTTGCCGAAAGTTTTGTGCTGTAGGTAAGGGAAATAAGGAAAATTTAGTACAAACGCTCTTCTAAGAAACCACACGTATTGACTTATAGACATCATCTGTGTACTAATAGCATGTTTCGTGTCTTTACCAAGTAACATATGCAATGCAAAATTTTGCATATCTTTTGCTGTTCGAGCGACTGAAAGTAAAATTTATGACTGTGTCGAAGATGTTGTTTTTTATACTGTAAACAAGCAGCGACAGCAGCACATGCAACAGGATAAGAGTCTAAAATTACATAAAATGTAATTTATGCCTGGACAACTGATTAGACTTAACGACAAATGTGAAACAGCTTTTATATACATATGTATGTATGTGAGTGATAAGAAAAGAAAAAGCCAAAAAAAAGGGTTTCAATTACCAGCCGCCCGACTGACTACGGACTTTGTGTGGTTTCTGGAATTATTTATTCACGTACAATAATGATTGGGTGAACTATTTGCAAATAATCTTGTCCAACATAACTTTTCTGGTATATGTCGTTGGTGTTGTTGTCTCTAATTTTATTGGCTAGAAAATGTGAATTCAATTTCATTTTACGACTGTTCGGACATGTTTATGCCTGTTTTGTTTATCTTTTAGTCGTAAAAACATTTGTACGCACTTACGCACATTTTACAGGTAATAAGTTGTTGCATTTCATCCATAATCCTGAGTAAGACTTACCTGCAATAAAAAGAAAATAAATTTTAAATTATATCTAATAATAGGTAGTCTTATCATAAAAAAGTTTTCACGTAAAGAAATAATTCATTAAGTAAATTTAGTGAATTAATGAATTAATTAATTAAAATAGTTGATTGAATATTAAGTTTACCAATTATTACATTAAAAACTAAATAGAAAATTTATAAAATACAATAATTAATTAAATGGCAATAATTGTTTAATTAAATGAATTTACTTAAATACAGTTTAATTAATTAAACGAAATTAATTAATTGATTAAATTACTTAATTAATTTGTTGAATTAAAAATTTTATTAATTAATCGATTATTTTAATTAATTAATAGTTAGTCAAAAAATGATTCTATCAATTACTATATTCAAACTACATAAATTATCAATTAATTTATTTTATTTAATTAAATTCAATTAATTAGTTAATTGATTTGAGAAATTACTTAATTAATCATTGCAATACTTTTCAGTAATTTTTGTTGAAGAAATATTACACATAACAAATTTTGTTTAATGTAATAACTTTTTCAAAATAAGCCAAACCACTTTTATTGGCCATCAGTTCTTGCCAAAATCAATCATTTTATCAAATTTCATCAAAATATTTCGAAATTTGCAGGGGAAATATTAAACGCAACGCATAATCTTTTTAGCTTGCAATTAACAGTCAGCTGTCCTTCTGTAAACAGGTAGCTTAAAAGGGTAATAAACCGTTCTATAAGGATCAGAGAGCGTCATTAAATACCTCATACAATTCTTAAAGTATTCATATGATAATTTTTTAAAATGAGGCGTCATGTGGGCAGCGGTATAGTGCGTTTTGCGAATTGGTCGAAAAAATGGTTCGATCCGATTCCTTTTCAATAGTTTGAGCTTGGGCCGAAACATGTTGTTGTCCTAAATTTCATCAGAATATCTCTACAGTTATGGTCCATAGATTGTACACAAGCAAGCAAGATGGACAGGCAGACTAAATGGATTCACGATGAGGTTCCGAATCAATCGATAGGATAGATTGGGTATAGAAAAATAGAAAAAGATTTATTTTCTTTTAAAAATATACGACGAAACATATTAGAAAGTTGTAATTTGAAATTGTCGATAAATGCTACCTCTTAAGAATCTCTGCAAACTTTCCCTATATTTATCCGTAGAAGAAAATCATCTAATTTGTCGTAAAAGCAATTTTTTTTTGACCTGCTATTGCAAGGCGTAATTAAATGCACTTCCATTGCAGCACACAATCTGACAGGTATAACACTTTTTCACAAGATTTCCAAGGCAATATCAATTGTAAAATGGGAAATCTCAACTTCTCGGTCCACTTTTATTTTTTCCATAACTTAACCTGTTTGGAAAGAAATTTCTTGAATTTATTGAAAAGGGATTATCTCTTAATCCGAATAAAGGAAAGCAATGTAATAGCAACAGGCAAGAAATATGCACTAAGGATATAAAAAGGAGAATATTTTGATAACAAGCTAAGTATAAAATCTTACTTTGTCGAGTATAGTCAACTCTGTGTTAACGAATAATATCCAAAGTTTTAGATAAACGATTTATTCCAAGTGGTTTTAACGGACCTGAATTAACTTGAATTAATTATCAGTAATAACTTGTAGAGTATTACATCGCAAAATGTCGAGCAAGTAAGTAAAAAGTCAAATCAATATTTGATGAAATCATAAGAGGGAAGTGAGAGCCTAATTTAGTTTGAACGCGAGAAAAAGTGCTTAGATTCACTAGTTGATTAAAGTAAACTTAGGTTACTTATCATGGCTTGTCCGTGCACAGATGAAATAAATAATCACGATATCAGCATGGCATATAGAAACTAAAGCATGGAAGCGACTTGTGGTATTTTTAATATTTTTTTTTTTTTAGGACCCTCAACAATGGAAATGTGTGTGAACTGTCTCCTGCGTATTCGAACCCTAATTACAGTAATGTTGTACTTGCGGCTTTAAATAAACAACGTCTTGAGCGAAAGGTAAGCACAATAATTATATAACCAGTTGGTGTGGACTCTAAGGTGTGACTATTTAATTTCACAGCGCTGTGACTTCACTTTAGAAGCGGAGCACGAATCTATCTACGTTCACAAAGTAGTGCTCGTAGCTGTTTCGCCTTATTTCAAGGCAATGCTTGAACGTAAGTGTTTCTCTAACATTATCAAGCAATAATCCAATAATCAATCTTCAAATCTTTTCAGATAATTTAAAGGAAAATGCAGAATCAACAGTAAAGTTTACTGATGTCAAGGCAATTGCTTTGAAAACGATTGTCGATTACGTCTACAGCGGTGAGATTAACATTACGGAAGACACCGTGCAATCGCTTCTTTCTACGTCGGATTTACTTCAGATCGATTGGGTAAAAGAACAATGTGAACACTTTCTTATGACGAAGATAGGCCCAACGAATTGCTTTGGTATTTGGAGGATTGCTGGTAAGTTCAAAGATCTCTTTCATGTATCCTGAGCTAATTTATAAATTTTCCAGATATGCATTCGTGTAAAGAACTCTTCGCTTATTGCAAGGCCTACATTTTAAAACACTTTCCCCAGTTGATTAATTACGAAGAATTCTTAATGCTGTCCTTCGAAGAGGTATGTAGATTGAAACCAATACCTTCTTATATATTTTTAATTGTAAAACACACACATCTCTAAATAAAATTATTTTTCAATTATTTGTTCCCAGGTGAAGGCAATAATAGTAAGCGATGATCTTTACGTAAAAGTTGAAGAAATTGCTTTTCAAAGTGTTCTGAACTGGGTTAAGCACAAACGAGAAGAACGCACGCCTCATCTTCGGGAACTAATGAGTCACGTTAATTTGTCTCTCCTGAAACCCGAATTTCTTAGAAATCTGTATCGTTCTGAACCCTTGTTCTGCAATGGGTTCTCGGGTATGTTGCCAACTAATAAAAAAAGGTTCTCTTCTGACACTCCTCCATTTAAAAGAAGAAAAACTCAAAATCGCTACATGCCCTGTGTAATTTTCGCAGGTGGGCAAAAAGAAGGGTGCAAAATAAGCAAAACCTGCAAAGTATATGATATATCCAATAACGAAATGTTTGGCGTATCGCCGTTGAGAGAGCGTAGAACTGATTTATCGGCAGTTTCACTACACGGTCTTGTGTACGCAATGGGCGGATTGCCCAATTGGTATGACATAAAGTATCTTCAAACCGTAGAACGCTATGACCCTGTTATCGACGAATGGACCAAAATTACTCCGATGCATACCGGTCGTTGTTGTTTCGGGGCTTGTGCACACAATGACCTTGTTTATGTGGTCGGTGGACAGGGGAATTCAACCGTTGAAAACTACAACCCGATAACGAACAAATGGTACAAATGTCCAGACACTCCTTCGCGATATGGTTATGGCAATCGCGCAGCTGTAATTGGAAATAGTATTTACAGTTTGGGAAAGACGCGGAGCGGAATATTGTTTCGTTTTGATCCGCGAGAAGGACAGTGGGACACTGTCGATAGAAGCGATAACATTGGGAAAAACGTTGTTGAAGTAACTTCTTATGATCATTCACTATATTGCATAGGAGGAAATCGCCCTAAAAGTGCATGTAAACGTTTTGATGCACGCTCTAATAAATGGCAAGCATTATCCTCTATGAACTATGGCAGAGAATATCCCTACGCAATGATTATTGGGTATGAATTATACGCGTTCGGCGGTTGGAATAAGGAATGCGCCACGTCAGTCGAACATTATAATATCCACCAGGATGAATGGACAATAGATGATTCGATTAAAATTAAGAACTGTTTTGGAGGAGCTGCTCTCGTCCACCGAGTCCTCAGTTGATCAGTGGATTTTTGATAAGAAATATTTTTGCGAATGTGAAAAAAAATAAAATATATTTTTACTATATAAACGAATTTTTTAATTTTAACCTAAGCGGACAAGTCGTTGTCAGATTTGTCAGAAGGAAAGTTTGCTTATTGCCTTAGTACATGCTTTGAATTTTTTAGAATATGAGAAACAAATTCCTGGACGCTGTAAGCTTTTCCCAAGCGTTTTCAAGGGACTATCTTGAATCCTTGCCGGAAAGGTGTAGCCTAATATCTTACCAAAACCTTTAATATGCCGAAGAGCTTCAAAAATCCCTTAAAGGATACTCACTTTCAACTACTGTCAAATTCGGAATGTATCCGTTTGTCTGTCTGCCCAACTATGTAGCATCTGTGATAAACGTTCTTCCTTTCCCGAAAATGAAGATATCGCTCGCGAATTTGCAAAAGAATTTGAAAATGACCTAAGTCGGTTAAAGAAAACGCTTACAATGCTCATATGTCTACGCAACGAAAATTGAGAATATGTTTGCTTTTCTGGGTTTTTCCTTGTTAATTATAAACAGCAACAGATACACAAGGAAAATTTCCATATTTATTCTAAAGAAGAGAAAACAATTAGCCCCGCCCATTCGTCTGTTATTATAGAGAATGCAAATTCAGTTTTTTCCTTTTTTTCCTAGCCTTTTTCAGGATAACGGCGATGGGTACAAAAGATTCGCTCATATCTCCTAATTGCAATCAAACATCAATATTAAAAAGATTAAAATACAATTTACACAAGAAAAAAAGCAAACAGCGACAACATATTCTCAAATCTCAGTTATTTTCTCAAAATCAGTTCTTTTCTTTTGGTAATGAATCGTAGATAAGCCTACGTGTATTCATTAAGCAAATTCGATTATGAAGACTACTACCACTACTACAACAGCAAATGCGGTCTTATCATATCTTAAAATCATATTTTTTTTTGTTTTTTTTGTAAACGTTGTTCGTAGAAATCCATCTATTAGATGCAAAAAGTAAAACAAGATATTAACTGAAGCGAAGGTTAAGCGAATGTTTGTAATCATAGTGACAGTTTAGTTGCCGCCTCATTATTATGCTGCACAAAGTCTGTGATTACTACGATAATGTGGTCGTAAAAATACCGCATGACTTGAGTTTTTCTTTTTCTTTTTTTTTTCTGACTAAACATCATAAGAAAACAAAAACGTAAGAAAAGTGTTATTTTTAATGGACTGACGACGCAGCATATAAGTAACTAAGTGAATATGCGCAAATGCACAGCAATGTAAGTACAGGTGAGGTGATAAGTGAACAAGATTTTCACATGTTTTCCGTAATTCCACAATAAGTTGCAGACATAGTTTTCTTTAGCCTGCGCTACTGCGCGACCATTAAAAGCGTTTTTATTTCTTTCTTTGCTTTTTTATGCTGTTTGCTTTGATCGTATAAAACATTTATGCAGACTATGAAGTAAATCTTCTTTGGGAAAACTGTCACAAACATTTTAGTTAATCATGAATAAAACCAGTTAATTTACCGGCTTATATAGCAGAAAGTGTTCATAAATCAAGGAACTGAACATTTCTTATAAAAGTTTTGCTTATTGCAAAAACAGTACTAATTAATTGAAAACACTTTGTCATTTTTAATTGAAATTTCACCGACTTAGTAAAACAAAAGACTTAAGTAAAAAACTGACAAACGCAAAAGGAAGAAAAGTAAGAGAAAAACAATGCAAACACGAGAATATGCACATACATCAAATAGTTTTTATCTAAAGCCGAAGGCCTGATAAATTTCCGTGTTTGTTGTGTTTGATTTAGAAGAAGAACAAAAGACTTAAGCAACAAACTTTTTGAAGCACAAGTTCAATACATAAGAGCTATGGTGGATGGCAACAAAAAACAAAAATAAAAGAAAAAATATCAATATAAAGTTAGTGTATAAACAACAACGCCCCTTAACACGCCCATTTTTTTTCATTCAAACTTAAAAACTGAAGCTTTGTTTGTTCAGTTTTAACATTTCCGTGCGGCCCTGTCTAGTGCCCGTCACTCAACCGTCAGTTTCGTCGAGCTTTAGACAAATATTTCAATTGTATGAATTGTATGAACGCTGACAGCCATGTTTTCGTACATGTCCATGTATGCTATGCAGTCACAAAACATACGTACGTACGTACGTACTTGTATGCGACGTATTCACAAAATAAAAACTCGTGACATTTGTAGGCATATCATGTGTTCTTGCTTTCGTTGTTATTGTTAGCTTTGTTGAACACTAAACTTTGAATTACATTTGCTTCTATAGCTATAGGACTAAATTGTTTTGTAATTCGCTTTGAAAGTGTAGGTGTCATTAATGTTGTTCTTTTTTTCCAATTTTTGATATGTAACCAGTTTTTGGTTTTTTGATTTTTTTTTGGGCGACTGTTTAGAAAATTAATTTTTTTCTTTCATTAGTCAAAGAAGTTTACAAAATATTATTTCGCTTTATATATACGTACATCACTTTGTTCCTAGGTATTAAAAATGAATTATTTAAACTTAAATTCTTGTCATTTTAATTAACTTTCATAACCAGTAATATACATATGTATGTATGAGAGGATATTGACTTAAAAGACGACTCTGCTTTCATTCCCTTTTATGCGTGCATATATAATACACGTATGTAATTTATTTTACAAGCCCTTCTGCTCTAAAATTTGTTATTTTTTCTTCTTTTCTTTTATCGTACAACACACCCTGCAATTAATTATATATATAATACATACACACATGTAATTATACATGTACGTTCATTTATGCATATGTAAGCAATTATGTATCTGCTTAGTATACGGCAATCATTTGCCTCGATAGACGTTGGGATGGATGATCGAGATGACTTTGAATAAACTAAAAATAAACAAAAGTTAAACTTAAAGTTACTTCGATTTGTTATGTGTCAATTTTAAAGAGGATTTAAAATTTCCTCTCGTTCCTCTGTCACTTTCAATCTAGTTTTTTGCATAGTTGTCCGAAGTTGGTTTTTTCTCTCTTTTGCTTCAAGTACAGTGCGAATGACTTTCGAAGATTTTTATCACAAAATTGATCTTAGTTATGCGAGAGGGTCTTGATTTATTATCGTCATGGGCAATGATACGGCCAGATCAGAATTGATAGCGTTTTATGTTTTGCCATTTCTGGTTTTTCTCATCAAATGTTGCAGTTAAATGAATTTAGTTTACACCTTTCGTGCTTAAGATGAGATCGGATGAGATGAGATGAAGATGATGTTAAGAGTAAGTTATGTATATTTCGTGTACTAATAAATCAACTTAGATTTGAATTCATTCATTTATCTTAATTGTGTTAATTACACAACATTGTTCTCTTCCTCTTTCCTGTATACATTTTTCGATTAAGGAAAGGACAATATTTTAAGAAATTTATTACATTTTATGCATTAAGATTTCTTTCTAATCCAAGTTTTTCCATTTGTTATGCCATGAAGGCAAACGGCCTGGAACCTAAAGTTAATTAATTCCAAAGCTTTTTGTTCGTTGATAAACAAGACATTTTTTCAATTTCCACGAGCTTGAGCGAATAAGGCATTGAGGAAAAAACAAAATTATTTGTTGTACAGAAAATAAATATTTGCTGAAGAAGTTACTGAACACGAATGTGAACGGAAGCAGTAAAAGTTTGTGTCCTGTTCATGATCTTTTCCTAAGTAACGTTAAGTTGTATGCCGAAGTATATCTCTGCTTTCCTGTTGTTGACAGCTAAAATGGAAATAATAGCAATTAAAGCACTATTTGTATCGTAACACTGAAGGACGTTGGATCTTACTATGATGGGATTCGTTTAGATGGCTGTAGAGAAAACTAAAACCTACAACGGATAGGCCTCAACGAACTTTACGTTATGTAGAAAAGTCCACAGCTACTAGTAATCAGTGTGTGTGGGTGTTATATCGAAATCTTCTACAACGCGCTCTTCCACCTGTTGGGAAAATCTGGTTGATTCAAACTGGCCAATGAGTGCGTACGGATGGCTACAAAATGAGTAAAATGATAAAAGGAGAAGGAGTCCATAGACATTATCATTTTACAGTCCCTTCTACAAAAGAGAGACTCCTTATAGCAAAAAATGCCGCTAAGACCGTTGCAATCAGACTTTTTATAAAAGTAAGTGAATGCAGATCTAATTAAGAATTATTTAAAACACACAGGACCCCTTGTAAAAATCGGGTCTCTATATCTCCACCGGATGCTACACAAGTATAGACCATGAAATGAACTGTCGTTAACGCTTGTGCATTGGTAATGCCATAGTTTAAACTAAAGCATTGAAATGAAATCGCGCAGTACTATACTGCAAGAAACTAGTTGTAGTTTACAAATTGCCAAGCTTTTGCACATTTGCTTGACTTCAGTGAGAGTATAAATTGTGTTCCTGTCTTAAACGTGGACATGCTTTTGTTTTTTTAATTTATTTCATTACTATTATAATTAATCAGTTATATACAGAGACATAGGCTAATATCTACAAAAACAATCAAGCTTTCTTTATCCAAATATATATATATATATACATATATTTTCAATAATACACTTCTCTATGTATATATGTATATATATATGTATATATATAGACATATTTATATATCTGTAAAATATTTTTTCAGTATTCTGCATCATTTGTGATACGAGCGTATATTAAGTTTGTGCGGCTGTAAGCAAGCTCTAGACGGACTTGACATGTACCCGCCTTTTAGTATACCGATCGATGCGGAATCATTTTCTGATTTGGTTTCAGGGTGTCTGTCCGTCTGCCCCCCTCGATTTCTTATGTACAATTTTTATGAAATTTGGCAACCTGGAGTGTGCTGGTTCAAGGCCGATCGCTATTGAAAATGGTTCGAATCGGACAACCTTTTCGCTCGCCTCTCATATATCGCTTTGTTTTGAATAGCCATTATATGAATAACTGTAGAGCGGTGAATGGCCGCGGCCCACTATAGTTGTGCGCTCCTTGCTATTTACTTTACAATTTATCCAAAGAGACAATGAGTAAATGTTATGGTAAGGTAAGGAAAATCTCATAGGTTATTGTTCGCTAATGGAAACAAAGTAACGATACATATGTTTAAATAAATAAAAAGAAATTATGCAAATTTAGAGGATTCGATAAAATAACTTAACGAACAAATATAAGTTAATTTTTAAGTTGAAGATGCAGTATATGATATCTTTCCAATCTACCAATTTTGGACTGTCAACAAACAACTATCAATGCGATGAACTTTTTCAAATACTTTCCTTATGAATAAGACCACATTTTTTTCAAGAAATTTGCTTAAAGATGATGCTCATTTTCATATCTATCATCTGTGGCTTAAAGACCCAACCAGAACGACTTACAATTTCTTGCGATTTTATTGGATCCCATTATTTGTGCTTTAGTCCTCGTTCCTTACCTTGAATGAAGCTATGTAGACTGACTTGTTTTTTCCCTGAAATTGATGATACGGATTTGGTTGAGGTCCATGTTCGGGTGATGTACAACTCGTGAAAAAATTATTGTAAGACTCTGTAGCTCTTCTAACATCAGGATCCTGAAGAAATCGGATTTATAAATTTTATTTATAACTTTCCTAAAGATGACTTCACAGTCGAGAAAAAATAGCAGTAGGTGTCAATAGCCACAGATATCGGAAGCTGGCTGTTTGTTTGTCAGGAAAGGGTAATAAAAACCGAGTGCCGTAATGTTAATTAGAGACAAGTGCGCACACGTCGGCAACTATGTCGCTATATTCCCTTTTTTTAAATATGACCAGCTCCTTACGGGACGTACTCGATACGAGCCGACAAGATGATGATCAGGAAGGACTTGCAGCTAGAAAGGGTTACGTAGAGTCAACTTATTGAAATCGCTCAGCTTTACTCTTTATTGGTTAATCC
Organism: Glossina pallidipes; assembly: GCA_000688715.1. NCBI lineage: Eukaryota > Metazoa > Arthropoda > Insecta > Diptera > Glossinidae > Glossina > Glossina pallidipes. The sequence continues at coordinate 666,065 of KK499769.1, forward strand.
AATACTGATGTTAACAATACCGTTAAAGTATGTATGAAAAGTGTGCCGATAGCTGATGGACAGAGTTGTCTGTTAGGGTGGAAGAATAAAGAAGTTCATTGAGATGTCGACGGTTTCTAAGCTAACAGCACCAAGAAATCTGCAGTTGCATAGTAAATACACCAACACCACAATGTCCATGATAAAACAAGTAAATTAATTGGGCATTAGGAACTGGACACTTTGAGAGGAGGGAATAGCTCAAATCCCAAGGTAAGCTACAAATGCTGCACTATTTCGTAGTAATATTGCTTCTACTTCTCCTCTTTACGATTGCCAATAAGAGCGCACCTCTAATAGCCGGGAAGACTCGGTGATAGTGCGTAATAGAAATTAAATAGAAGAAGATTAAGGCACTTCCCTGTTTCTTCTTATTTACTGCTTAGGAAATTGTATTTTTCATTATCGCAACGGAAGTTTACGGCAGGTTGTCGCTTCCAAATAAAATCTTTTATTGAAAATGCGACGCTTAAACATCTTCTATGCCCTTGACTGCTGAGCGTTGCAGAGTTTGATGTTAGAGCAAATTAGGCTACGTGGAATGTGGCGCCATCATTTCTCATAACCTAATTAAAGATTACATTTCGTATTGAGTTTATAATGGTTTTGTTAAAGCCAAAGCCAACAGCGCAGCACAGCACGCTATAATCTTAAATTTATCTAATGTTTTTTTTGGAAAGAGCTCCTTACACATCGTTAGGCGATACAACTCCAAAAATATAGCAGTACTTTAATCGGCTTCACATACATGCTGACATTTGTAAAAGCACTTAATTAAAGCGAAATATTTTATCGATTGTTGTAAGAGATTTTCAGTCATTTATTGTTTCTTTTTTTTTTTTTTAAGTCGAAATGAATTCGTTAACGTTGTTTAATAAAACGAAAATCAGTTATATCTATGCATGTTTGCATGTATTTGTAATAAATAGTTTATGTATTTATATGTACACACAGACGAGAGATTTATTATGATAACTGGACCACCAGTAAAAATTGACTTGCATTGAATACTGAGCAGTGAAAAAATAACTCACGCAACTGAAGCAAAACAAAGAAAAACCAAAAAAAAAAAGGCTACGCACGCAACAGTAGCCATATAATGAATCGCATTGAACGTCAATTATATTGAAAATCCAATATAAAAAAAAGAAGAAAAAAAAAAAAACTTGATTCAATGCAACGCACACACGAGCTCGTACACAAAATTTTATGTGTGCATATGAATGGGTTTGCTTGTGTTTATGTTTATATGGATGTATATGTGTACGTGTGTCCGTCTTTGTGTGATCGCAAATATAATTGACTACCCAATAATCGTTGTACATATAGAGAAATTCATTTCTGGTTGAAATTCCTTAGCTTAGTGGAAGGGGGGTTAGTTGTTAGAAACGAGAGCAAATTTTTTCCTTACGTACAAATGAAATTCGTTATCAAAATGATGTTGTTGTGCATGTTAATTATTTTCGTACATTTGATATTAATAATGATTCTAAAGAATAACATGAGAATTTTTGAAAATGTTTTTATGACTTTTATAACGATACGATACGATACGAAGCAATCAACCCAAATATATTATTACTGGATATTTTACCCTTTTTTCCGACGGCATAAATTAACACGCATACAGATATAATATTCTAATATGCCAATTTTATGAATAAAAAGACAATTAGTAATTAGAGTGGTTACGTATACAAGGAAGCCGATGTAATTGATGGCAAATTATTACTTGAGAAGGAAATCAAATGGAAACCCAAAAGCAAAATGGAAGTCAAACATAATAATTTATCGTCAGTTGTGGTTCAAATCGAAGCTTTTTAACCCCTTCACACTTTTGCATCAATCAATGATGGCCGTCTAGAGGAGGACTCGAAAGGGGTAAAAGCTTGTATCATCTACGATTAGCTTTAGGAAAAGTATAAAAATTTCTGAAAAAATTGAACTTTTTTTGAAAATACCTAAGAGAAACCTACGAGCAATTTATTTTAAAAGTGGTGTAAGTCCATTTATGTTAAAATCTCACCACAGTTAAGTAGTTGCACTATAACAAGTTTACAAACATTAGTGACTAATAAAATAGTAATGGAATGCTTTTGTGTTTCTTGTGCGAACTTCGCATGGAGGGTGATTTCGGCGAGGTCTAGTCCTCTTTATCGAATTCGATTTAAGGAAATGCTTATTGTTTAAAAGATCGTCAGCTCTAATCGAACTAATCGAATAGTGCTACTTTAAAAATGACATGTAAAGCTAAGTTAATTCTTGGAATTGTCTAACGGGTAAACTTCAAAATCTTTTTAAATTCTCAAAACAGATGGAAGATGTATAGCTTTCAGAGAAGGATGAGAGGTATGCTCACTTTGTCAAAACGTTTGAAACACGTAGCAGGAACCGTCAGAGACCCTACAAAGTATATACAGTCTTGGAAGTTCTTGCCCGTAGGTTGGTATGGAAAACGGCCTAACGCGGTCGAAGGACGTGCCCTCAGCACCACGTGCACTGGGAACATCTCTGTTTTTCAAAACGCATAAAAAATTGACTTTCGACTCATTACTCATAAACTGCAGCAGCTCAATGGGCAAATATTTGACAAGTGGGAGAAATTAAAAACGCCTACCCACTATTAGGGCGTAACAAAATTAAAATTTTTTCTCAACACCTTTGAAATGCGCAGAAGGAAGCTTCAAAAATCCCATAAAGGCCAGTTTCAAATTAGGAGTGCACCTAAGCATGTTCGCTTGTACCTTTATCCATCTGTCCCTCTGCCAAATTAGCTAGTTTCTGCGATGAACATTATCGGATTCGCAAAAAGGCAGGCATCAAACGACACGTCTACAACGCCCACCCGCCTATGCAACAACAACTGCTTGTAAATGAAACAAAATCAATAGCACCCGTTCAATAACGTAAAGTATGAACATTTAATTCTCTTCCTTTTTTCGGTCGGCCGAATATGATTTTCTCCATTGTTGTCTTATCCATAATATATTTTATACAAAATATATTTTAAACACTTTTTTCACATTTTCAAAATAGTCGTCTCTTATATCCATGATTTTTATAATAGACATTTCATTGAATAAAATTAATACTTCGCTGATTTTACAGAGACGAAATTGCAAAACGAAAGCATAACATAATCATATATGCGAATTTGTGCACAGTAGTAATTTTATATCAATTTTAATAATTTCTTTTATCATCAGTTCGATGATTTCTATAATGAAATAAAATTTGCATATATTTTCATAATTAAATCCAGTTCGCAATTATCTTTTTTGAAATCAAATTAAATATGTGCAAACTAATATATGCATACATACACACATACACGCATGTGTAAAAGTAGTAATGGTTGTGTATGTGTTGCGAAATTTAAGCAACAGCAGCTCGCATTCCGTGAATGATAAAATACTTTTTCCGAGTTAAATGTCATTTGATAGCAACGGAAAATGCAGACATAGAGCTCATATTGAATTTCTAAAGGGAAAATTATAGATAAAACCAAACTCATTATTTAGGCTTAGAGGTTTTTTTTGATTTTTATAGCGCACAACGCGTGTGCTAAGTTTGTGCGGGTGTGTGCAACATCAGAGGTACCAGAAGAACATGAGATACATTCAACTTTTACTATACCAGAAAGTGACTCGGAATCGATTTAAGTTTGTCTGTCCTTATGTCCATCTTGATTTCTTGTGTTCAACGTAGAGACCGAAATTGTGGATCTGGTTTGATGATATAGGGTGCACGAGACAAAAAGGATGGCCTGTGGTGCACATACCTGCCAGAAGTTGTGTTTCTCTGTAGGTTGGAAATCGCAATGCAAAAATTCTTTCTTTGAAAACGAAAATGTCGCTTTTTGTATTATACAAAAAGCATTCACTGACAACAAGGATCGGTTAATGATTCTCGGCATCGAGTAAACTCTATTGGAATTCGCGTATGGTACTCGATAGTGATTTTACGGCCGAAAGATTTTTCATTCAAAGAAATGCATACTTCATCGACGATGGTGAACTCTCTACTGGTTACAGTGAGTCGGTAATCCGCAGTTATCGCGTTTACCCTATATCGGCAGCAATAAACCGGTTGCAGTTTTTCTTCGCCCAAGCGATTTTTTGCATCGTGTCCTAACCGGAGAGCCTTTGTGTATTCGACCACTCATGCGAATCAGAATATATATAGTGTTATATAATATATATAATATATATATATATACATATATATATATATATAACACTTTTTTTAAGAGAACACTTACTTAAGGAGTATTGTTAGTTGATCAGATACAAAGGATGTTATGGAAGTACCGACCTGTTAGCACCCTGTCCAAATCCACGAAAAGCAAAGACTTGAAATTCTTTGCTTTGGATGGCTTCAATTATATCGGCAGTAACAGATAGTAACGGTAATTGGGAGACTGGAAAATAAAGCAACTTTAGCCGTCTGAAATTCGTGGTACCAATATGTTCTTGGTAAGACGTATTTCGCCTGACATAAATTTTCAATGAAGAGAATAAATAATCGATACGCGTCCGATTTCTGAGTATTGTACAATAGTATTAATGGTAGTGACAATATTAGACTGTAGTAGGAGATTATTTTTAGTTTTCGTCGGCATCTTTGTTGTCCACTACATATTCATTAATTCCATTAATCAGTTTGCAAAAATGCAGAACTGCATGTGTTTTCTTTGCAGCTCTGTTTATTTTAATATGTTTTAATCTGGAGACATAAAAATGTTTGCCGCTTTAACGGCGGCCACTACATGGCGATGACTAATTAAACATGTTGTTGTTAATATTGTTGCTGTTAAATTGCAGTTTTTTCACAAACTAAGAGGAAAGATTTTTTTATAATAAAAATTTGTTCCTTTCTTTAGCAGCAAAACAAATCCATTCAAAAGCAATGTCGTTGTCTTATAGTTAATAGTCATCAAGCAGCATGAATATACAGTAGTTACCAGTGATTATTGCATAGCTTTGTTCTAATTGCCGATGTCTGATTGTAGCTTTTCTTGTTCTTGTTTTTTTTTTTTTAATTTATTATTTCTAAACTTATGTAAAGACATGCATGTATATTTGTGTATACATATTCACCCATGTATGAGTAAGTTTTCTTTTGCATGTAAAACTTGAATCTTATTCAATATAAAAGTACGGGGAAGTAGAACACACATTTCTCTGCCTATGTTACGTCTGTATAACGCAATGTGAATCCATAACATTGTTCTAACAGTTTCATTAATTGTTAAAGAATTTAACCTGAATGTTAGGTTTTTGCTCATTAGATTTGTTTTGTTTGAATTATTTTTCTTACACCCAAAGCATGCTGCGTTCGATAAGAAAATTGTTGGCGCTAAACAGTAGCGTGGAAATGGTTTCGTCTTGAGAAGCATACATGTGTGTACATACATATGGTTTGTTTTACTATTTAAAGAATCTTAATAAATTCAATGTTTATGATAAATATCTGCATTTAAGCGTTAATAAGTAGGTCAACGTTTAGTGGGTCAGCGGGCCAAGTAAATAGGAGGCGCGTCTTTGTCCACAGCGCGGTTTTGTCCAAATTTGGCCATAGCTGCAGTGGACTACGCCGCGAACCCTCTTTGTCTCACTTCCTACCTCTTTCCGCCGGTCGGCGTATTGTGTTGCACGTATAGGAGATATCCTTTGAGTGGAGTAAAGAATTCTTTAGATCTGGATTTCTCAAACCAATTACGGTTTGCTCCACTGTGGTACTGCCTTCAGAAGCTATACCTTACTTATATAAAATATCTGAGTTTCCTTTCAGGAGATGTCCTTCTTACATGTGGCTGCGTTGGCGGTCAAGAAGGATTTTCGGTAGTGGTATTTGTGTAAGTTCGATTTGAAAGTCGAATAATCGGAGCGACGAGGAAGACCACCGCAGCTAAGTTGTACGAAAAGCGGCAGTGCAATTGAAGAACTGTTGAATAGCTATTATAAGGTTTTGCGTGACGTGAACGTTACTGATGTCCCTGAGATGGCGGAAAAACATTAGAAGCATGTGCCGTCCTTGCTCCCTGGCGGATGCTCACACTGACCCCAATTAAACCCAACCTGACGAACTGTTTCTACGTCTTCAACGTTGTCCGTTTAAGTAGTGCGTTTCCCTATCAGATTTGCTAAAAGAAAATTGAAAACATAATCATAAAAACCATTAAAAATGAAAAAATCATTTTTTCCCTCTGTTCTGTGGTCACATTGACACCAATCAAACAAGTTCATTCGGTAGAAGCGTCTGTTTGTTTTTTCAATGTGTTCTCTACAAAAGCATTGCCTTTCTTTTTTCGCGGTATGAATGGCATTAATGTCTCTGTAAGAATGAAGAAATATGAAAAATCGCGCGATAATGGTTTCTTCTTTGTTCCGTATTGATACTAACACCAATCGAAGACGTCCAAGCCAGTGGATTGTTGATTCATTATCCGCTTTGTCTGCACAGAAATACTCGAGTTCTTTCCAACTGTGCAAATGATGCTGCTGCAAATGATATTCATATCTACACATGTTGTTAATGTCCTTTTGATGTGTTTGCCGCTTACGTGAATCTTCCACAAAAAAAAACTCACTCAACCAGTATTTTTAGATTCAATACGAAATAATTAACTAAAGCGCTTAGATAATCAGATGATGAAAGCAATTTCGTAAGCGAAATTTGCATCGAAAGCCGGTGAGAACTTTCCAAGTTCCCCAATATATGTTTTACTGTATGTAGACATTTTACCTCCTACGAGCCTATCATTCATATGAAGTATAAAATTTCATACCGAATTTGATTGTATTCTGGTTTTAGTTTTTTGTCTGCGCTTATTGGAAAAGAAAGGAGAAAAAATGTTACCATAAATTTATTATAAATATCCTCGCTATGCCCACATGGAGTTAAAAACACATGTACATGTCTCAAAGTTTACAAACAATTCGAACATTTTTGTTACTTTGTCTACTCTTGCACACGTTATAAAAAAAAAGAAAAGAAAAACTCTCTGCATCTATCCTGAGCAGCCTGTTGATGTTAACGTTTTAATCATATTTAAATGCAAAGAAAAATCTTAATTCTATCATGCCAGTGAGTAGAGCCTTTCTGTGCAACAACAATGTCTTATTTAACAGACATTCTTCTTTCACATAAGCATTAGCGTAAAGCAGGCCACGAATTTTGCAAACAATTACTTTTATCTCAAAGAGTATTCTTACGAATACATTCTTGTACCATGTACCAGCACATGGCATTCTAATATACTATCTATCTGCCCAATGTTGAAGTATTCGTCTATTAATACAAATGCGACGATTCATTACTGCCGGGTATTGAATTACAAATGTCGGGCAGATTAATGGCCATAAGCGAAATGTGTAACTAAATGACGATTTAGTTCTTTGATCCATGCAATGATCTACAAATAATATTGGGAAGAGGAAGGTGTGTTAAACCACACGTTCTACAGAACTTTTGTAAAAAATCCGTATGCCTATGTTCTGCTATATGTCTAGATAATCGAGTAAAATGATGGGTGACACATCGTAAAAAATAGATAATAATTGTTTCTATTAGATTTCGGAATAAGATTCATTCAGAAATGCTGATGAAATTTGGTACACAGACAACTTTTGGCTTAAGAACGAACGCAATTGGAAGATGTTGGGATCGGACTACTTTTTCGACCACCTCTGATATAACATCGTACTTTGAAAAATCGTTATATGAATAATTATAATAAGCGAAGGGGTGCAGAACATTTAGTGGTGAGCCGTGTCCGTCTATACTGTTCCCCTCTTGTTTTTCTCTAATTCTCACATGCAAAAAACTACCTATGTGGCTATGTGCTACCTAACAAACAACTAAGCTCAGTATTAATGCTTTTCAATTAAAGCCCTATATGTGACGAAATTAGCAATGAAGCTTGTCACCCTGCTTAAAAATGAATAAAAGATTCAATGTATTAATCCTTCGATCATCTGGAAGGGATATTTTATCATATCTGTCGTGTTCGTTAGAAATTGAATCCTCGGGCTAGTTTTTTCTACTTTCTTCTTTGATACGAAATAATCAAACGGATGATTTTAAAGACATCATCGTATGGTTTAATTCTTCTATTCTCTGAAGAGGTTAGGTAGCGTCCTTTGCGGGGATTCCGGCATTTAGTTGAATGTCTTGATACGCACTACTTCAAGGAAATATATTAGAAATGTAAGCAATTTTCTTAAACATGATCATGTCAGCTGGTCGTTCGAAATAATTCTTACAATGGCCTGCAGTCTCTTAGCTCGGTAGCTGGATTGCAAAGTTGCGGTTCGAGGGTTCAAATCTCAGTGTGGTTTGACCAAGCTTGGTGGCAGCTATAGTGAGGGTTCGGTTGGTAAAGGCCTAAGTCTTACCATTTGGGGCCTCATCTTTCCAATTCGTTTAAAGCGATATCTTCGGAACGGTTTTTTGAGTATCAAGAATAGCCAGAAATCAAAAGAAATTAAGTCAGGCGGTTGCACAACGAGTGAGTGAGTTGGGTCTCCTTGAAGAATTAACCAACCAGCTGAAATGATGCGAATAGCTTCTTGCATAAGATTGAAGGAAAATCATAATGTACCACATCATAATAATCGAAAAAAAAAAAACGTAATCTTACGATGATTTGTAGAAGAAATCAAAGACCTTATTGTGCTTAAAAATGCCAACGAAGTGTCCAAAAAACTAAGAACATTTTACACTGTTTGAAACGTTTTAACACTTGAGACAATAAGTATCAGTGGAATCGCCCCTTACAATGTAACATTCTTCCGATCCTCGATCTGATAAACCGCATAGTTGTGGCTTCGAAAATGCTGCAAGGGAAAGAGAGAGCTGCATAGTTGTCATCATTAAATGAGTATAATTGTCTAGCATTCTAGAAAACCCATCAAGAACAGATATACGGAAAAGGTAATCAAGGTGATGTGCTTGCAGCTCAAATGTTTTCAAAGGCCAATTTCTTTACGGAAAGTTTTTGAGTTTCGTTGCTGATTGAAAGAACAGGCTTAGTGAGACTTATAAGCATAATTCTAATCTACGAAGTGTCGTAGAAGCAGGCTTAGTGAGAATCTGTAGAATATATCCTTAAGCGCTACAACAAAGCGAAAGTTGCAAGCAAGCCGTTCATCCAAAGAAATGATTGAAATTCAAATCAAATATTACTTGCTATTGAAGAGCAATAAACTAAAATATATTAATTACGTACGTTATTCGACCGTAAGCAGACTTTTTCCAGCCATTGTTTTCAGACTTTAGCGAAATATATATATTAACGAGAAATATACATATATATGTCGGTCTTTCTGCCTCTCATAAGTTTGCCTTTACACACAAGTTTCAATGCATTTTTTTTCGTTTAGGTAAATATGAACAAAAAATAAATAAACACTTATTGTATGTAAACAGCAACGAAGAAAAATAAAAAGAAGAAAAAAAAGGAAAGGAAAAAAGGTGTCATAAAGTGCAAAAACAATGTATGGTAACTTGATAGCTGCAGTAATGTTGCACGTACATGCACACGGGGACACACTGTCATGATATTAAAGCGCACATAAAAAACTTACAGGATGTGGGCTCGTAACTCATAGTATTTCACTGGGCATGCGTAACTTTCAATAAACAATTTTTTCTTTTTTTTTTCTTATTATTATCGTTGTTGACTTTTTTATATAGCTTTGTACTTTTTTTTTACATAAGCCGCGTTGTTACGTTTTTCTTTTATGTAAACTAAACAACACAATGCGGGTGCAAGGCAAAAACCCAGTTTCAATTTCAGTTTCATAAAAAGAAAAAAAGAAATAAAGCAACACTCAGCAACAACTTCGCTATATATACGGGATCGATAAGGCATTTTTTACTAAACTCTGACCGAAAAAAATTGAAAGAAAAAAACCTTTTGAATGCTTAACGTATTTATGTGTGTTTTATGTATACTTGATGGTTGACTACTTGTGGTTAACAAAATTTACTGTAATGGTTACATTTGGCTCCTGTCGTCGAAGCATTGGCATAAGCAAAATGTTTATCTGTATATATTTACATATATTTCTAAGCTAAACTTACATTCTGATGTTAAGAAAAATGCGACGACAGAGGAGAGTTTTTTTCTACCATCACAGTACAGTATAGTAAGTGTTAGCAAAACATATAACCATAGTTGGGCGCTCATATGGGTCATTGGTTGGCCTTGGTTAGCCTCTTTCCAAGAACTTGGAAAAAAAGCAATCCGAGTTTACAGGAAATAAAAGGGAACCTCTCTTACACCTAAAGTGTCTAAATATGGCGCTTAACGAATACGCGCCTGTAGAATACGCGTGAAAATTTTATGTTTTTGTATCTGTTGTGGCGAGAAAAAAACAGATGTATTCTCAGTCTATGTTCTGCTGTAGGCTTGTTCTTTGGCCCATTTTCAATGCCATTCTGCGTACAAGATCTTTCATTATCTTTATTATCTTTATTTAATTTGAAGCCGATATCTTAACTTAAGGGTGCGATGATAAGTTTGAGTTTAGTTAGCAAAAATATATCTTTAACTATCTTTTACCCTATATCTTAGGGTCTGAGCTGGGGTTCCACGCACTCATTAGCATCTTACGAATGTAGACTCAACTTAATTTAGGGTAATCTTGCTAGGAAGGCGTAGATTCGTGTTAACGACTAACTTTGTATGTGATCTGCTGAACGGAAGAATAGACGCCAAAGTCTTATGATGTGAAAGTGACAATGTATCCTGCCTCGTAACTCGACAATTTCATTAAATTAAGTTTAATCTCTGTAGACTCAATTAAGAGCGATTTAACCCTTTTCGGGCTCTCTGTGACAATTTTAGTGCCGTTTATCCATTCATTTTTATATTTGATTCTAAGAGTACAGTCAAAGAATGCTTGTCTCGACATCTTGAACTTTCAAATAAAGAACGAGCAAACCTTTTTTTGTTATAGGAGAATACTATGGTGATAGCAATGTATTTCATAGCCTCTCCCATACGTACTTTATACGTAGTATGGCGTGTTATGGTTGTGTATAATGATCGTAGTTGTTCTGATTTCTTCACATCCCTCTTTAGCATGGTATCTAATTCCCCTATCTATATCACATTTAGCATAAACATAAAATACCTAAACAAAGATAACTATAGTCCACATATAACTATAACTTTAACACCAATATATTATCTTAATAAAGCTCTGCAAAGTTCCGAGCATAGCTCTATTAAATAGTTAGAGTTGCATGGCTACAAAAAACCACTACAAAGGTCTGTATCGAAATGTGTGTCTGTAGCCAAATGATGTAAATGAACTAAAATAGTTCCTCAGAGAACGCCGTTTGGTAAATGCTTGAAAATCGAAAATCGGCGAACTGAAAAATGCCTACCTTAGCATACATCAGACGAATCTTTATGAAAATACCTTCCAAACAAGTTAGGCAAATGCAAACGTTTTATTTCCTATTTAAAATAATTTTGAAAACTAACCATCTCAGCGCAAAGCGCTTACGGGGAGATAGTGAGGATTGAATATGACGCATAGTTTCACCAAATCTATATTAAAAAAACCATTCAAACGAGTTGAACAAACTCAAATGTTTTTTTGGAGACTTAAAAAAATGTCTTGAAATTCGCTATCATTCTTTCGATGCTCAGTCATTACCACTCAAGATTGGTTCTTTATATGTGTACGTGTTTTTTTTTTCAAATTTTTGTCCAATCTAAAGCTATAATGTCATAGTTAATCTCTTCAGGGACGATGTTTTTTTGACAATATTTTCATATCTCTAATTATATACGTAAATGCATTCATAAATGCAGCAAATTTGGCAAGATTTGCAGTTTTCGTATTGACAGATGTTGCAGTGAATAATTTATTAAAAAATTTTTGTTCTTTGCATTAATGGCAAAAATAAAAATTAAAAAACACTGTAAAGGTCTGTATATGGGGCCAAGGGGCTTAACATATAACCTTAGGATTCGCTTAATTCACTTGCAGCTTCTTTGTTATATCTTATTGCGTAACGGACCTAGCGAGAATACATTACGAACACTTGTATTTTATAAGATCTCTGAAACTTTCTTGTTAAAAACACTATAGCTATTTAATACCCTACATAGCTTCGTGAAAACAGTTACACTATTCAGTCTACATAACGACTTTTCGGAAGAAGGCGTTACATGGAAAGTGGCCCGGTCGACTTCATTTTTAATAGCTTCAGCACTTTGGCCGAAGCACTCTCGCGTAATATATTTGATCAGAACATTTCAAAAATTGCGACCTGTAGGTTGAACACAAAAATATTAATGGACAGACGGACAGACAAGCAACACTGAATTAATTAATAACAGAAGGGGCTACGTCCAGCCCTTCTGGGTGTTGTATTCATTCACATAAACTTCATATACACCTGTTCTACAAGGGGTGTAGGATATAACAAAGGTCAGAAAAGCATTTACTTTGAACAATCGTTGTTGTTGAAATAAAGAAGCTTAAGGTATAGACAATTATTTCAAATCTTGCAGAACACATCAGGGATACCAGACGTATTAAAATTCTACGTAGCTATTGAAATCCTTCACCAAGTGGACTGCGAACACCGATTAGGGAAAGACAGCTACAGCAGTTCATCTCATTCAAACCCCTATTTGTATGTTGCGAACCAAAGAGCCTACTCCCAGTCTTAGAACTTTTTATTAATTCCTATAAAACATCTTCAAGTAGTCGGAGGTAAAGACGTAATTAATATTTTACGCATGATTTCTTTGTAAGTGACGTGCTACCCACTCATACTATAAAGATTACACTTCGAAAGGCACAATTAACGTTTTGTCATACCAAAGATGATAAGAAAGTATGCATAATTAAGATTTTCTCATAAAGCCTGCAGTTTTTTAGAGTCCCATTTTATTTTCATAGTTTTCGCTTACAACAGTTTTCCAACAATTTTTTATTCAGGGAGAGAGAGAGAGAGAGAGAGAGAGCTAAGTGTATTAGTTGTTATATGGACTCATATACTAAACATAAATGTATAGAAACTACGCGCACGTATGATAATATGATGATGAACGCTCGTTTTCCACCTTTACAATATGAGTTCAACAGAAATTATTTGGTGAAATTATATGTTTTGAATGCAAATTATATTTCAAAATTAAAAAAATACAGAAAACAAAACACGTTTAACATACACCCATCCCTCAATTTGCATGATATAAACCATTATAACCGTTAAAAAAAAAAAGAAGAAAAGTAATGAGCCTTTTCCATTTAAATTAAATAAATAATTTTGTGTTTTTTTTTCTAGGCTTGAATTCAATATATCGCAATTAGTTAAGCAACAACTCTGAGAACTGCTCACGAATTTTCTTTTATTAGCCAGAATAAAAGAGTTGTATAAGTTCAGAAACAACTAGTGGCATAGGCAAACTAAGTTCGTGCGTTTACGTGCAGCACCCGGCAGGACTTTGCAATATATTAGCATTTTATTATAGCAATCTGAGCCAATTTAAGCACGTCTGTCGGACTGTCCGTCCGATGTCCATTCATGCATTTTTATTTCATCTTACGAGTTTCTAAATCATTCAGACAAAGTTTAACATGTTTTGATCTAAAAACGAAATTTGGTTAAAAGTGAACTGGTTTCGACCATTTTTACGACTAAGCTCTCACCCCCTTTAATGGCAGATTTAATAAAGTGTTGCGTGAACAAAGTTTGTGATTTTTAGTATATCTCGGCAAAAATCAATGAAGAGGAGTCTTTTGGTTTACTAAACGGCTGCAGTAAATATAGATATAATGGGGCCATTTTTTGGACGTCCCCCCGTAAAAGCGTAACTAGCTTTTACTAGGTCATAAAACTTAATTTTTAGTGTTTTACGGAAGAAGCTTGATCCTCATCTGAGTGATTTGACAAATAAATTTCGGTTGGTAAATTTGGACAGCATAGATCTACTTTTGGGATCCCATCCCACAGAACGGTACTCGTGAGATATAAGCCTTTCAATGTTAACAAGGTCTAATATTTGATCTTTCATGACGGCAATGGGTGAAAAATAAAAAATTTCTTTAGCAAGGAACTTAATTTAATTGAAATCTAGCGACTTCGGTTCAAGCAGTGGATTGGCTTTTTATAGAAATACTCTCACTGAAATCAATGAAGACTTATATTCGCTAAAGTGGTGTATGATAAATGATATTCGGCCTTGTCCGATTCTATCATTTGGATTCTTTTATTGGCCGGTTCTCTGAGGAGGAGAATGTAAAGTTTTGCGAAAAATTAACATTTTGATTACAAGTAGAGTAATAAACAAGCAATTCAAACTTAACAGCACCAATCAAACAACAGACATAAGACCTTGTAGTATACAGCTAATAATTTACGGTAATAAATATGTTTAAAATGCATGCGTGAACGTTCCTGTCTGCTACTTTTATAGTCGTTGAACAGATTTTACAATGGTTGATACATGCTTATGGCTTTGTACATTAGAATTAAAAAGAAACCAATCATCTTATAGTCTTTTCTTTAATTTAATCCTTATCCGACTTCACAATATTGGAAAATATATATAAGGAGGAAACAACGCCAATATTTTAAACCATTGATTATAGTTGGGAGGCTCTACACCACTTCGCATACTTAAAGCTTTCATATATTTCCATGATAACATGCCAAAGATTTTACGTTGTGTCCATGCAAAAGCGTATTTTTCATCGGAGTTCTTGGAAGAGGGCCTAGAACATTGATGGTCCAAATTCAGCAACAATAATCTTTTAGACCTTATCACTATCTACCTACTTTCGTCATAGGAACTAAATATAAGAGTTTGTTGCCACATCGAGGCTCATTTATCATTACACCCGTTATGTACAAAAAAAATAGGGCTACGGTAGGTTTAATTCCTATGTCAAGTTATTATTATGAACCAACTTTTACCAAGAAATATTAAAAATTAGGCCTTTTTATCATCAACGGTCATATAATAAACATATACTCGTCGCGGATCCATCACAGTTTACTCGAACTAGTCTCGCTTTCTCCTCCCTACGGTGTCTACCTGCAACTTATATTAGCGATTTCCCGGTTAAGCAATTTTCTAATGACCGCACCGTAAGATGAAAACCAAGTGATCGGTGTAATATTAACTTGGTTTATACGAACATCTAATTGAGATTTAAAATTATGGAAAACTAAATTTCATGTCAGTAACATTCAGGTGAATATACTTACGTTTGATTTTTATGGCAATTTTCGTGTATTCCATTGTCGTCATTAGCGATATTATTTTTATTTTCTTCTTTGAATCTGAAATTAATATCATGTGGATCTTTAAATGGTTTAACGTTACGCGGTAAACTACGGTTGCGTAAACTTAAATTTAAAAATTCCAAGTCGTTGTCATTCAATTTAAAATTTTGCGTTGGGCACGTTTTTCTAACTGAATTCATTTGAAATCGTTTTGGTGGCAATGCAGGTTTCTCTTCCTGGTCCTGATCAGCGGAAATGGTTGATTGTAGTTCGGAATTTGCCTCAGTTTCATTATAGTGAAGATTAAAATATTTGGTTACATGATCAGCGAGACTAGGGTTTGGATGATTTGTTTGAGAGCCGCGCACTAAGTCATCTAAGTGATCTTCATCAATACCGAAGAGAAAGGGATCATCGAGTAGGGTATGTTTAGCATTCTGCTTAATGGCTTCTGGTTCACAATCGTTTGCAAGCTGTTGCTGTTGTTGTTGTTGTTGCTGATGCTGCTGATGGTTGATGTTAAAATTTTTTAACATTTGGTGCAATTGTTTCGAAGTTTTCTTTTGCTTTTCGGTTTCAGCGTCCTTGCGATGTCCTCGCAATGATCGTAAAAGTCTTTTGCTTTTTCGCAAAGCGTTCCCCACTTCAAGTTTTGTCGGTTCACTTAAGCTCTCACATTTCAAAGGAAATAAAGTAACTGAAGTTGGTGGCTGCTGCTGCTGCTGTTGTTGTTGTTGTTGTTCTTTGGTGCTTACAGCATTAATATTTTCATGTAGTGTCGCCATCTTATCGCCAACTGAATCTTGGGTTTCATCGTCTAATTGTGTTTCGATAAAATCGACAGCAACCGCATCATATTCGGACTCGATGGCCTCGATGTTGTTACTGTCATTTTCATTATTTAAAGCACTTGTTGCTAATGATGACCTTGTTGTTGTTGTTGCTGCTGCTGCTGCAATTTCTTGCTTTGCCGCCGCTGATAATGCCAATCGTTGAGCTGCTGCTTTACTATAAACTTGTCGATAATATTTCTGCTGATCGCCATACAAAAAGCAAACACGCCACCATTGTTTGCATGCCAGCAAATTGGCGGTACGTGGTGGTAGTACCACGGGCTCAATTGATGATGACATGCTCTCCATATTGTTGTAGTTATTTCTTGTGTCTTTAATATGTTTTCTTTTTTCCTTTTCTTTGTTGTTATTCTTTTTTTTTTTATTACTGTAGTTGGTGTTGTTTTTGCTTTATGTGGCGTTATTGTTTTATTATACCTACTAAAATATACCCTTTTCGCTGCAAACGAAATCAGAAATCAACAGCAGTTGTTATTAGCGTTGCTAAGTTTCTTGTTCGACTCTACTTTGTTATAGAAGTTGTTCTGTTGTTACTGCGCTGGTTGTGCTGTTTGTTTAAATTTCTGTGGTAATTATTTTCAATTTGTTTTCTCTTCGCTCTTGGCTTTGCGTTGCAATTCTTATTTTATTTCTATTTATTTTTTCGCCCCTTTTTTTGCTTTTTCTTAATAGGACAAACTAATAAGTTTTATGATTCCATGACATGATATCTTCAGGTTTTTTGTCTACCTTTGAAGAGCGACAGAGAGAGAGGTAAACTTACATTTGCACTCCATAATTTACTTTGCCTTCTGTTTTCTTCTTTTCCTCTTCTCCTCCGTTCCTCTTTACATTTAATGTCGATGCAAATTGTTTGTGGCTATTGCTTTGGGTTATTTAAAAGAATTTAAATCAATTTTAGGTCTTTTCAGTGACTTCTTTATAACACAGAGACGCTTGCAATACAAAACTCAACGTAGATTTAGTGTGTTTTCAACGAATGCCAGTCCTTTGTTTTTATTGATTTTCAAATTAAAATTATTTTTGGCTTGGAAAGTATTGATCATAACATGAAGATTGCCTTACCCTGGACAGGTAAGACAGGTTAAGGCATAAGATGTAACTTCCAAAATCTTCTTCCTATCGTGCCGGGACGGAAAACCCGTTCAAAACGAGCCAAGTATCAGTTATAGTATTTTCAACTACGACATGCAAGCTCTACATAATAAGTGCAACGATTACCTTACACTCAAATCTCAATTCGATAAGAAGACCCAAGGTGTATGAAATAACTTTTCTAAATGGTGCAAATCGTGCTGGGAAGGGAAAATCGTTAGTGCAAAGATTGCCTTACTCTCGACTGCCGCTGATTCAATATAATGGATTAAGGCTTGCGGGGCACTTTCAGTAAGTAGAAAAGGTCGCGCTAAAAAGGAAAAGTCAGCGCAAATGGTTTGTGGAGTTTACCTGCTCATACTACGCTGCTGCTGGGTTTACTAAATGGAGTATGATCTTGGCGTTAATATTTAGTATTAAGCCCCAATCTCACGGAAATACCTTCTGTCATTTTCACCAATACGATTCTTCTGAAGCGGTTCAGAATCTTCAATGGCTCCGAATCACATGCTTATCAAGAACATTTACATTTAATGTATTGTTGCGTTGGATATGAAAAGCATTTAATATTTCCTTCTGCTCTTAGGAAAAGAAAGCTCAAGTTAATGCGACAGTTCTTCAAAAAGTGTTTGGAATAACGATATTACGTATATTAGATAGCATTAGCTAGGCAGACCAGTTTGCAATCGGGATCAATGAATTATATTTTCACATATACTTGTTGCACATGCATGTGAATGCATATATGGATGCATTCAATATCAAGGAATCGCTTATTTTTATTTTTATTGGGCTTACTTGCATCTATACATTTATATGTGCATATATATATATATATACAAATATATGTATGTGTGCATATAAATCAAATCTCAATGTGTAAAAAGAATCAGAGTGAAACTCATTTTCAATACTTGATAGACAAGATCGATTCTCCTTACACCTCGTGCACATAGACACACACACACACGAGCGCACACAATGAAAGAAAATATTTAGTAAATCCAATGATTTTGATGCGTATTTTACGCTTGATAGAAATCACGTTTCGCTACACGTAAAGCAAACGTAATGAAAGAATGGTTGTGTGATGGGGCACACACAATAGTACCATTATTTCAATAAAGACGATATATTTATAAGAGGCTAATGAAAAAAAAGGAAAAAGCATTGTTCAGCGTAGCCACAATGAAATTACATTCTACTCAGCATTGACTGTATAGATTGAATTGGTCGGCTTGGTTAGTTACAATAAATAGATGGAAGCCATGAGGACTACAATGACGATCATGATGATGACGGTGATGATGATGATGATAATGTTGCTGGGGATGATGACGATGATGATGATGAGGATAGCGATGTATCACAAAATACATAATAAAGATCACCATTAATGATTGTATCGCATGGCAAGAGAGCGTAAGTACATTATTTTGATTTTGATTGCGCTATCGACAAGCATTCTCGATGTGTACAATAATAATAACAAAACGAAATGTAGACGTTTATAAAGTAACAGCCAGAAATAACAATGCAATGCAATATAGAATCCACGCGCGCGCACACGCACACACACACAACACTTACAAAAAGCACTCTGTCAGATTGGCAGGTACAGGTCGCATGGATCGCACTAACTCAAAATTGTTAAGTTTTGGTTTTTTTCTTTCCATTTCTTCTTCCTTACTAAGCACTATACAGAATACATCATCGTCATCGTAATGATCATCATTATCAGACGCAACACAAAACATTAGGGCCAGTCGTAGTTGTTGTTAAAGTCTTAAATCATACAAACGTGTGTGTGTGTGTATGTGTGATACCCGAACAAATCGCAGTGAAAACAGCTAAAGGCATTAAATACGGAAGTAATCGATATTGAATCGTGCTCTGGCCAAGTTATATTTCTCATGGTGCAACAGTAAGCTGCCCTTGTTCTTGTTGGTGGTGTTGTTGCTGTTGTTTTTGTTTTTGTTATATTGCTGTATACAAACACTTAACTTTTGCAGATGGAAGCATTTTTGTGGTATTGGCACGTCGTCAGATTCGATGATAAACTTACGACTACAGGCGTGCGGTTAAAATGTACACAGCATTAAATTTTGCAATTTTAGAAAATTCAGTTAAAATCGAATTTCAATTAATAATTATTGCACACAGTAACTGTGACAGTGTCTTCGACTATATAGCTGGGAATGTAAATTTATTAGGTCGGTTAGTTCAAATGCAGCCCAGAGCTTCTTTCTCAATTTTCACAGTGCATTTAGATTAATTATCTATTACTTAAAGTTGTTTAAGATCGCTCAGAGTAGTAAAGAGATCCCAACTCATTTTTTCTTCGACTTTCGTTGGAACTGAAATAAGTAAAGGATGCTTGAATATAACTTGTAGGGGGAAGCATAGACAGAAAAAACGGAGACAATATGAGCTTTGATCCGTGCAGGTAATAAAATTGATGCCTGTTAAGACTACGGCTTTCAAAATAGAGAGCCTGAGATCTCTTTAACTATTTTTAGTTTTGATCGACAGGAATAGTACGGTCATTGTAATTATCTCCCTCTATCCACCTATTCATAACTAAAACTCTCAAGGGCCCATAGACAAGGGCATAAACCATTTATACAGCACATATAGCAAAATCAATCTGTATCATATCATATCTATTTGACTATCTAGTTGCTCATTTGTTGGGGCACGGTTCTCAAAATGAGGAACCGGAGTATCGTCGTTGGTTGATTAGCACTTTTGGAAAGAGAACTTGAAGGCATCCCAGAACTTTCTCTGATTGACTATCTATCACCCTGTTATTGAAATTACGACTAACGTTTGCCGCACAAGTCTTTGGAGACTCTTGTCTATTTGGCCATTTACTTGTTCCCCTATCGCAACCACGACTACAATCGTCAAAACAAGGCAACGAAGACTTTATAAATTCTTTATAGACTTGATCAGGGTAAATAAGAAAGATCTTGTCTAATAAACACTTTTACTTACCTACATCTGCCTCTTAAAATCGCGATTACGACCTCGAAACTTAAACTTAGATGTAAACTTAATTTCCTAGGATTATGTTATAAGGTGAAGTGGGATTACCAAAACTTTAGTTTTTTAATTTGCTTATGGCAAAGACATATATTCTAGGACTACAATAGGATGGGCGCTACCAACTAAGACTACCTTCTCTTTGCTTTATGCTTTCAAGAATATCGCAAGACAGCAAGTAGTAATTGTTTCTCTATTGGTGGTATTTTTGCCTGCCGGCTTACATACATTCTTCCAAGGAAGGCTTAGATAGTTCTGGTACTACCCGAATAACGAACAGTAGATTACCATAAGCCACATATAGTAGGCTGGTTTACATGGCTTATTGCGAGCAGTGTGTTTAATGTAAATTAATTGCCGACCTTTATCTCTTAAAACGTCATGAGCTCAATCGTAAAGCTACAAATTGCTTTTGTCCCTTTATGTTAATAGGCTGCTCAACATTTAAGCTTGAGAGGTAAAAAGCAAGCAGTTATGGTACTCCAAGAGTTGATGGGAAGATTGTAGACTTAATAATGAGTACTAGATTTCAATGCTTGTTCTTATGTTAAATAATTCTCTGCCGCGATTCACATAATGCTCGCATTTGAAGTACGGGATAACAGATCCAAACTAAAGGCCAATTTTATATATTCATAGCAAGAGGTTATTACTCTTTGGACTCACATTGCAATATGGTAAAAATATTTTCCAGAATTTTTTTCTTCGAGAAATTTAATACCTACATGATCCTGCAGGCGGTTGACAACAAAGTGAAAAAGTGAAGCCCTTTCATAAACCAGGAAGTACCCAAAAGACTTATTGATGTACTGAAGAGAAATGGTGTGGATTGTAAAGGAAAGTCTTCGAGAATTGATTATGTAACTGACGCATAAGTGCAGCAACTAACTGTAAGGTGACTTAAGTACGCATCGCTGAGCTCTACAAATGCACAAAGTGTTATAAATTAATTTCATTCTAGAATCCCATAAAGAGTGATAAGTAATGTTGTAACATAACAACTGTACTTTTACACTTTATTAGAACTTGTTTCCCGTCTTCGACATCGAGTTGCAAAATTTCAACTTTCATGAATTTTTCTTTTTTCTCTTTCATTAGTTTTGATGACGATAATTAAGCATTAGCCATAAACTTTATCACATTGCAGCACTAATTAGAAATTCACACAATTCTTGAAATGTTACGAGATATGCGAAATGTTAATAACAACTACTTAAGTCATGCATTTCTTTTGCTCCATTTGTCGTTGCTTAATATACAACTTTCATTATGTTTCTTGGCATGCGAGTGCACACGCATCGTACATATGTACATATATGAAAAATTCATTCCAATTTTATTTGAAATACTTATTGATAAATATTTCCGGTGAAAAGATGAACATGTTTCTGCTTCTTCTGTTTCTTTTTTATTTCTTTTTCAATTTACTAGAAATTGATTAAAGCGCTTCATCGGCAATAAAAGAGTATTTTACTCTTTTACTCTTAGCGTTCGTTATTATACACGTATGCGTGTGTGCGTTATATCCAGTGACGGACATGAAAATTTTTTTAATATTTTGATATGAAATAAGTTTTTTTTTTTGTAAATATTTGAATAACTCTTTGGATTAACTTTGCAGGTGGAACACATGAGATATTTACGTGTCCATGTAGGATAAACTTCCCTATAACACGGTAGGTGTAGCTTCAATATTACACGAATCCGTGGTGCACAAATCATCTTCATCCCAAAACGATTACCTTCTTTGTTAAATGTAAAATAATTTCCTTTAATAGTCAGGCTTAAGATGCTGCAGTGACAAGAAAATATGTATAAAAATTTATCAGCACATAAATTATATTAATGATTGGAGCTAGAGCCTAGTAAAATGGCAAACACCTGTCTCATGCTTTTACTGTGTTGTACGAGACTCTTTTAGTATGTCACATGAAGACGATCATAATTTTACCGCCGTGTTATACGAATCCGCTTCATACGCATGCGCGTCATAAGAGAACCTGCTGTATTAGTAATGTATATGAGTTGAAAGGAAATTGCTTGCGCAACGATCTCAGCGGAAAATATTAATGTAAGCAAGCCTTTGCTTGCATCAAGCCGATAAATTTATTTGGATATGGATAGTTCCGTATAAATTTGCCTTAATATTCATTTCTGCGTTAACCAATAAGGTACGACGACTTTCGGACGGACCGAACGCTATTATTTCTTCGGCAACCTGCTAACAGATCATAACACCTACGTCTACTGCATTCAGAAAAATCATGTCTACTGGATGCTCTGTTTTGGAATAAAGAAATCATCCCGTTTACTGACACATTGAAGACGCGATTGATAAACAAATTTTAGACAATGGAATCTTCAGTCAATTAACTTTGGTACCAAAAAATTTCGAGAAACCAAACCCTTCCAGGCGCATCGGCCATTTCAGTTGTACATAACTCTTTACCTTTTGTAACGTATATTAAAGTTTTTAAATTTGCCGATATCCGTGAAATACATTGCCTTTGCAATCGGTTTGCATTTGGCCACTAGAAGCAGCATGTGCGCGGTGGTTTCTTTCACCAAAGATATTTATAGCTTCAGTAATAAAAATCAAGAGTGAGCGTCTGGTTAAGCCATCTGATCAAGTGTTTTCGCAGTAATTAAGATCAGAAAATGCGGAAAACCAAAAGTAGCCGTCAGGCCGCTACATCAAAGAACTTCTGCCCATAGCCAATAGTGATCACTTGATTCGGGCATATGAAAAGTACATGATTTCTTACAAAAGAAGCTTCTGATCAGTTCTTAAAATATGTTTGCTTTAGGCAAATTAACTTGAATCATGGCATTCCAAAGGAGAAGTTCGAAGGAAGAGGTGAAATGTTATTAAATACAGTATTCTGTAAATAATTTCCTTGCAAATAGGTCTTTTAAGAGTTGTAGATAAAATCTATGCTATTTTAAAATTCCCAAACGAGTAGTGCGCACTTAACCTCAAGATCACTTGGGCAAAACTGTTAGATCACCAAAAGGACACTTAACGCTTAAGGCTTAGTTATTAATCTGAGTGAAAAAAGTCAAATGGTTGAATAAGTGGTCCGATCCGAACTATTTTCAATGGCGTTCGTGGGCCAAATCACGTCCACATATCACAGGCTGAACACAAGGCAGCAAGACGGATGGAAGGACAGACAAGCTTAAATCGATTCAGAAAGTGTTCCTGAAGCGGTAGTATAACAAACCTGAGTTTGGTGTATCTCAAGTCTTTCTGGATGTTGCATATATCCGTACAATCTCAATGTAACCTTGTACGACAAGTTGTGTAGGGTATAATAATAAACGAAGTTTGACGCATTAATTTTAAATTTGGATGCATAGATTAATTCTGCAATAGCATCTATAACGGCATTCAAATAAATAGTCTCTAGATTCAATTAGAAATTGTTTAATGTTTCATGATGATATCCACTAAAACTGAAGCCATTGGATTATGATGAACCTCTCTACATGGGTAAGAGTAAGAGACAAAATTGTGTTATTCAAACAGTAAAAAGAAAAGAAAAACCAATAGAATTGAAAATTAAACATAAACTAGAATAGCAAACATCGTTAGAATGAAAAAAGCGGCAAAGCACAAGCATATAAAGTATGCTTTATATTAGAATTGCGCACATGCGTGACAACTTCCAATTGTGAAAAGAAGAAGAATGAAACACGTTGCTTCGAACGGAACTCATACCATAAGAAATTTTCTTGAAACGCAAAATCGCAAAATCGCAGCAAACACAAACCTATATCACCATTTAATTGCTTTATTATATGTTTTGCAATACCGTATATGTTCATCTGCATCTAAGTCTGTTCGTATTCTCTTTTTTAGCAGATGTTTCTGCATGTACAAGCCATGAAAAGAAAATAAAAATCCTTGACTTTAAGATGCGAAATGCGAAAATTTGAAAATCTTGATTTAAAACGAACGCTTTAATACCTTCAGGTGAGAAGAAAGGATTTGGCTAACGTGCTATCGGTTCGCATTCGAAAAAGGTCTAGAAAAAATGGAAATTCTTAAGTAATTGTTTGAATTTCTTTGTACTCTATATATACTTGTGGCAGGAGATGTTCTATGTTAGTCACAAAGCTTTCGTTCGAACTTTGAAATATTCTCCGACATAACTTTTCCTTTGTACTCCTTACCTTAGAACAAAAAACAATTTATATTCAGTTTGGACGGGCGTTCACTTTTTTGCATATATATTATACTTGACTGGTCAATGCAGGAATGTCCGTTGGATATGTAAGTGCACGATGGAGAACAGAAAGAATTATAGATAGGTGTAGCAAAGCGAAAAGAGCTCGTAGTAGGTGCGGACGTTGCTCTATTCTCGACGACTACTGCGACTATCTCCCTTAGGTTGCAAGATAGAGCCAAGGGCTTCCACATATCATAACTGTACAAATTGGAGGCTTTATTAAATATTTCACTTCATTTATTTTCTTTTTCTGTTGTTGTGCTCTGTCTTAGCAAATTGCCAAACTTAATAATAAGGGAAATAATTTTTTTTTACTGTGAAGCGGCAAATGAGACTTAGACACATAAATAGCAGACAAATATATCTGGCTGTTCCTCCTTATTAAAGCCATGGCAATCATGAGAGCCTCTGGAATCTGTTTCTATGATCTGCAAATCTTTCACAAATCCAACAGGGTTATAGGAGTAATAAGATATGGGATTTCAGTCCATTACTGTATCAAATCTACTCCTAGTATACCCGTTCAAAAAGCTAGTTCGATCGATTATGCTGGGAGGAAGAGCAAATCGGAATTTGTGTATGTGTATTATTAACAAAAATGTTTTGAAATTGAACTTTTGTGCTCCGCCGCTCGGGCGGTACTTCTTAAAAGAAGGATGACTTTTCTTGTTCTTGGCTTCTCTTTAGATTTAATTAAAGCACATTTAAGGCATCGCAAATGATCATAAGTAAGTTTATAATTTTTGAAATACACCTGGAGTTTATTTCTTCTCTCATTTCTTCTTAATTTAACCTTAAAGAAATAGTTAAAGAAAAAACAAAAATAACAAAATGTTTAACTTAAAAAGAATAAAAGCACTTGCAAATCGTTGCCTTAGGGTAGGAAAGTATGAAACTACTGTTAATTTTCTAATAACTTAAGAAAAAATTGGAAATTTACCATGAAATCACAGATGAACAGTCAGTCGGTTGCGTTTTCTTCTCTTCTTGATTTCTTTCAATCATTTATTCATGCTATCAGCCAGAGAGGAAACAATTGCATGAGTGCCTGCAATCAATTCGAAAGCATTTCTTTGTTATTGAAAAAGCTACGCTTTGCCTTAAGTTGGAAAATTAATCAGTGAAGCATGTTCCACATTTCCTGCAGAAAGAGAGAGAGAGAGAGAGAGAGTGGGATAGGGAGACGTTACGCGGGGCAGTTCTTACCACATTTAATGAGAGGGAAGAAAATATATTACTTACATAAGTAATTGTACCGTAATTTGTTTTTTACCTTTTTATTATTATTTATTGTTATGTTTTTCTTTTAAACAAAAGTGGATCAAGAGAAACGATTATCACTTAAATTATTCAAATACTTCATTAACTTTAATCCTATTGTTGTACCACAAATTCAGGGCACAAATTTGGGGCAGAAATAAAAATGCAATTAACTGCCGTTTGCCACTTTTTAATTAAAGATAGCGAGTTCGAGAGTAAAAAGCAAAACGAATCGCATTTATTTTGCAGAAAAACTACTCCGCTACTTATCTTTGTCAAAGCAGCCTTCAAAGAAGAGAAAATATTCATTTAATGATCGAAGTAATAACAAATCGAATTTATTACAAGCGGACAATTTCCTTAAGACTTTAAATATATTTTCTTTGTTTTTTACGATTTGCGTTAGCGTTTGCGGAAAGATTGTCATAAAGTTTAGAAGTTTGTTGCTTAGCGCAGGCACCCAACGCATATGTACTCGTATGCAAAATGCTAGCTTCGCAATTACTTTTTTACTTATCTTTTTAAAATAATTTACCAACAAGTAATAAAACTTGAATTGGAATAGAAATGCTTTCAACTCAAACACTATTCAAATACGCTTTTATATGCTAGCACCACCGTCGACTTGCCTCCTTTCTTTTAAGACTCTTCTATGTGCACACATTCCCGGTGATAAAGTCTACAGTTAATAATCGTAGTAATAAAAATATGTAATCGTCTTGGGTATTTGGTTGACATATTCATGATACGTTCACGTTACGCCACGCGTAGATATGTACGTATTTTAAATATTTTGAGCTGGAAAGCTAAAGTTAAGTTGTTCGAAATGTTTATGAGCGGAATTTCACGCTTTAATGTCGATTGCGTTGAGAGGGCATGCATGTGTATGTAATGCATATCAGTACAATAAATTAGAAACTTTATATATAGTTTCCTAAGTAATAAGAAGACTTCTGATAATTCAATTATTAAATTTTATTGCTTTATCAGCGGCGGTGAAACGTTACAAAAAGAAATCTCCCTACAGTGTATTTCCTCCTATAGATAGTATTATGTGTGAAAAGAACTTTAGCATCGAAATAAATGTTTGAATAAAAACTTAAAAGCGCGACTAAAACCGTTAAGAGCAGCATGCAGCTTTTCTTGTTACGGTTTCAATTCGAAGGTGTAGAAGATATATGTGCGTTTCACATGCTTAATGTAGGTTACATTGTAAGTTTGCCAGGTCCCCTTTCCCTCTCCCTCGCTCCCTCACTCTTTCGTTTTCATTTCTATTCCAGCTAAATAATAAAATGACATAAAAATAGTTTTCATTTTTCAGGACCAAACCACTGATTGCTTTGGTTTCACCTTTCGTTTCATTTCACGTTTTAATCTCATTTGCTTCATTCGCTCTCCCATTTCAAGATAGTAAGCATTGCGATTCGTCATGTGCTAGTTTATTGAGATGTCATCACCAACATACAGCCACGAAGATATAAAAAGCACCTGAAATCCAAGGATTAAATATTTTCTATTCAGATGTTGACCATAAACTGTAGACGTCTATCTGCCATTCACTCTAAGACAATCAAATATATTTGCTTAATACATGTTGGGACAACGATCTGAAAAGGTGAAATCTCGCATTAACGATCATCACTCAGTCAAAGAAGTTGGCCTTTATAAGCCAATAGGTCACGTTAGTAGATTATGCCGGCCAAAGTCAATGCTTTCCTTTCGTCACACATTTTTGCTTGGAAGTACTGTACTTATTCACTTAGGTATGGCTAGTTTGCCTTAAGAATTAACATTAAGGGAGATTGGGCATCGTGTTCGAAGTCCAAACAATCGCAAGGTGCCAAGTCAGTGTTGGGTAATTCCAACCTCAGTGCGGTCGAGTTTATTTTGCTCGCAGATATAGCGAGTGCTCAGGCAGTAGAAGCACAACACTTATCGATTGGGTTCACTCCTTATTTCTTTCTTTACCTTTCCACTCTTCTTTTTTGTGACGTTCACCGCGTTGCTCAAATATGAGGCACCCCCTGAGTCGTTATTGTGGTATTTATTTAAAAAAAAAAAAAAATCAGTTGACTTCAAATGCGATTGAGATTAAGAAACAAGAGGAGTGACTTGGGCAGAGTTTGGTGGCACCCGTGTGAAACCCGATAAAAGAAATAATCTGCAAATAATCTCTGATAATGCCAGCAGAATCCATGCCGGAGTGAATAACGCCATCACAAAAATGTACCCATGAACTAAAAAGGAAATTGGAATCGCTGGAACCATACTGAGAGATAGCACAAAGTGATTTGAATTTATTATAGTTGTTACTGAATTCCAGGTGTTAATTAAAACAGAACTTTACCAATGAAGTTCGGACGTAAAACTAATTATAATGACTTCACTGAATGGTTGCTATTCAATAAAATAGATTTAACTCAACGTTTTGACAGGAAAGACTTGCGTATTGCTGGCTAGAGCAGACCGACGAGTTAACGCCAGCAGACTTGTTATGACATAGAAAAAAGTGAATCAACCTAAGCTAACCTATGGCCAACAAAATTAGAATTTGTGTAGCTATAGATGAGTTTGCCGCGTAATTCGGTTATAAACTCTTAAGGAAACTGACGCAAGTATTGCATAATCGCACTTTAACAGCCGAAGAATACTTTAACAAGAGCTTTCATCACTGTACCCATGTTGTCTCCTCACTTTTTCATTTCTAAGTTTAAGACTTGAGATGCTCCAAGGTTTTTCAACCTGTGCTACAGTCTAGTTTTTGCTTTCCCATAACGGGGTGCTCGGAAAGTAATTTCGTTTTTTCCGTGTTCATTGTACTTTTTCACAGATAAGCTCGCACCTAAGCTGCACTGTTACTATATAATAACATACATATATAATGTAATTATATAACAATAATACATACGAAAATAATACTGTGACAGATGATTTGACAGCTCGTTTGTGAAAACGTTTGCTTGCATTTGCCCAATAAATTTTGTTTGGGAACCTATTGAACTTAGAACGCCCTGTGTGGCAACAACGGTAAGAATACTATTCATGCAAAAGAAAAACGGGTGAATGTGAATGGAGGGGATGTATAAACAAAACGCCAAGGTCAAAAGTGGTTTCTTTCCACTAAATTTGCTGTCGAAGATCTGGAAGGCTTGTTGAAGCTGATAACGCTAAAGTAAAAGCATTAATTAATGCAAACTGATGTAGAGATTAAATTTATCGCATTCGAATGTTCATGAAGACCGTCTTTCGTTTTGAACAAATAACCAAAATTACTTTTCAAGCAGCGATCCAATATATATTTTAAATGTTTTTAACAATTTTCTGTTTACTCTTTTCTTTTCGCTAAATTCTTAATAACTTTAAGTAATAACGAGTAATAAATCTTTGGCATTCATCAGCATTCTTTAAGACGAATAAATAAAATAAAAATTAAATAGTTTTTTAATTTTGGCCAAATACTCTTTGACCGAAGCGTAGATAGGAACAACAGGTTAATCCGTTTACTTGTCTTCTTCTTGTTAATTTCTTTTTAACTTTTTATTACATGCTTTAACGAGGATGAAGAGTGAGAAAATTAAATCCATTCTCGATGGCCATTGATAGCACCTTGTTTGTATTAAAAAAGAAGCAATTAAAATGACTTTAGTGGATCACGGAGCACTAGAAAATACCGCCTGTCGCTTTACAGTTATTCATACAATGTCTTTTTAGATAAACCCATTATATGGGAAATAGTCGAACGAACGACGAGTAGTCCAATCCGAAAAATTCTCAATGGTGTTTGTTCTTGCGCCAGAACACGTAAGTGTACCAAATTTCAGTTCAAGAAGAAGACGGACGGGCGGACCGACAAGTTCAAAAGCATTTTCTGGATCGATTGTCATAATAAAACGAGGGTCTATGCCAAATTCTTTTGACATGCATCCGCACAAATCATATATCGCAGCTAACAACTCAATGGTCATGGATTCAAATCTCAAGCGGGGTAGAGTCTTCAAAAAGCCAAAAGCCTTAGATACTGTTACTTCATGTCCTTGGACTTAGAATTTATTTCTCTGGCTAAATTGTAATACTCGTTCAAGATTTCTCACTTTATTACGAATTCTCCCCAGCTTAGATTTTGACCCATGTTTTCAATGGTTTCTAAGGTCACTCCTTCCCTATAGAAAAACAAATCCATAATAAATTTTTCTGTTTACACTCGGATGTGAGGATGCTATTCATATGTCCATGGCTGTATAAGCGATATAAGAGTAGATAAGAAAATAAGCAAATCGTAAACAAAAGTGTGCTTAAACACGAATTTTACTGTCGTTGTTAGTGAAAAAAAAAACACAATTTATTATAAAATGAAAAATTTACAGTATTTTTCGATTGGTGGCGCTCGCTCACACTTTGAGCACAAAAGGAGAGGAGAATTGAAAAGAAAATTTTGCCTTTAAACAGTTTTTCCTCGAGACCAAAGCTTAAGCGTATGTCGCGTCATGTTATATACATGACACACATTCGCAATTGGCTGCGGACATAACTTTAAATAAAGCATTTTCGATAAGCTTTTCATTGATTCTGGTCAGCGACTCAAATCACTACCGCTGTTCCTAGAAAAACTTAATATTCTGCTTTAAATGGGAGAAGGTCTTCGGATCACACAATGACCGGATGCTTTGCCAAGTGGACAAAATGTTTACAATGTATCCTGAGATATGGCGAAGGTCAAGGAGAAAGGAGATACAAATTTGACTCCTTCAGTTCGCTTCTTGTTTCCTGTTATCTGCAAGAGCTTACAGCTCACAGGCAGGAGCTATAAAAGGCTTCAAAATTTTCCTAAAAAATTTCTTTGCTTTGCATTGGCCACAGACAGACCAACTACTACTAATGAATATACAAAATAGAAGAAGAAATTGTTATTATTTTCCTTTTGTTAGAACTCGTGAGAAATTTATTTTTAATTCGGCACGCGATGGCTTTAGTTATCGTTGAAGCTCAGCTCAATTGTTTTTAAATGATGTAAGGAGTGAATGATGCCTAACATATGTAAAGTGCAATGATAGTAATGATAATCATCGCGTACGTTGTTATGTTCCAGAAAACTAACAGTTCGAATGCTGAAGGAATCGCTTGGAAGCAATTTAGTTTTTAGATTTTGTTTTTGCAACCGCTCCGTCCATGTGTCTGCCTAGTTCTCATAATAATAATAATAATAATAAATAACAGGATAGAGAGTTGAAATATGTAAAAGCTGACCACGGTTTATTACCGACTTGTCTATCGACCATGTGAATGAAAGTAATAGATGGGAGCGTACGGGTTAAGCATTGGAACAGGCAAAGTCAAGCTTTCGCTAGGCAAAGTGAATAGATGACGACATGTCGTACAGACGTAACAAAGAATAACGAACAGGTTAAGCATGTCGAACAGAAATCTCCAAATGCTTATGGCTTCAAAAGCCATAAAGGTAAAGAAATTATGTTCAACTTTTTATAGAAAGTGGTTATTCAAAATACAGCCTCAAGCCTTTACACTTCTTTCGCGTGTGGCTAACTGTGGATCATTAATTTAATATCCATTTCCATTTCCATCTCTATCTCCATTTTGTCTATTTTTCTTAAAGAAAAATTAATTTTAGGTCAATGTGAAAGTAAAGATTAACAAAAAGAATACGGTTTTTGTTGTAGCCACAACATTTTCCCATATTTCGGTCATAAAGTATAAGAAGTTTGCAAAAAAAAAAAAGATCATCTTTTAAGACAATCCATATTTCCAAGAGGATTGAAGCAGTGAATAATCTACCCGATGACTACATCGTTGCAGTACTAAGAGTATACTGAGGGCTGATAAGAAAAGCATCTATGTATTTGGAGCAGTTCTTTGCGATCTAACCTTCACGTACCAGAAGTCACTTTTTGCATGTGACGAAGATTTTGTCTCCAACGCTCGATTTAATTGCCTTGTCAACATTATTCGCTGTTGATGGTTTCTGGAAATTAGTAACACAATTCTGAATCTTGCTAAGTACAGGGTATTTGGGTACCTACACGTACCCCGTTCCTTCATTCTCAGATTTTAGTTCTTCCCTTGTTCTATGCTTCTAAAGCATTTTCATCACATTTGAATCTTTACCGGTTAACGTATAAGTTTCTAGATTTCCTTTAAATGGTTCTCCTCGTTCTCCGTTTCCAGTTTTTACTGACTAATTTGGAGAGTGTTTTCTTCGTCTTTAAATCATCCAAAATACATTGGTCCGAATGAAATCTATGCCTGATAAGGTTTGTCTACCAATGGGTGAGGATCGGGGGTACTTTCTACTACTGAAGCAGTGTTTCTCACAAATGCTGCGTTTATGATTCAAAAGTAAGTAAAGTCGCTAATGAAATATGCTGGTGTTGTGTGGGTTCTTTGTGAAAGAATATCTAACGGTCGGTTTACAAAACTGAGAGTCAATACGTAAGCATGTTATAGGCAGATTTTAAAGGATTGAAATCCTTTTTTTTAAATGTGATCAGTCACTTAGAGAATGGTCCGGTATTTGTGTAACACGGCTACTGCCAGAAAGAAGGGAGCAAAGAGAAGGAAAATAGTGCGATGGTGTCCGCAGTCTAGTTGGTATGGGTCCAATCGCTAAGTGTTACGCGTTTTACTTATTGAGCGGTCACTACAGTTGCGACCAAAGAAAACTCCAACGCATTTGAGATTTGAGTACCCGAACATTGAGAAGATAGTCATAATTTTTATCTGCGCGGCTACTCGGGCGGAAAAGTGAAAAACGAATGAAAATTTCTTTTGTTTTGATATGAATTCAAAAGCAAGCCGAATAAAAAGTGAAATAAAATGAAAGACGAGTCTAAAGAAATTAATTGAATTATTACAACCTATAACTCTGCTTGGGATCAAACCATACTTACGAATACTTTCTAAAAACACTCTACCTTCGAAAGGTCAGTTTTGAAAATGTGTTTATGTGAAAAAAAAAGTTTCAGTTGTTAATATTTCTCGACAATAATCGACAAAAAATATCTTGGCGAAATGTTCTTCGTGGAAATGTTTGTACAAAAATGAAGAATCTAGACAACAAGAGGGCCTCACTTTTAGCATTTCCCGGATGAACCTGATTTGATATATAAACTTAATCTTACTTACTTAGGACTATATAGTTGTATTTTTTAGAATCTCTTCCTACACAAGATTTCTCATGAAGAGTGTAGGGTATAGTTGTTGGTGCTTTACCATGTTTTCACTTGTTTTTTTCCAGGAAAGCGACCAACATTTTTGACTAAAATGCTAATGCTTGGAATGTCATTAAAAATTGGGAAACGTGTCGATTGGAAGTTCGCTCTATCCGAAAGAGTGGGGATCTGTCAAGAGTGCCGCCATATATGTGTTAGACCAGATACTCATTTAGTGATGTGCTACATAAAGGTTGAACAATTTTGTTAACTGCTTTCGTATTTCAGGCGCAAAACCAACTCTAGGCGAGAGCTGCGAAAACATCGCATACAAACGCACGTTTTTACTAAAATGATAAAGCAGGCAATGCTTCAGCTGCTCTACTACTAGACTTTTTTCTCGATGATTATCGAAATTGTTGCTCTTCTTTCTTTTTTCTTTTCTTCATCACCAGCAGCACAAATTAAATCTTTGTGAATTATGCTTGTATGACTTTCAGCTCGTTGTAGATATTAAAAGCTTATGTAGTTTTTTTTTTTTTTTTTTGGTATTAACTTTAGCAATACTTTAAGTGTAAATAATTTCTGTTTAACTGTTTAACTGTCAGCTGCAGTTATTTATATGGAGAACAAAAATTTATTATCATATCAATTATAATTTAACATAAAAGTACAGAAGAATGAGTTATAAGCCTTTAAAGTTTATGCTAAGCATGCATAACTAACTGTTGTGTGTAGTGACGATGTTACTGGTGCCTCTTCAAATTTAAACAACAACAAGAACAACAAAGAAGAAAGGAGGAAAGACAGAGAAATGAAATTAAAAATTTGAAGTCTGTTGCCGGAATATACATGTATATGTAAATCTCATGATTCATGTGGCAAATAGAATAAATCCGAAACGAATGATGTTTATCTGCAATAACATGAAATTTCTGAGAGGGTGAGCAAAAAAAAAAAGCAAAAATAGTAAATAAATAAATAAAAATAACGCAAAATCGAAAAGAAAGAACCGAAGCTAAACAACTAATGCAATAAATAAATTTATAAGAGATTTTTATGTCGGTACGCGCGGTTAAAACGATTCCGAACACTAACAACGGCACACCAGCAAACAGCCCACATTACATTATTTTACACTTTGTTTAAATTTTATAGTTCATATGAATCAATTCGTTAGTGTGCGAACATGCAAACGCACGTCGTACACTTAGACGCTTGGACGTACTTCTTTAGACAGTGCTTTTTACTTAAATGCTTCTTTCCTTTTGCTCTTACGCGGAATTTCGCCTAAGCCACTAATGCTTAAGGTTTATGCGATCTACGCATAAAGGCATTCGAGTCGTTTAAGTGAATACCAAAGACTTGCAAACACATGAGATCATCAACTAAATGAATAAAATGAAAGTTTATAGTCATTTAACTCGCTTCTTGATTTAAAGTGTAAAGCTCTCCTAAACGGGATGTACTGCACACTGTTGGATGTGATTTTTTATTTGAATGATATAAACTCGATTTTACATGGAGGTGGAAAATCAATTTCAGTACAACTTGTCGTTACAATTTATTTAATTGTTTGATTTGATAGGCTTCGCGACAATGAACGGTGCTTTTGCTATTATAAAATAAAAAATTATCAATCAAAAATTATAAAAAGCCATAAGAATAACACTAAAAAGGAAATAAAATGAGGTCACCAATGAGCAAACTGTTCGAAAGAGAACTCTATCTAAAAAACAAGTAGACACACTAAAGCGGGTCACCGTTCGCCCCTAAATACCCTATAACATCTTACATTTATTCATATTATAACTTTTTAAAATAAGGCTTTGTATGGAAAGTGCTGGAAAGCCAATTTCAATAAGATTCATCCTTGAGCCAAGGCGTGTCAGTGAACCTAATTTCATCAAAATATCTCAAGAATTTGCGTCTTTAACACAAGAAAACAAGACGGACAGAAAGACAGGCAAGCAGAAGTGCTTGGATCGATCCAGGAAGTGATGGAAAATAAATTGGCATAATAAAAGGTGGGTCTACCTCGAGTTCCTCTAGCTGTTGCATACGTCCGCACAAACTTAATACACACTTGTACCATAAGTAGTGAAGGGCGTAACAAAAACGAAAGAAAAAAGAGCATTTTAAGGAAATACTTGTCGTAGATCGCGGATCAATAAGTTCTGATAAATGGTCATTAAGGGTGTGTTTGTAGCCAGCTCCTGCGTTACTTTTCGGAAATCTTTAAAGTAGCCCTAGCAAATTACTAAATTTGGAATGAATATCGTGCAACGTATGATTTTTGGACTATCGAGGATGTGGTTGTGGGCACATAAAATCTCAGCTAAGTATACACGTACTTGGCTAATTTCAGCTGCCTATCTCTGTTTTTGCATAAGTGGGAGACCCTATAACAGCGGAGAACGGACAGATGAACTGACGCATTGCTGGGCAGCGCAGTATTGTCTCTGCCTTCAATGTTGATAAACCTGTAGCATTGTAATCTGAAGTGTCTACTGCCGGCGTTTACAAATGAAAAAACAAAGGTAACGTAACCGCTGAGGCTGCTTCTAAGGTTGATGAGGAAAATTTCAAAGCGTTTCATTAGTTGTTAACTCGCCAGACATGCGATTGCGATAATTTCTGCATTCAGTTCTGATATTCAAAGGTTTTGATCAATATTTCCTTCAGTGTTCAGATTATAATCTTTTGCTTATATTATTATGAGTGTTATTGCAGGCTACGCATTTACTTTGTATGCTG
Organism: Glossina pallidipes; assembly: GCA_000688715.1. Taxonomy (NCBI): domain Eukaryota; kingdom Metazoa; phylum Arthropoda; class Insecta; order Diptera; family Glossinidae; genus Glossina; species Glossina pallidipes. Next base: position 701,774 of record KK499769.1, read on the forward strand.
AAATAGGTTTTCTACGAAAATTGAGCCAAATTTTAAATGAAGATTTGCCTTAAAATGCAAATTAAACTTTTTCATTCGCTGCAGTCACCACCTTTTTAGGTAAATCAAATCCATTCTTATACCCATCACCGATGGATGAGGGTCATGTGCTTTTTGTGAGAACTTTTGCAATGCCGAGAAGGAAGCTTTAGAGACCTTACAAAGTCAGTATGTTTTTGGTCAGCATCAAATAAGCATGTCCGTCTGTCCGTTTTTGCAATGCCTGTTATAAGCATTCTCGTGCTCGCAAAATTAAAGCTATCGATTTCAACTTTGGTGGAAGTCCTTGTACGCAAGGTGCTATTGAAAATGGGCCAAATCGGTCGAAAGACACCTTTGCTCTTCAAAACAAATAAAATATTGTTTCTTGTCCATTACTCATAATGTACTGCAGACAAATCTACACATAAAAATGAGTTTGTGATTGAAGTGAGTGGGACGAGCTATGAAGAAAAAACAGAAACGTAAGGTCCACAACCGCCGAATTCTGTTAGCTAAGATTATTAAAGAGTAGAGAGAAAATCAATATAGTAAAACCAACATAATTACTTTGGCGTCACTACACACACGAACACAGACTTCGAAATGTCGACTTTATTATGAAGCATTTGTTTGTTGTCTTAAATCCATTTCGATTTTGTATAATGTTTTGCTTGGCATTAGCTCATGAGTCAGTTATTGATTGAATGTAAATATCTTAGGACATTAAAACTGAACTCCATTATACGCATAATGTTCATTATTAGTTTCAACAACGTAGGATGAAATCTTATAATTATTGAACTTGGTATGCTATACACCTTTACATAGTTTTGGAATTCAATTTTTATTACCCTTTGTTTGTTGTATAATTTGTGATAAAATAAAAGTAAAGCTGGAATATGTTGAGATGGCCCAGTCGGGCAATTAACTATTAACTACCGTACCCTTTTGACCATAAAATAGTAAAAATTAAATACTTATTCAACTTTAATGACAGCCATTATATGGAAAACAGTCAGAATGCTAAAACTACGTTACCCAAAAAATAGCTCAGTGGATTTTAAATTCAAATCATTAATCTGGGCTGATTCTCATTACAAACCAATAAATTTTATTGCCGTAGCAAGGGCTATTTGATGTCTCCATTTTTAAATCGAACGATCACAAACACTACACCGCAAGCTTGCTATAGCGCTTGCTGAGGACTACCGTGCCCTCACGCACAGAGAATAGCCCCTGAGTGACTGACGGTCATAGAAAACAAAAGCAAGAACGACGACGCCATCTTCCATAAAAGTGATTATACACGAAGAGGCTCAAAATGTGGTTCCAACAAATCAGTGGTTCAAAAAAATCTTTTACATTCGCTTACTACGCCATAATACAGTTTTTCACTGATTTTTGTCGAAATATATATGAAAGATCCCATATTTTTTTGATATAAAGACAAAGCCAGGATGTTAAAAATGATCCGATCCAATTCATTTTCAACACCATTCGTTCTTGAGCCAAAACATGCCCGCATCCTATACTTCATCAAAATATTTCGGAGATTGGATTCATTATCAATTGCGTTCAGTTTGTATGAGTAACCGAGTAGGTAAAAGTCGCGAGGGCCAAGTCAGTACAACCGCCGGTTTGGACATACACCAAACAGATTCCGGCCTGAGTGACTGACCACATTCATAAAAACGAAAAAAGTCCATTACATAGCAACTTAAGTGGAATTCAAACGGACAGACAGATAGATAAATAGGCTGAAGTTGATTTAGCAAATGATTCTAAGTTGATTCGTAGAATAAATGCAATTCGTTCTTGCTGTTCTATATACATCTGCGTAAACTTAATGCCGATGTAAGCCTGTTTTTAAGGCAATTTCACGCTACTTTTAATAATGATTTTATTGGTAAACGCTGTTTCTCCTTCTCCCTATATTGTACTGTGGTTTAATTGCGGAAAATTTTTCATTAATTAGCTTATCAGGCATCATCTGATTTTTCATCATACAAAAGAAATGAATTCCTACGAAGAGATTGCAACTCCAATGCTATTTACTTTCAGATTCTTTGTATGGTAAAGTACTGCGGACATCGAACTCACCATTACAGCTAACTTTTCAAACGGACAGGATAGTGAATGCGGAGCAGGCTCAAATCGAAACATTGCGGAAGGGTAAACTGGATGTTGTAAGATGTCGCTACTCCGTTCTATCTGGGGAGCGATCATCCCTATGGAATGGAAGATTTATACTGTGATCATTGAAATTAGATAAGTAAATCCTCAAATTAAACCCTTACTTTACCGGTGTAAAGAAATTGTTCTCCATTGTCTCAATGTTTAAGAGATGCATTAGTCTACATACCGGTCGCGAGAGTGTAAATTGTAAAAAAGCTTTCAAAACTTTATTTTCACTAAACTAATCGATAAAAATGATTTCAATCAACGTCTAAACCTTCTTTTCTTATTTGATTACCAGTTCCTCTTAGCCAACAGCTAAGAAATTCTTTCATTTTATAATTACGAATAGCAGTTTGATAATTCGGGAGATAAAAACGCACGTTCACGCACACAATTCACTTTCAAGTCAAGCGGAATATTTCTTAAAAAAAAAAAAAATAAAGTAAAAACATTCTCTTGGTATGCAAGGCAAAGTAAGAAGACGCATAGTTAAAAAAGCTGTGAAAGAGTTATTTGTGGATCTGTATTTTCGTGATTGTCTCATTTACATAACAAGATAAAACAATAAAAGTTAAATACACATTAGATGGATGCTCGTGTCAAAAGAATTAATTACGAATTTATGAATAATAAATTACTGTTTTTGGTTTTCTTTATTGTTATTATTATTATATGTATGTATATTAATTAAGACATAACCATTTGTGCGCCGTTACTGTAATATTTTCTATTCGAACTTTCGTTCGCAGCCTCTTTCCTTTTAGCTCTCATTTTCCAATAAACCGAAAATGATCAAAATGATAATAGCGAAGTTCTTATCGCACTCTATGTAAAAGTTGCGTTTGTAGTGTGCATTCAATACGGTGCAGTTATGGTATGACAACTTAGGTACGTAAATATGAGGACGGAATTCTTGTATAGAAAATATGTGTTTATTGCATGAAAAAGATAAAGAAAATATTGGTTTGGAAGTGTTTCCCATCGCTAGCTATATATTTTTCTTCTTTCTCTCTCTCTCTCTCTCTCTCCCTATGAAATTTTATGGACGTCAAGTCTTCAAAAATCCTCTCTTTTTGCTGAGAGTCACTCATTAAGTCGATTTTTTATATCTGCATACGAACCAAAGCCTTACTTGTGTCTGAACCAACGATCTGAACGAGTGGTAATCTCCGCAGGGCATGAGTTGAGTGAGAGTAAGCTACATGGGCTGGTACTTAACTGTTCAGTGCTGCAAACCAGTTAAGTCACACGAATAGAACGACGAATGTCGCATGAAAAAAGTGTCCTTGAGGAGCTCTTTGCCGTTTTTTTTTTAAGTAACGAACAGTTAAGGTGGATTAATTGTTACCAATCGTTTACCGTTCCAGATAAACTTTCGGTCACTTCATGACTCTTAAAGACAAATTTAAATTTATTTCTGCGGTTATGGTTCGGAATCAGCACGCACAGTCTCTCTACACATCTCTCGCCTAAATTGTGGGTCATTTGTCTCCTTCCTGTCTAAGATACGGGTTTCCTCTTTTTTTGTGAGCCTGTGGGACACATCGTAGTAGGCTTCGTTATAAAAACGAAAAGTATTAATTTTGACATCTTGACTAGCTCCAAATTTACAAATATATGCCTTTTAAAATAAAGTAAATAATCAAAAAATTTTAACTCAAAGTTCATCTTGTAACGACTAGAGATTAAATTACACACATTATGTTCTTATTACCATTATTGTTGTTGTTATAAATCCTGTAGTACTACGGCTCACTAATTTCAGTTAATTAAACTTAGGCAATACAGAATGAAATACGAGCTACTTAACCCCGCTTGCCTTTCTTTTTGCAGTGATCTTGAAATGATTATCGTTCAATTTCGATATCGGTTTCAAAGATATATAATAATTTTCAAAATAAGTTTGTGCCGATCTTGACTTGTTTGTGTTGATCGTGCTTCCTACACTCATAAAGCTTTATGGTCGTAGACTAAGGAGGTGCACTTGTTTTGAAGAAAGTGTGTAGCTAGCTACAGAAAGTATGTTAAATTAAATACTTTTTTTGTCACTGTCTAGAATTAATGGCTACTTTTCTGTATAAAAACCAGAAAAATGCCGCCGTTAAGAACTTGTTTGCATATGCGATATTTTTTTGAATAAGAGAACATTACGTTAAACGAGCCGGTTATCTATATTTTCGGAAACGAATATGATTTGAAAAGGCTGCATAACCAATGGAACCTACCTTTTAAGCGAGTAAAAACGTGAATTTAAAATCTAAAAAACAGGGTCGAAGGCAAAAGAAGAGCGAAAGAGACAGGGAGCGTCCGTAGCCTAACGGCTTTCTCGCCAATCGGTAAGTGTTTAGTTTTACAACTAAAGCACTCTCGTACGACGAAATATGGTTGAGCACGCGAACATCGATTTGGTAGTCGCGAGTATCATCTCCTCGCCGGTGCGACAGCCAAGAGAGATTGCACCATAAATGCTTACAGAGTCTAACGTATTGACGAAATTCGTCTTCTTCTGACTTTAACCTGCGGGCAATCATAAAAAATCTTCTACATGAAAGTATTTGCTATGAAATGAAGAGCTACACAGTAACCGTAAATAAATATAAATAAACATTTTGATGATTTGCAAAAGACATAAGACATTAGACTTGGGAAAAAGTAAACTACGAAAGCGGTAAGATAATGCATTGAGCTAAAGAATAAAGCGATTTTTTTTTTTTAATTATAAAATCTTGTTGTGTCTACTGCTGGGATTTTGTTGTGCTTTTCTTTCAAAATCATTATAAAATAAAATGAAAAAATTAGTAAAGTTTTAATTTTATTAATATTACCGCCATAAAGTTGTTATAAAGTCTCTTGAAAATTGTTAATCAATAAATTTTTCATGAGTTGAAATCACCATTGGGAAGGATGGTATGCGAAAAAGCGGTCGTGTTACGTTATTAGAAATGAAACGATTCTCACACAAGCAAATAGAGTGCAATTCTTTAGTTAACCTTCTCAGTAGGACACACACATAAAACTACCGTCCAGTAAAGTTAACCAGCGATCAATAAAACCGATTAAGAAACGGAACGCATAGTAAATGTAATGAACAGCAAATGATTGTAACGATATCTGACTGGGAGGTCCGTACATTAATGCCTTACATCGCTGCAAATGAATTTTTTCTTTTCTTATTTATGACATTTCAATTTATTTACTATTATTACATGTTATTGACCTAAGCTGCATAGATAATAAAAACATCAAAAAATTTTTTCAAACGCAAATATTATTAAAAAAAAAAAAAAAGCTTTTATCTTTTAACATCGCGGTACATTTGTATATATCCCTTCTTCCTCATATAGAAGAACTGCATATAGAAAAAGATGAACGGAAAACTTTATAAATACACGATTATCACGCAATTGTTTATTTGCCGTGACGACCGACATTTAAACAGTTATAGGAAAATATCTACGAAATTATTTTCATTTCATTGTAATTTATTTGTTTTGATATAATGCGGACGGTAAGCAAAACGAAATCTCAACATTCTATTCTTTGGTTAGCACCGCCGCGCACAGTGCACCGCGACTTTCTGTGATGAGTGAAATATGAGATCAAAAGAAAAGAAAAAATGAGAAATACCTTTAGAATAGCTATGCTAATGGAAATATTTTGTTTTATCTTTAAAAAAAACTTTTTTCATTTAAGTTTTATCTCTATATAGATGGATATATATCGGAAAAAAAGTAATATAAATAAATTAAAGACAACAAAAACTTATTGTGAAAATATTGCATTTTCTTCAAAAAAGCTAGACGAGATAATGAGAAAGAAAAGCAGCTAAGAAAGTTATATTCGGTCGTGACCGAAATTTTTATACTCATCACTGTTAGCCTAACAAAGACTAAAAGGAAAGAAATAACTAAATACGCATACCCTTCGGGTTTTTCTGTTTTCAGACTAAAAGCGGTCTATTGCATTTTACGAGTAACAAGCAAAAAACACGGAAAGCAATGTTGTTCAAAAGTTCCATAGGTGTGGGGGCATTTTAAGCACGTCCTTTGACCAGTTGAAGTCGTTTACGAATTCCTTTGTAATTTTGTGGGCGACACTTGTCAATTTTACGATACCACACGTTTGGGCAGACGGACAGGCGGACATGCTTAGGTACACGCCAAATTTGAAACTGGCCAAGTATTTTGATGCATTATAATAGTGGACAGACGTGGTCAATTTTTCCGATAACCAATATTTAATGAGAAATATCGTCTTTGCCTACCCACAAGTTTGTCACACATGTCAAATGCCGAAAGGGTTTTTGCTTTTTTCCACAACTAAACGCTCTCAGACAATTTAACCGGTATAAGCCATTATTTGGTTGTATAAACGCCATCTCTTAATCAGTTAATTGTGTCGATCGCTTTGGAAAACGTGCGAGTATACTCGTCATCCGCAGAGTATGTGTAATATGAAATAAGGTTGTAACGAAATTTTTTGGCGAAATGACACACACACATTCTAAAATAGATTATTATGGCCAGTACACATTCACAGTACACACAATGATAAAATTTAATGAGAAAATCCGGCGAGGACGGATGGACGGATTGCAACAAAATTTTGTACTTTCCTCATATACAGTTAATTTTTCAAAAAAAACACGATAAATGCCTACTTTTTCATGCTTAACGTGTCGACAGTCACTACAACTTCAAAGAGAAGATTTAATAACTGATTTTCTTACTACACTTACTACTAGCTGCTACAGTTAAAAGAAACTCAACGAAAAATCAATTTTTATTTTCAAATACAATTTCTAAGGAATTTGAAATTTTTTACCGGTTATCCTACTAATATTTCTTAATAACAAATAATAAATAGTATCTTCAACACGAGCATAAAGTTATGCAAGTAGTCGTTGTGTCGGTTTTGTTTTTTTTCTCGCGTAACAACATCACCCGCCGATGGCAAAGATAGCGAGAGTGCGAAATCGCTTATAAAACAACAACTTCTATACACAGCTACTGAATGGTTTTCACCTGAAGGCCTGTTCGTGTGGATCATGTTGTTGCTGTGGCACATACGATGGCTATGAAATGCAATTTATTTGAAACTTTTTCTCATATAATTCTGTCGTCCATCAACAATAATTAAAATCTCGCCAATATTGAATAATAGTGAACTTGATTTTAATTAAAATTAAACATTTATTAGTCATGCTATGCTATATGCATTAACTCACTCTCTTCTTGTTTGCCTTATTGTCTGTATTAAGATATATCTACCCGTGGATATAACAACCGGCAACTGTTGTTATAGTTGTTAAAGAAATGTGATGCATTAATATTACGAACTAAAGTATGCAACAACAGAAGTAGCACCAGCACCAGCACCAGCACCAGCCCCAGCAGCAACAGCACAAGCGACAACAACAACAACAACGACAGCTTTACTATTTATTGATAACGTAAAAATTAATATCAACTCAACTGTGTTGCCACTGCATTGGTATGCGTGTATTTATGTACATATATTTTTGCGAAATATGTGTTAAGAAAGAGGTTGTCCGTCTACAGATCACAATTAGTGCAAGCCAACAACAATGCACACACACACACACACTTTCATAATGCTAGTGAAGGATAATTTATGAGGCAGTATTCACTTTTCTGTAACGCATAGACAAGATGCTGACTGGGCGACTTGGCATAGCACGGCTTGATGTGCACTTTATATTACAAGAGGCAGCAACTAAATATCTTCACTGATGACGATGATGATGATATTTTTTTATTTTAATTTTTTTTAAACCCAACAAAACACACACACACACACACACGCATGTATACGAAACAACAGCAAGTGTTTCGTTTTATGTTGTGCAATGCATATCGATTGCACGGCAGCCAGTGAAATAAATATATTTTTATATCTTTTGCATGTGCTTTTAATAGAGTGAATCTCTCTGTTGTCTTTTTTGAGATGATTTTCATAGCAAGTGCAAGTTTTGTCTTTCATTTATGTACCTACAAGCACACACAGGTGTTGGTTACGATCTTGTTGTTATGTTGTCTTAGTTACTGCAACAATTCCAGGCAGTTGTTACTGTTAATTATGCAGCATCAACGCCTGCAGCGTTGCATTTATTGCATTTTATGTATTTGCAAAATACTGAGACAAATGCTGAGACAAAACAGACATTTCTCGTGAATATGTTGAAATTAGTGAATGCAGCTACAATTTGACACCTTATAGTAGTACACCGGCAAACTTTCTCCCTCAGCAGTTTTAGAAAATTTCATATTATGCAGTGAATGCATATTCAGCCGATGTAATTATAGACTTTAGTTGAAATGCTTGCATGTAATTGCAATAATTAAGTGAACGCACACTTTTTCCTAAATATTGCAAAGACCGAAAGTGTATCGCTTCGAAAGGCCACTTGAACGTGGAAAATAAAATTTTTATAAAGTTATTACAAATATCAGTTGTATGAAGTGTTTGTAGAGAAATCTAATAATTTTTTTTTTCATTTGTTCAAAAACTAAAGTTACACAACCGCATCGGCTGGAACACAACGAATACATTTGCACCATGCATCATGCAAAATATATTTTTTATATGACATTTGCTCCAGAAATGCCATGTAAGCCTTAAGCTGCACGAATTCGACTGCAAGTCATATGATACGATGGCATCGTATTGAGGGTGTGAAGATAAATTCGAATATAATATAGCAAAGACACCCACCATATCTCCCGACAGAGTGAGCTAAAGAAATTCAAAGGCATTTTTCGACAAGTATTTTTATGTGCATTCACGTGATATGGATGAATATACGCGACATTTCGCAGTTTAGTCGCGCTAGCGTTCCAAATTTGGGTGCTTTTCCATAGCAGAATTTGAATTTATTTCGCTTGTTTGAAAAGTGCTTTCGTATAGACTTGTGGGGTGTCCACAAAAATGCTTTACCTTTTATATTTGGACGGAGTGAGCTTAATCCTCACTAATTGACAGTGCTCTGTAATCGCACTAGCAGAGACTGTGCTAGTTAATTTTGAATTCATATCATACTCTGTAGTTAGGGTACATGATGCACGCTGCAAGTGCACTCATCCTGTTCAGCGCTTTATTCATCATAATGTACTGCAAGAATGCTACGCTGTTTATTCCAACTATGCTCTAACAACTTATTTAACGTAAGATGTTAAAGGATACAACAATTGCGTGTTTAAAATCTTTCATTAAAGGAAAACATTTTCATGATGAGAGCTGTCTCAAGCTACAAATTACCAAAGAGATAACAACGGTTCGAAGTTCGAGATGTAGTCTCTGTTTAAATTCATTATTACTATTATTTTTTTTTTAATGAAACCACTCATGAAGGTGATGTCTCCCGTTCGTGTAACATGATGCGCCCAATCAATAAGTGGCAAAAAAATTATGGCTTTACCGACTGTGGCGAAAAAATCGATGGAGTTACCTTCTTTGACGGTTCCGATCACTTTAGCTGCTTTGGTCAAGCCAGTGAAATTTACTCGCAGTTCGAAATAATACTAGCAAGCTCAAGACTTTTTCGAGAGCCAAAAAATCTACGCCTGATACCAAGAGAAACATATGGTGCGACCTGACTGGGTCGTTCTTTTCCGGGGATGGTACAGAAAGAACAATTGTAGTGATTTCTCTTTAATGTTATGCGGTACCAAAACCCTTCTGACAATGTGTTGTATTCCCTTTCTAGTGAATGTTAGTGAAATATAAATGCTTCCCTTTTCAAGAAAATTCACAAAAAAGTCACTTACTGTGCTTGGCGTTGATGCCAGTATGACAAAATGTGCAGTTATAAGGACATTAGAAACATATCTAATTTGGGGATCTTCGCATCAAATCTCAAGTACGATGGTCTGCTGAATTAAAAATTCAAGTTAAAAATTTAAAATGAGAAAAGAATGAAAATTCCTTTCGACTACGACGATAATATTGTTCTGATTATCCATCCTGCAATAATAAATGGAGTAGAGATCACCATTAACGGCGTATTTACTCATACTAATAAGTAGAAATTCAAAATCGTTGCAAAGCATCTTAAGGCAAGTTTACCTTTAGACGCGGTAAGCTTCCAGCCAACAACTAGGACCGACATCGAAAATTGCTCTGCACTTAAGTTGTCTTTAATTCTTTACGAAAAAAAGTAAAGTCGTTTAGATTGTCTTTGGGTGCACGCTTCGGTTTTTTTCTTTTCATTCTTTACAGAACCAGGTGAGTTAAAAAGTGTACTTGGAATGTCGGCATACAAGGTAGTATTTTGGTTCATACTTAGGTTGAGTTTTGTCCTTTGTACGGCTACAGGTAATACTTTATTTCAATGTCCTAGGTAGTCGTTCATCTTTTATAGAAACAGTTGGGGTCAGGACTTACATTTAAACGATCATTCGACATTTGCGGAAGCTGAAGGTGTCTGAGCTTTTGATCAAGTAGTCCTTTATCCTTTAAAAAACAAAGGATCTTTATATTATTCGTTCATCTTTTACAAACGCCGCGGTTGCCTTTGCGTCCATACAAGTAGGCATCTTATCTCAAAAAAATACGCATCGTATTGATCGTCACTTAAATGACGTTTTTTCATTTACGAAAGTTGACAGTGCCTTGGTCTGTGTGTTGTTAATTGTTTTTCTTGCACACGAGGGGTTAGACCCCAAGGTAATTCTTATGCTTGAAAAAACTATGTCATCGCCTTCAATGCAACCAAGCGAAGCCTTTATAACTATCGCCGCTTATACTCTAAAGATTATTCCGCACCGAAAGTGGCATGAAACGCAACCGCAAATTGAAAATAGTTCCCAAGACTTGATCCTGCACTTTAAGATTGATACCCGGTTGCATCTTTGCAGGCTTGTTGCTAATTGATATACTAATACAATAGCGTTTAGCTGATGACGAATGAATGAAGCAAAAGCAAAGTCTCTGTGTCTCCGCCAAGCTCACTGCCGCTTTGTGCGCTCGTATTCGTAGCCATAATCTGGGTAATTATTTGAATTTATCCCATAAGCGAATTCATTTCACCCACCACATGAATGAATGACTGAGTGAATGAATGAAAATATTTTCTCATTCTGTGTCAACCTATCCTTAAATATTATGTGCAAAAGTTATTACAGATTATAGAGGAAATTGTCATAAACGCGACACTCCTTTATATAAAGAGATCATCCTAGTTTAGGCTACGTATGTAAATTGTGTAAAGAAACTTACATATATGTTAATATATGCGCATGTGTATGTGTGCGGGCGCGCGTATGTGGATATGCGCTTTAGCTTTGCATAACCAGTAAGACAAAGAACAATGGTCTACGGACGATCACGGTGAATATAAAAGCGTTAAATAACGATATTACTTGCATTTCGATGCCTATCAAGCGCAACGCAACATAGGCTAACCCGTAGAATACCAAATTAAGGAATTTCTGGCCTTAAAGGAGAAAATTTACACAAAACAAAAATACTGTAGGTTTGCGTTTATGCATTAAGCAAACAGCAAGCAAGCGTCTCTGCTCTGGTGACAATGTGACAAGAAATTTCTATAAAACTTAAACTGGCATGGTTTGCTACGTAAAAGCATTGTTTATTACACATACATAAGCAATTTTGTTGTTGTTGCTTTTGGTGAAACGCACCTTTAACTCTTTTTCCTTTTATTTTGCAATTGTTGTTGCTTTTATTATTATTATTATTATTATGATTATGATTTTTTTTTGCGCAGGAATACGTAGCAACGGCATTTTGTTGTTTTTCTTTACTTCTCTTTCGTTTTTTTTTTTTTTTTTTTTTGAATGTCTTATAAGTGTATAAACTAATGTAATCCGTTTGCAGAGCTTTGCAGCACCAGTTGTTCTGGCTCGACTTATCCCTGGCTAAGATGCTTATAAAGGGATAAAGCAAAAGTAATCCAATGCCAATTTAATATAAAATACGATTTTTACGAAAGGTTTGTCGTCTTGACGGAACGAGCACATTTGATTGATGGATGTGCGGATAATTTTTCAATAAAACTTTTTTTTTTCATTTCATTTTCAATTCCTTTCCGTTTTATTCTTTGTTCTTTATGTGGCACAGTGAAAAAATTTTTTTGTTTTTTTTTTCCTTCAGATCAAATTAAAAATATGAGTTATTTTCCTTCTTTTGATAGCACGTCATAAACAATTTATATGAATGCGCATGCGAAGTGCGGCTTTTTTCTCGCTTGTTCACTCAGTTAACCGTTTACCATGTGTTACAACCGATAGCGTGCGCGTTTATTCTCAAACTGATCGTATCGTTTCGTTACCAATAATATTTTCAAAGCCAATCGAAACAACAACAACAACAAAAATGACGAAAGCAAAACTTTTTGTACTCTTGTTTAGTTTTTACAATTTCCGTTTCATTTTCATATCGTTCGCCATCAGGCGCAACCACTAGCCACTAGCGAACATGTTTGAACGTTTGAAAGGCAAGCCTACGGTTTTTGCATTCAGTATGGGCGCATGCATGAGAAAACCTTTAACAACTGAATTACACTCGCTATCTTGTCGTTGCTATTGTTGTTGTTGTTGTTGTTGCTGTCGTTGTTGTTGTTAGTTATTTGGTTTAGTTGGAGGCACTTTGTTTATGTTCTCATTGTAATTTGTTTGATAATTAAGATGAAAAGCATGTTTTGTTTTTTTGTTTCGGTTTCTGGTTGCGGTCTTAACAACAGCAACGACAACAACAACAACAACAACAATAATGAAAATAATAAGAAATTAGTAAATTGATCTTTATTGTTAGCACCAAAACAGTTTTACATAATTTCGCTTATTTTTGCAATTTTTATGTAACAGTTTGCGCGTAATAGAGCAGCCGTACGTTGTTGTTTGTTTTCTTGTTATTGTTCATTGTATTAAACAATAACTCATTAGTTGCTAACGATTTACAGCCATATTTAAAATGTTTCGCTCAACTCTTAATTAGTTCCTTAATCGATATAACAGAAAAGAAATTAATCTTTTTTCGATTCGTATAAATATGAAAACAAGTAAGTAATGCATTCTCTTAAAAGTTTGGCTTTAGCTGCCTGAAAGACATACCTTAACCATGTAATCATTTGTATACACATACATTCATGAATAATTTTAATGCTGCTATAAAACTTTATGATATCATCTCAAGTCATTTGCATCTACACTCGTAAGGACACATGAATACAATGAATAAAAATAATTGGATAACAAGCTAGCATGCGGTATATCAGAATAGATAGATAGATGATCCCTTCGCCATTACACGTGTATCAGGTTAATGTATTATTAATTATTTTTATGTCGATATAATTGCCATAAAGCAATCTTCTCGTTCGCTTAGTGCAATCAACTTTTGAAAATGCAGCCTAACTATGGAGCTAAAAATAGTTTTAAATATTTTTAAATTTCTCTCTAATGACAAAACTGCCATTATCCAGCTAGCTTGCTGTGGTTGACAACGTATTTGAAGAATTTTGAAAAAATATTGGAAATCGAAACCAGTTTAGTTACTAATATCGCGAGAATACTTCATTAACATAACTTACAGATCTCGCAAGTCTCCTAGAAGGCGTCCATGTCAATTCTGGTCCAGCAAACAAAAATAGTATCTCGAAATGTGCCTGATTGTATAAGTTGTTGTATATGTTGCACAGCACAAATCTTGGCAAAAAAGTGAGGTTATATTTACTATTAACAAACGTCATTAGAGCTGGTGTTGAAATGTAGAATACCTGTGACAAAATATTATGTACAACTGCATCACATGCTTTATGATCTATAAACACACACTGTGCATATATATTTATGAACACAAACTACATATATCCATATACATACATGATGAAAATAGGTGTTATATATATATATATATGTGTGTGGATATTGTACATATAACAATAGTGTTTTTATCAAGTTCTATAAAGAAGTCGGATAAAGAACTCGCAGTCATAGGGAAGATCTAAATGTTCGATATATCGTACACCAGGTATGTAAATATGAAATCAGAATTTATCCTTAGGTTGCTACAACAGCACGTCTAAAGAGCACAAATGTCTGCAGTTGATTATCTTCTTTGGAGTTTACGCATCTGACAATACACAGTTCTACCGCAACACAAAGATGCTTTCTCTAAGAACGAAAATGTTGTAGAAGTAAGTGCGAGCATTCAGCGATAGCGGATTTTTATTTGCCTCAACGATACAAAAGAAAATCTTTTTTACATCGTATTCTAACTGTGGATGAAACGGGGGTTTAGCGAGGGGAGTACCATCTACATCGACTGCGAGAATAAGTCGCTGTGGCAGGAAGATGATGTTCTACGTTTGGTGGGGCTACACCAGCGTGATCTGTTATTAGCTCCTAAAAGCTGCTGAGCCGGTTAATAGCACCAAGCGCTACTAACTACAATTGATCGACTAGAACCGATTGCTGTTAAAAAAACGTGTGAAATATCAAAAAAGGCAACACGAGAACCGTTTTGTCCAAGACATCCATCCAGCCGTCCATATAGCAAAACATGCTCGCAGTACGTAGGAAGCATTCAACCGTGAAATGGTAGCTCACGCGGCTTATTCATCAAACACGAGTTCACCATTTGTTTACATTGTTTACAGGATATGCACTTGCTGAATAGCGTTCCACCTCTTCCGAGAGTGTACTAAAATGGCTCCATGACGGATTTCACTCAAACGAGCGACAAGCGTTTTGTCGTGACATCCATAAATTGTCGAGAAATTGGGAAAAATGCGTAGCTAGCGATGGGCAATATTGGGAATAAGATTTTATTTATTGTTTTCATATAATGGACATGCATTTTCTATACGAAAGTTCCGATCTCGTTGCCTTGCAATTATATTTCTTGCCATCATATGTTCTAATACGTTTGCATATGCGTATCGGCCATCAAAGTTTGAAGACGCCGAAAGGACGCTTTAGAAGCCCTGTATGGTATATGTACTATGGTCTGACTAACCTCAAATTCCGAATCGACATATCCTGGTTTGTCTGTCCCTTCGACTGTATGGGTGTCCAAATCTTTGTGCTGCCCACAAGCAAGCTTCATAGATCTCAAGAAGTACGAAACAGGTACTCTTAACGGTATCGACTTCGGAACACACCTAAGCACGCACGTTTGCGTGCATGTGCATAATATCTTTGGTGGGAATTCTCCTGGCCGCAGAAACGAAACTATCGACTACAAATTTGGCAGAAACATTAGAAGTTCTTGCATGCAGGCTATAGTATTGCAGATCGGTCAAATCGCACTTCTTTACTCGTAAATAGTACCGATGCGTTAAGTATTCCACTTTCTCATTTAGGACGATTCACGCTATGAATTGCTAGCAATGTCTTAATACAAAGGTATATTTTCTATTACTTCTCATCAATTATGTTTTATCAAGAGAAGTAAAAATAATGAAAGTGAAGACCGGTGTCTTAACTGCGCCAGTTTACAATATATGAAGCTTTGCATAGACACACTTTTGGGTGACATGAATTGCTTTTTACTTACATTCTTCTTTGATGAGACGTAGGGCGCTTTCGTTAGATGCAAACTATTCGGGGTTTTTCTTTTTCAGATGACATGTTTACCTCTTTCCTCGTTCTACTTAAAAGTCAGAAAAGTAAGAAAACACTTACCTAGAATGAGAGCGAAAAAGGGAAGAAACGTTAAAGTTAATAATTCAATTAATTATTTTACGTATAATCATTTAAAAGGTAACATATCTATATAAGATAAGATGATAAGAACGAGCTGTGTGAACTGCAACTTGTCAACGATAATTTTAATTTCCATTGTATCTCGTTGAAGCGATGCCTATGAACGGAAGTGATTTTCTATTTATGTCATATTAAAGTGTACACGTCGAAGCCTTACATTGACGACTTGACGATTTCTATACGATTATCGTTAAAAAAAGAAAACATGTTCCAACTATAAATGTATGTACATAAAATACGCTTCAATATGCAAAAATTGCTTTCAGATAATAAAACTTTCTATTAAGCGTTGGTTATTATACTCTACACCGCTTGTGGTACAAGGGTATATTGAATTAGTGCGGCTTTATGCCATACACATAAGGAGTGAATATAGATCCGCTTTTCGTTACACCGTTCGATTTAGAATCATAGCCTAAATCTATCCAAGCTAATCTGTCCGTCTGTCTATTCTGTTTTCGTAGGTTAACTTTACAATTTTTGATGAAACTTGGTGCACCGACGTGTTTGACTCAAGTACGATAGCCTTAGTTCGATTAATTGTTATGTGAATAACTGTATATGGGATGTGGTATAGGGTGTTTGATGATACGCTGTGTGCCGCTATAATGTTTACACAGAGGAAAAGCTCCATGTGTACGGAGATGATAGAGTAGATACGAGTTGTTATAATTTTATGCAGACTATTCTTAATAAGTGTTAGAAAGTTGACTCGTGTCCTACTTCTATGTGCGTCACATATATGTAACACATTTGTGTCAGTTTAAGAAACCTTGGGCTGTGGTGGATATCTTTGCCATAAGACCTTGGTAGCAAACGGGTTGAATTGGGCGAACATTAATTTTTTTTTATTTTAACCATAAGCTGTCCGAGTGTCTGGATAATAGTCTGATACACTTCGTTAGGGTTGTTTACATCACGGCAAGAGTACATAAACCAATAATTCAATCATCGATAAAACCGATCGATAATCGCAAAGAGGTAAGTAAATTACTATAAAAAAAAAAAAGTTTTGGATATAAACGGTACAGTATTGGTCCGAAAAGTAGACCTACGTGCTAGAGTGCATTTCATTTTTGTTAAAGTCTCTTCACATGGGACGTTTTTGTGCCCAAAAATTAGTTTTGTTTAAAAAAAAACCAAGAAAATTTATGTCATTTTTTTTTTTTTTTTTGAGTTAGGGAGACGAAACTAAGGTTTTTTTCAGAACAGTGGGGGCCCGTGAAGCCTATTAGTAAAACAGTTGAAATCAGTTTAAGTTAAGTAATGTGGTGACGCATGTCGTAGTTCATGCAATGCGGTAATGCATATAATGCAGTAATGCTTGCGGTTAATTTCATAAATAAATTTCAACAGCATTGTTTTACGAATGATGGCAACTATCGGATGATATAATTTTAGTTTATTTTTAGTTTTACTTTTACTTCAAATTGTGTATGAGAGTGAGTTGACGGATAATAAAAAAACAGACCTGAACTTTCACACGTCAGGATCTTCCTTAATTTTAATACTTTTTACTTGTTGTACTATAGGGCATTAGCAATTAACGTTGCTGTTCTCGAATCAGGGGAACATGGCGATAATAGTTAAAAGGATGATATTTTCAGAACATTACAACAGTAGTCCGCTGTAAAAAAGTAGAGTAAATTTATGTTCAAATTATTAGTATATAAAACATACACACAGAAACAATGTGTATATGTAGTGTGCAATATATTGCAACACAATGCTAATAACTATAACTATAACGACTACTAAACTATCATCAATAACACAAATTGCTTATAAATGTTCTATAATTTTTAATATTTGACCTAAAAATTGTAACCCACTTCGAAATAGTGGAGTTACGTTTCTGTTACTCTATTCCAGTCAGTCAACATTTATTGTAAACAAATAAATATGTCATTTTACTCTATTAATTTATGTATATGAGACCGTTATGATGATGACATCAGACTATCGTTTTTCAATGGCAACTAATTAGTGCGTAAAACGCCAACGTTTTGATTTTTTTAGCTTGCTCCAATTTGAGTGTGCAATGATAAAAGTGGCCTCCGACGCGCCTACGTTTGGATTATTGTAACAGGCACCTGCATTTTGAAAATCCGCTCTTATATGAACGTCTCTAATACCACAAGCTTTAATAAAGTTTTAAACGGTCCACAATGTTTTTGTTGTACATGATTTGTGAATCAGGGATTTTGTCTCAAACCCTTGTATAGAATTTTTTTTCGTACTTTATTACAACAATGAAAGATAGAGATAAACTTTATATGATGAATAAAAAAACCTTTTCTTAACCATGTCTGCATATAAAATGGTTTTTAGAGCAAATCATTTTTCGACCTCATTAGATGCAAATGCGTTTTAACAGATATCTCAGCATTCTGTACTGGGCAATAAAATGTTTTAATGAAAAATTTTTTGATAAAACCAAAAGTATGCTACAAAAAATTTACTTCAAACAAAGCCATAAAATTTAATTTTTAGTTCAAAGAATTTCACTAAAATTTGTTATTTTTATATTTTCGTTGTCTATCTTAAGGAGATGGCAAATATTCTTTTTATTCGATCCCATTCTTGCACTTTTCTCTCGCTTTTCAGAAATTTTCTTATGGAAACAACAAACAACGATAAAATGTTCGTTCATTTTTATAATAAATTTTGGTTCTTGTTACAGCTAAAATGACATAAACTAGATACGGCGACGAAATGGTAAAAAACATCCTGAGTTTATTGAACAAGTACCAGAAAAAACCAATTTCAAGTAGAAACGAAGAACTTTGATCGACTAAACAAGCACACTTCGCAACGAGCAGTCTTGATGATCAGCAACCAATGTTGACCTAGAGCTACCCTCTCTGTCTCTCTCCTATTAAGAATGAAATTTTTATGTATTGTACTGCGAAGCTGAAATCGATATCTGATTCGCAATAACGACGAATACGCTGAACTTTTGTTTTTGTACCCATCAGCGAAGTATGAGACCGGACGAGTGTTCTATGGTCGATGTTGTGCTACGTACAAAAATAAAGCGCCTACCCAATGTTATGTTACTGTATCCACTTAATTTTGCTTTCACTAACGTCGTAAAGCGCATAAGCAAGCTTCAAAAACATCCCTAAAGTATATAAATTCTGAGACAGTTCCAAATTTGGAATGCACCTAAGCATGTTGGTCTGCTCGTCTGTCCATCTGCGTTTCTGTAAAACTGTGTAGTGTCTGTGGTGAACATTCTCACGGCGGTGAAAATCAAGATATCGTCTACAAATTCGCAAAAGAATTTGAAACTGACTGACAAAAATGAAAAGCAAAAATTCTAGTGTCGAATGTACACACCCCCCAAGAAATTTGAAAAGTCCCCTTCCTTTTGAACACACTTTGTGATTTCAGTTTCGTGCTTCCAGACTTAATAGTTGACTCCTACACACAACTCTTTGGTACTTTGACTCAAATCACTTGACACTAGAACGACAGAATGGGTCAATATAACCTTTTTGAAATGTTGAACTTAAAAGAAGTAGTTATTAAATATGCAGAGTTCCAATATTTTTTGAGGTCTTTTTTATCCATTTGAAAAATCATTTGAAAAGCCATAATCAATTTTTCGGAGTCTGGTTTCGGTCTGGTTTTCGAGATACTCCTGACATATACCTATTTCTTCCGTTATTAGTCATTTTAAGCCATACCTTTTATTAGATACCTGCAATAACAAAATACTGAAACACACATTTTCCTCACGTGCCTGTTGATTCCCTTAAAGTAGTTTCGAAAACCTATGACCAAGATACGTGTGCTTTGTCCGATTGTAGAGTTGGCATTAAAATTGTATCGATCGAAATCATTTTTGGAGCAAGAATGAAAGTTAGCTCTGACGAACAGTTGAACAGCAGATCTTCGAAAATATCTTCACTAGATCGAAAGTAGTAAACATAAATATCAAAAAATGTTGGTGTTTCATCAAAAGAGTCTCAGTTTCGAATCTATTATGAGCGCTTATGTCGCCAAATTACAAGCATTTTTTCACGTTTGTCTTTTGATCGATCGAGGACTGCTTGTGTCAAATTTAAGTTACCTGTCTTCGTGTTTGCGATTGTAGCGATGGGTCAATGTGAGCCATATGCAAAACGTCGGTAGTTCTAGTGTTAACCCAAGATTTAGATGAAAAAGTGTGTGCTCTGCTTTCACTCAACCAACTAATATCTTTTATTTTAACCATAAATGTATGACAACGCAACTAAAGTAAAATTAAAATGTTATTAATATTTAATTTTCTACAAAGCAAAAAAAAAAGAAAACAATATTCACCAAAAAAATGCCAAATCATCTGTGCTTGATGACCGTCGTTTTGTTAGTGAGACCAAAGAATTCAAAATAATTGTCATGATCATTACGTGCAAAACAATTTATCATTTTCTTCTCATTTAAAAGTTGAAAAGAAAGAAACGGGAGTTTATCGAACGATAAGTTTTTTTCATATTTGTGAAGCAACAGCAGCAGAAATGCATTTATTGTATCCATTTTTATTTAGGTTCCTTATGAAAGTAAACGGTCAGATGTTTTCTCTTTTTTGCGGTTTTGCGCCCACCACGTAAAAGTATTGACCGGCCTAAATACCTAACAAGTAAGGCACATTTGTAGGCAATACCTTCATTTCTACGAGCGGCAGAGAGTTTACGACACACACACACAGGTACTGCACATTTCGACAGCCAGACAATTAGACATTTGAACAGAAGGCAAACCCAGGTGCATTCCGAAATTGATACCAGCCACGAATTTATGTGCTTTATGGGAGTTTTGAAACTTGCGCTTGTGCGTTATAAAGGCATTGGGAAAAAGTGAAATTATGACACACTATAACATTGGGTAGGCGTGGTCAATTTTTACCGCTTTTGGACAGGGTTTACAGCATATCCCATAGAAAACACATTTAATGCGTTTTTGAAAATCGATTTCTTCTAGTCTATGAGTAATGCTTTTGAGAAACAGAAGTGCTTTCAGTTTACGTGGTACTGTAGATGTGTTCTTCGACCGATTTGGCCCATTTTCAACAGTACGCTAACTGCAAGAACTTTCTATGTTTCCGCCAAAGTTGAAGTTGATAACTTCATTTTTGCGGCCGGGAGAATGTCTACAACAAACATTACAAACGGAAAGATGGACAGACAGACATGGTTAAATCACAAATTCACAATTTGATGCTGATCAAGAATACATTCTGTGGGATCGTTTGCCATAAATTGAATTTACACCCGAATATACCCCTCACTCTTTGGGGGACACTAAAGAACGTGTTTTTCGAATATTATTAATGTGTTAGTTGTTGTTAGTTTGTTATAAATGTTGTAATTGATTACAAATTCGGGCACATTTCTAACAAATTCTCTTAATGACAGATGCAGAAAATTTCCATATAACAAAACATCCAATTGCGTTGCGTTCAATAGTTTCATTCGTCCTTTTACGCTACATAAGTTTTATGTCGAATGGTTTGCTATGTATGTAGGTAGCTTTGAAAAAATAAAATACACTGCACACATTGGTCCCTGTCCGCTGTCGAAAAGTTGGGATTATATCAATTTTGTCATTAAGTTTATGTGTGCGTACAACGCTGATTAAGCAATACATAGTAAGTCTTTTTATGACTGCGAAGTTTTGAGGTGATTTACCACAAAACGGACCGACTGTGCGTAGGCTATTAGGTCGTAATTAGTTTTTGGTGTTCATAACCGCTTTTAATACTTTAATTAAAAAATGCATGTTATTATCTTTTTCTGCAACAACATGGCTGCGCAACTTAACACTTAGGAATGTATGTTTACTAGTGGTAAACTAATCGATTGACAAACGCAATATATCTCTTTTATTCTTTCGATAGGCTAATGTCAGCTACGGTTGTCGTACAAGGTATAAAGAAATAGGTTTTGTCAACATTAAATTAAATTTAAATTTGAAACTTAGGCCAGAGTTAACGATGACTCCTCCGAGACTTACATTTACGAGCCCTATAGGGAAGAAATAGTAGATTTGCTATAAGAAAGATATCAACTCATTAAAGTTGGTAAGGTTCGTAAGCTTGTGTGTCGAGTGCCAAGATTGCTAATACAAGAGCTATATTTCCCCTGATTGGCGGTGACGATTCGTAGAAGAAATTCGTGGCGCTACTAACTTCAAATCATTGAAAGAGTCGTCACGAACTCGAGCGTGGAATTGCAGTGCGGTCGAGTGCTTGACTCATAGTAGTAGTATTAGATGGATCAGGCCCTCTTCAACATGGACTGGCAAAATTTATACCACATATTTTCGTCCAGCTACTCAGTGGCTGACCATTTTATAGGAGTTTATTGGATGAATGTTCATTCCCTCATTATTAGGCGCCGCAAGGTTAATTGTTTATGAGGCCTATGTAAAATTCATATCTACTCATCCCCATGACTAGCCGAGTAGTTAGAATAGCAGCTACCAATTCTGTCTTCGTGGGTTCGAATCTTAATACGGTAGACTTTACTTTGGTCGTAGTTGTAATAAGTAGTAAGTCGGTATACGCATAACAGTTTCTGATTGGGCACATACTCACTAGTCTGCGTTCGCTTCCCTGTCTCTTTCTCTTTCCTCACTTCCTTCCGACCGTCACCATGCTACACGAATAGGGAACATCCCCTGACTGATTGCTCATATAATAAGAAAAGAAAAAAATAGGAAAAAAAATATTCTTTCTATGCGAACACTAGATGCTTAGCCTCCTAAATTCCTATCTATCTATATCCAAGGGCTATAAACAACGTAAAATTTACTTTAGTAGGTGTCTACTTTTGAAGAAGAAGTTCACGCTATGCATTCGTCAATCCATGAAACGGCTTGCACGCAGCAGATATGGCGACACCCTCTACTGGCTTCCTATGTCTTCAACAAAGTTTGATGGGTACAATCGTGGAGTTCGCTCTGCAAACAGTGCAGACATAAGCCGTGTTTGTTTACTCGGTATTCAAAAATCTTCTTAGATCTTCAATATCATCCATGCACAACCATGCCGTCTGCTGTATCGTTCTTCGCGGAACCGATATGGTCACCGTATTCCAGAACTATTTGTGCAAGAATGCTAATGAGGCGTCACTAAATTCTTGGCAGCTATGGTGGCCACGTCAAAACGTCTTGACGTAAATGCTATTTACTTTATCCATAACGTCCCTTCCGAAATATTTTCAACTTCCTTGGTATAGCAAGGAACTTGCTACACGGTACTAGCTTCTTCCAGGTGTGAATGCCTTTCAGTGCCCAGAATAACGCAAAGGGACATAACTTCACTAAAAAAAAACGGTTTTTCGGGATTTGCACTGGGTTTCCTAGTTCCACGTTCCCACCAGCGGTCACATTAAGTAAGTTCTTGTTCGTTTCTGACTTGTGTTCCTAAGACTGTGAACTCTTTAAACTTTCGCATGCCTACAAACTCTGGGTATTGAAAATTCGTCAAGTGGAGCGCAGTTAGACACAATCCTTTCATCTCCGGTCACAAGTGGGGACATGGAGTGAACATATCTGCTCGTATGAGCTCTAATGGTAGTGACAATATCTCAAAGCTATAAACAACTGGAAATTTGTTTATGACAGTTTGCTAAAGTGACGGAATTTGCATAAGAAATTTTTTTATGATTTTTATGCTTTTTTTATGTGAGACAAGGTAAGTGTGTTTTTATATAAACATGTGTATAAATTACATCTGCACTTATGTCATTTTCGAATCAGGTGCACTCTCGTAATGATATTTGTTTGTAACTTCAAATTGAATTTTATGAAGTTTTCCTCTTTATAAATGCATTTGACAGCGCACATGTTGTACAGAGAGAAAAAGATGAGTTTTCTCTAAAAAAAAAAAAAAAAAAAAGAAGGAAATAATTTCTTGTCGATTTTTGATTTGAATTTTTCCTTTTTATATGTCTATAATGAGACAAAATAAACTGTTTGCTGATTCCTTTAGGACGACGATGGCAAAGGCGAAGAGCATATTTCCCTTGCTTGTTATGCGTTTGTAATGAAATTCATTTTTATGCATGTATGCATGTGCACAGTGTGCTTATGTTCTGCAATGAATTTTAAATAACATTTATGGTATTAAGGGGTAAGCGCAAGAATATTGCATACGCAGCTATTTCTGGCTTGCATGAAACCGAAAACGAAACGAATGCAATAAAATGAATAAAGAAAGAAATCCCTGCAGATTAAATAGGAATTGAAAGTCGGTCCACTGTCAGTCACTTGTTTGCCCTAAAAAACGAGAGGAACTACCAAGTCTTGCCGTGAGTTGTTTTGTTTCTGTCCGACAGTCCAGTGTGCTACATGCATGCGTACTGCATGTGAGCTAAAGGCCAAGGAATTTTCGTAAAGCCATGAACCGAAGGGCTGTAGATAAAACTAAACGACGATAAGCCAATTAAAAGAATTTTGGCTTTCATTACAAACTGGCGTAATTTCTCCAATTAGGGGTAATGGCTCCAAGGTCATCTACAGTCTTTTACTGGCATTAAAGTAATCCGCAAATTTCATTTGGGATTCGTTCACCATCTTAAGCTTTTGGAGAAATTTCTCACATATCCATCAATAAGTATAAAAAATTTAAGCGCTTTGGGGTTCCTCTTGGAACTGACAAACATCCTCACTAACTTAATAAACCTTTACGTCGTCGAAGGCTTTCAATATGAAAACTTGTCTTACATCCACCATTAAAAACAGCGCAAAAACGACAGTCGTACAAAAGAAATACAAAAAAAAAGAAAACTAAATAAATATTTGCAGAATTTCCAACAAACGCACGCGGACTTGCATATGTAAATATGTATGTATACATAAATGCATGTGCAAAATGTACGTGCAACTGTATACGAATACGAGTATACGAGTCGCACAACAAGAAAACACTGACTATGACAGCATTGAAGAGAGTGACAGTACTACTTGTCATATATGACAACCTACATGTTGAAAAGTTATGTTGAACAATTTCTGCTTGTCTAATATAATCTGCACACTTGAATCAGAGACTCCCAACATTTTGACATTTTCCCATCGATAACATATAAGAAAGGTGTGAAGACTTTTGGGAGAACCTTAGTACCTTATGCAGGACACCCATAACGATGCAAACTGTATTGATCCGTCCATCAATTTTTTTACTAAGCGGAGAGACGTAATTATATAAAGGTTTGTTTTACCATTTGAAAGAATCTAGTCGTGTTCACCGAAGACTCCGTACACTCTCTATAAGAATAAGATATTTGTCTGTTTTTCCGTCCTTCCGATCACTTTTCGAGAAACCAAACCAAACTTAAAACATGTTTGGATGACAGTTGTCTTCCGGATGACACGACAAAACAATTGTTGTTCGTTGAAGTCAAACCGGTCTTTGAGTCATTTTTCTGAGATACGAAGCGCTGCTTCTTGCTTCTTTTATATCATTCGAGCAAACGAAAAATTTTATCTTTCTTTGATGGAGACCCCGACCTCTTCGTTGTTAGAGAAAGTGTTTTTGTGCTGCATTATGTTTTGCGTTTACTGTTGCCAGATGTCCAAATTATTAAAAAAACTTGATTAACACGTTCGCGGTTGCGAATGTTATACCGCTCATTTTCATTGCGACGCGAAATGGCATGAAGCACCTTGAGTAAAGTGCTGATTAAAGAAGTGTAATACTTCACGTGAAAACTATAGCATATGTGTTTCGTACATGTCTGTACACTAGGAAAAGACCGGGCTCTCTCATCGTATGCTGTTTTATCTTTTTCTCGCGCATTCGTTTAATGAATGGTATACAGCATTCACGTCCACTCAGTTGGAAAACTTAGTCTATATGGTCGTGAATGCTGCAGCATTCACGTATATGACGGTTAATATATGATCTTCTAACTATCCGTAGAAAATGTGTTCCATCAGATTTCGGATATCATAACTGGTTTTAAAATAAATTGACGGTAAATTTTTGAAACTCACTAAAATTTTTATTATACTTGAATCCGTTAAGAATATATATACTTTCTGGGGTCTCCTATGCGTATTGTTTTGACTGGTAAAGTTTTAAACTTAAGATAAAAGCGCGGATTCTAAAACTAGAGTCACACGAGGCACATATGACTAAATGGATATATATTTGGGCGGGATGGCCAGGAATGTGAACCATTTTTGGGACCTCTGGATCATATTCTCTGCGTCACAAAGAATTGTTTTTGAATTTCGAAAGACTAATATTGAAATAATCTTTTCCGCAAGAATTTGTTATAGCGTTACTATCACCTTTCTCTGCCTGCCTTTCGCGCCACGCGCAAATCAAGGATTCGTGAGTTTCGCGACTTTTCTGGATAAGAGAAAGGTTTAGTAATAGGATGAAGCTTTTGACTATGCTATGTTTAGCTTAGAACTATGCTTGCTTTGTTAAATTATATCTAGTTTTCAGCGCAAGGGCTAGCAGAGTTATTTAATTGAGGTAAGTGTAAGTTTTAGTGCGTAAGGTTGGAAAAATAATTGTGAAAGCTTGCATAACGTAATAAGAACTGATTAGAATTGACTTTTGCTTATAACATCGGAATTATTGAACTAATTTATTTATTATCAAATAAATGCACTAAGATTCCGTTGATATGCTAAGTTATTTTTAGTTAGGTTACACCAAATAGGATATCACACTAAATACAATAAGAAAATGACTGCCAGGTTATTATTGCAACAAAGGCATAACATCCCCGTAAATGAAGACAGTTAAAAGCAAAGCGTTCCAAAGGCTCTTTAGCTGCATAGAGAAATTTTCGGAGCTTTCTATCTACTTACGGACACATCTAGAAAATACAGTCGAGAGTGCTAGAATTGGAAGTTGACATCAGATTTGTAGTTCCACGTATGGTTTTAAAGCTATAATCCATAGATGGACAGACAGACGAACTCATCTCAATTTTTTTTTTTAATTGTCAACTCTAGGTCTTCAGTCACGACATATAGTCGATAAAGGAGTTCGAACGGTTAATTTAGCGTGAAAACATGTATTTTTAGCTTTAGTTCACACGACAGACTACAATGTGTTCAGGTTGGGGAATCACTGATAAATTGTTATGTATTACTTAAATGGTTTTTGGCGGCAAAAACCATCTTCACGTCAGCTTAGGTGTTTTTCTCTTTTTTTTACCACTAATCAAAACATCTTTTGTACAAAATACTTTCATATCGAACAGGTAGGACGGGTGAGTTCATACGGAGTATTTGTGAACTCAGCTTTTATTTTGAAAATCTTTCTTTTCTTTTCTTTTCTTTTCTTTTCTTTTTTTTTTTCTTTTTTTTTCTTTTTTTTCTTATGACGATAATATCTTTTTCATTGGTTTTGTCATTTTATTGAAGTTTAAAACCACATAACCCCCAGTATACGAACAACAACAACAACAGCAACAACAATAGCAGCAATAATAAGAATATACATAAGTAACAAGCAAACGTCAATTTCATCTTTGGCTCTTTTGTTTTTCCGTTCATATGTCTGTTGCCTTTGTCTCTTTATCGGTGTATGAATGACTGTATCTGTCAGACCATCACTACTATTCTACTTTTACATTGTAATCAAGATATTTTACTGTACTGTATCGTTTGGTTGGTTGGTTGATACGTTGGTTTGGTTGCGTGCTTGGTTGATTTTGTTATTGTTTTCGTTTCATGTTGCGTTTTAATTTTCTCCGATGACAATTGTCTACTGAGATGTTCACATCTTTTGTTTTTAATTATTGATGGTTTGACTTCCGTTCTAACTTTGATTACAATAGAAAGAATCATTTCGGAAGCGTGAAAGGAAACATGGAATATTTTGTTGTTATACGATCAGCTTTTTTTTTCTTCTATTCTTTTTTTATTCTTTAACGCTTTAGTTAGTAAAGGCATTCTTTTAAAATCATTTTTTTCTTTTTGTACATTTGACTTTTCGTATCTTAATCCAGTTGTGATACAAGGATATATTAAGACTGTGCTGATGCATGCAACACTCAGAATGGCCTGAGATAGACCCGTTTTTTTATTATACTTATCGAGACGGAAGCATTTTCTGAAGCGATCTAAGCTTGTTTGTCCATTTGTCCGTCTGTCCATCGGCACGTCTTGTATTATTCTGTCCAACGTACAAGTCACTATTTGTAAGATATTTTAATGGTTTCCAATTAAACTTTGCGAATCAGCCACAAAGGCTGAGATTCTGGCATTTGCAGGCTGATGGATTGTAAGAAAATGATCAATGGAAATTTGCTATTAACCCACAAGCTAAGGCGATCCGTGTTAGATATGTTTTCTACGCCACATTAGTGAATAAGTAGGGGGATAATTTTAGAGGTTGGCAACGTGCACATCGGCAATGTTCCCCGTGAATTGTAAAATGGAAAGGATTATATAGTCACAGGGTAAACAAATAACAAAGATTTCGAAATATGCATGACTTGCGATAGTTTATGAAACTTCTAATTTCTGCAATTAAGTTCCATTATCTCTAAAGCCACATTCTCCAAATAAATTCTTTTAACTTCGCTTTACAAATCGCCTCTTATGTAAAAGTCACGAAAAACGGAGCTAACTTGCAGCACAGCTATAATAGCTCAGGCAAATGTTGACAGCTTCCCTGTATTACTAAACTTTCGAGTTGTGGTATGCGACCCAGAAAAAAAGGCGTGTTCGAAAACTAATGTAAATATCGCGCGCGAAACTTTGCTTATTTGGAAATTTATGATTTTTATTTGGAGAACATATCCTTGGGCTGGACAGAGACTACGAGAAAACGTGTGCCTTCAATAGAATCATGAACGAAAATTCTAAATGACTGAATTAATTTTGTAGCGTTTTTCCGAAAAGCTTTGTCAAGAAACTGACCACATCCTTCGCTCTGAACGCGGCATTAGCTCAATATGCGTTCACATCATGTGAAACAACAACGGCGCAACAGTCCAAGCACGCCAAGTCGAAATTATATTGAAAATCGTGCAGCGGTATTTGAAAATAGCATTGCGTGACAGGTGGACAAAACAATCGCTTTAATCGGCGAGAGGGGCAATGGTATAGTTTTGGTAACATCACCCAAGTTTGCGATTCCTTTGAATTAACCTCTTAAGGACCTTCGCTGAATCGTCAGGAGGATACTCCTCTGAACGCGTGTGTGAACGTTTTGACGCATGGTTCAAGGTATAGGCAACACTTTGTCCTATGAATGCCGCCCGATGTGATGACTCAGCATTGATAATTGAGGGTAAGGTGTACGGCGGCATGGACGAAAGTAACTTGTCCACTGCCGAACACCGTCATTTGCAAGAGAATAAGTAGAAGATAGAAGTTCGACATTGTGGAGGAGATGCTCTTATCCATCGATCGTGCAATGGGTGTAATGTTAAATTTATGTGCTTTTGGTAGGAAATGTTTTGCAAATGTGGGAGAAAATGAATAAAATGAAAATTTATTGCATAAAAATCTTTTATTTTGTAAATTAGTTGCTTCGAATACTTACTCATTGCTCAAGTAACAGAGGCGAACAACAACACGCGTCTGATGTAAATGTAAAGAGCAATAAATGATTCTTTCTGCTCAGGAGAAATGTTTTTGTTCTCTTTCCCACTTAACGTCAAAGGGATCCTAGCGTGCGGTGTATCCATAAAAAATAAAGGGTGCCCCAGTTTAGCTAAATAAAACATGTTTTCACGTGAGGTTAGTGCACATTGAGCTAATGTGCGATATCAGAGAAGCAAGCTCTGCGATCAAAGCGAAGAATGTCTAACATTATCTGACATAATTTTGGAAAACTCACTACAAAATAAAGTGCGACTCATTTAAAATTTTCGTTCACGATTTCATAGGAAATCAAAGTTTTCACGTCATCTTCTTCTAGCGCGATGACAACATTCCACCATTTTGCGGGAAAGCAAGCTTTCGCGCACAATGTATAAATCACCCCCGAAAATTCGTGGCGGCATATGAAGACTGGCGGCTGTTTAAATGAACAGGTGCTTCTTGCAACAGTGCAAACGGAAATTTGCCGTCTTTTGCTTTAAAATCTTTCCTACTGTTTTCTTATTGGAATACAAATACCTTTGTGTTCAACACAAATTTTTTGCTTCTGTAAACGATCACAAGTTCTTTGCTTTCCCAGGATTCGTTTACGGTATATATCTAAACTTTTCCGCACAAAGTTCAGACACAATTGCAATAAAAAAGTGGCAAGGGGTATAAGAAGCTGTGTAGTACTGGATATGTTTTTATTTGCCAAATTTGCACTGATTGGGCTCGAAAATGGCCATGATACGCTTGCGGATAGGCTCACGATTTGCACACAAGATCGAAAAATTGCAGCACATAGGATTACAGACTTTGTTTTGTTATGGAAGTACTTCGCCATTTCGGCTCACAATTTTTGAAGTCTCATACTTTTAAAGTATCCGGACACCATCCAAGTAGCGAACTTGAGTCTACTTTGCTTTGTGATCCCTAAAGTAGCCCTAGGCTAGTTTTCACATAAACGTATGCGAAGGCATGTGCACACTTCATGGGTTTGCATAGCAACGCTTCTATTAATGCATTTCAAACAACGCCATTTCATCTTAAAGGCACTTGAGAGTTTTTAAGAGAGAAACAGAAAAAAGCAGTTTGCTCTTAACCTAATTGCAATTACCTTACTTCAGCCGATTTTATAACAGCTTTGGGTGGTGCATCCCAGTAGTTCGGTGCTGGTGGTACCCACTGACGTATCATTTGGTAGTTACCCTCAAGCAATTCCATACTTTCGATAACTTCCTGGTCGGAGTCTTCGTCATTGTTGCCCGCTAAACTTAAATTATCCTCTGAATTCATTTCTATTAATTGTTACATTAGGTAAACACAACCATAGGTTTTATCATACATCGTCACAACACCACGCATTCACACATTCACGCATTCACGCATTCACGCATACATAGAAAGGTATCACTGAAGCTGTGGCTGCAACTGTAGCTGGGATAGCAAAATGTGATAGTAACGCGTAATAGTAGAAAAAGAAGTAGTAGAGAGATAGAAGCGGAAAACATTTCTTAAGTTTCTTCTTCTTGAAGATTTTCATAAGAATTGTAATGCTGCGCACGCATGTAGCGGCAAAAGGCAGGATGGAGACAAACAATACGATAATAATGCAAAGAAATCAAACAAAGAAACCGTTAATGCCGGGACAATGACATTACTTGCGACGGCGTTGTTTTTCTTATACAATAAAACTTTCATTTTTCCTGATTTTTATTCTTCAAATTTTCATTAAACTTATCTCCTCTAATAGCGTATTAATGCACTTTTTCTTGAACTTTTATATTAAAATTTACACAATACGTTTTGTTTTCGAGTTTTATAAGATTTTCTTTGTTTTTTTTTTGTTTTTTAGTTTTTGTTGTTGTTTGTTTATATATATGTATATAGGAGTTAGTTCGAGTTAAATTTAATTTCCAAACGTACCCGCTCACGTTGCAATCGAATTTGTTCTAATCGGCAAAATTTTCCAGCGTTTGTTTTGGCTCAAAGTTTGGCAGTCAAACATACTGCAAACGCACCAATACACGCATACACACACACAAACACGAAATATATCTAAGTACTATTTAAATGTATGTGTGTGATGTATAGTGTTTGGTATGTTGTTAGTTATGCTTTCTCGCTATGGTACTCTGTTGCTGTTGCTGTTGGGCTTCACTTCATGGAGTGCTACATAATAATACACACGGGGGTAAAATTTTATACACACGTTTCATTATTTCGTGTGCTTTTGCATCCCTTTTTTCGTTTTTGTTGTCCCTGGTCGTAGCGTTACAAAATTAAAAAAAAAGGAAAAAAACTTCTTATGCGTAGTTTTACTTCTAGCTTTTCGTTACTGTTTTTACTTTACCGTTTTCTTTGTTTGGTTTGCATTGCCGCTGCTGCTGCTGCTGCCGTTGCTGCTGCTGCTGCTTGCCTAAGCCAAGTATATGTTCGGTGGTTATGCACGTATACGCAAACTTACACATCGGCATCAGTGTTGTTTTGTTTGTAGTTTGCAAGATACTTTATATATATACATATATATATA
The DNA here is from genome assembly GCA_000688715.1 of Glossina pallidipes. NCBI lineage: Eukaryota > Metazoa > Arthropoda > Insecta > Diptera > Glossinidae > Glossina > Glossina pallidipes. The sequence continues at coordinate 733,802 of KK499769.1, forward strand.
TATAAAGAGGATAGGATAGACGTGAAGTGGAGTGGAGAGGACCGGTTTTTATTTCTATTTTATTTTTTTTTTCTTTACTAAGCACAAAAAATAAGGGTTCATTTTTGTTATAATTTAATGTTTTTGTGTTTGATTTTCTTTTGTAGCGTTTGCATATTGTACGAATTTTCTTTATATCTGTACTGTTCGCTATCTTTTCAATGCTGAACCATACAGACAATACATTGAGCTACAGTTACACAAATTGTATTCACTTGCATTGAATGCGGCGTTTTTGTCAAGACACGAAAAGTTTTTTTCATAGAGATGAGGCATTGAAAGAAGGAAGTGTTGCTTATGTACTGTATTTAAGGGAAGACCTGGTTCTGTATTTAATATTTGGTGCTTATATGTATGTAACAAACTGCTCAACACATTAGAATGCTTGTGTTTTTGATTTGTAGCAAAATACTGAAAAAACGATAATCTTCCTTTGTTCGGATTTTTGAAACAATAATCACTGATGATGTGCCAGCATTTTCGAAATTAACGGCAAAAGTATTTATGTGAAAACCCCTTAAGTGATAAAACAATTACAAAGTAAATCATTCTCTTATATACCTATGGACTTTTCTTTTCTTTAAAAACGATCAATCACTCAGATCATGTTACCTATACGTAGCGTGTAATGGGATGATTGTTACAAAGAAGTGGGAAAAGAGAAAGAGATATACGGTGTTGCGGTTCACCCAGTCGGTAACTTACTATAGCTGCATCCAATTATAATCTGCCGCACTGACGTGGTCACGATTCTTATCCACCCGGCTAATGAACCATTAAAGGGGATGTCTCTATGGATGAAATATATATGCCACGGCTTTGCGAGCGGCCTCCAAAAGAGTTTCGTAGCGGGCTTCAGGTATGTTCAACTCACTACAATTCCATCAACGAACTCGCACATGGAGTTACACTGAAGCTCGAGGCTTGAACACTGTGAAAGAAAAAGTGCTAAATAAGCCTCGCTATTTAGGGCGAAAGACAGATCTCTGTAGTTCTATCTGTGATATTCGATTTTTTAATTCGGGCGTGAAGTGACTCAAAATTCATTTCTTACGTCACCAAGCATGCTCATTTACACTATTGCAGCGGGAGCAAGAGCATACCCATGCTGGGCGTATACGATCGGACGATCAGCAATTAGTGACACGTGAAAAGATCCCAAGCTTGTTCAGTATGGCATAATCTTAATATTCCAGTATCATGCCGGAAGTATAAAAACTTGCGCGTGAATTTTACTCCCCTGGAAAAGCTAGACAGGCAAGTTCGCCTGATCGAAACCATTATTCTGCTTTTCAGATATGACTATCTTGCAGTACATTCGTCAGGCTGCAGTACGAAATACACCCATAAAGATAACAAGTTAAAGAAAACACCGCAAAAAAAGTAAACTCAGCTCTCACCCTCAAGGTAAACGACCGACTCTTAGTGGTAATAATGTGCCAGCAGAACCTCAATCCTCTTTTCCCGTACAGATAAGTTTCTTTCAACGCCACCTGCTGTGAGGCTGGACGGAATCTGTAGAGATCTAGGAATAAGCCGCTAGGATTAAAATCAGAAAGTGCGATACAAATTTTACTGCTGTTCTGACGCACACGCTAACGAGAAAATTATTTCTGCTCTACTCCGGGAGGCCTAGCACGACTTTCATTGAACGCAATCATCTAATCATTACCAGAAACTACGTCTTTCCATTCGCTCATGCCAGCAAGAAGGATTTCACAAGGGTTCACAAGGGTTCGCAGTTGCTCCCTGCTAAAACAAATCAATTTACAAAGCTGATAAATGACATTAGGTTAGAGAAGAAAGTCCAAATAAAACCACACTCCATAAAAGCGCACTTTTATCTTTCGTCATGAAAAATCCTCTTTAGCTAAATTCTTTTATTCGTTTTAGTTAAGATACGGATGAAACTACGCCGCTCTAAGCCGAGGCAGCCAATGGAAAGAGGTTCATGCATTTTGTGACAACAACGGTGTAGAGCTTCTGGACTGAAAACTCAAAAAGGTTTATTTCGAAAGCGATTCAAAGCGATTTAGATGATCCTCGAAAGAGTAAGGTGAACTTTATAACACGATCAGGGGAAATCCTGATTTTCGAAATACACGCCTAGATATTCAAAACTCAAATTCCATAGCACACCGTTATTATTATCAAAAGAGTGTAATGTGATGCCCAAAAAGTAAGATCTTCAAGTTAAATTACACGACTATGTCGAATGTCACGAATATTTTGTTTTCTAAATTGATAGCACTGTGACAGGTGTCTGTCTCAAATTTCTCATAACAAACGTCGCTAGTGTTCCAGTTGCACTTGGTTTTGTACGACACAAAAAGCATTTTCTCCAATTTTTATTAGGTCTGTGAAATAATATTTTTTGAATGATCAGAAGACGTGTTATTACGAAAGATGAAACTTGAAGGTATGTCTACGATGCAGAAATAGCCGACCAATCGAGCGAATATCGGCCAAAAGGTGAGCCATGACTAAAAAACTGCGCCGAAATCGCTCAAAAATGAATATGTTAATCGCTTTCTTCGATTGTCGTGGTGCTGTGCACTGTGAATCCCTTTCGTCCGGCCAAACTGATGACGCGTACTATTATTCGAGTGTTATGCGTCCTTTGCGTGAAGATATTTGCAAAAAGAGGACGAAATCGATTTAAAAGAAAAAAAGTTAAATCGGTCTTAGTTTTTGGAAACAGTATATAACATCACCATCAATCGATATGACCATCGATTGAGACCTTAACTGCTAATATGTCATATCATTTACATTCAAGCATTAATTTAATATCAATTTGTTCAACAGTACCCACTGTACACGGTATTCAAGTACCGCTATAACCTAAACAATCGGGCGAAACTTTACATGTAAGTATTGTATGTACACACATATGCACGATTACCTATATATGATATCTGAGCATGTAAACCAGCGTATGTAAAGTTATTCATGTATTGGTAAGATAGCGCGAATTTTAATTCACTTTTACTGACGCATTAAAAACACACCATCATCTGTGGTAAAATTTACCCCTAAGCGTTTTCATATTAATTTACTCACGTGCTTTACCTTAAATGTATACATATGTATATATATATGTGTGTGGAAATACGTGGCTGGATGAATGAAAGCACAGTTCTCTTCCATTTATGTGTATAAGTGTATTAAGCGTTTTTAATGGATTGTGTTTTCTTTTTTCCTTTTTTTTTTCATTTTTTTTCGACTTTCGTCGGAAAACATTTGTATGATTTCTATTCGCAACAGTAGCGGTCATAAAATCATCGTTTCGATAGCTAACATAAACGCAAGGATTTTGTGATGAGATACTTCTCTTGCAGACCATAGCGTGCTTATGTAGATATGTATATTCATATGTGTGTGTGTATGTATAAGTTAACATGTAAATAACAAATTCAAGGAATGTTTCACATACTTGTACGCACGCAAGTAAAGGTGTATACGGCCACATTATATGCTGTGGGTGTTAAAGGAGTGATCGTAAATTTTTATGGGTTTCTTTTCTGAATATTTATTGGTATTTAACATGTCTGGTCGCTATAGAAGAACATATGAGTTGAGTGTTTTTGCAAAGATACGCAACGCAAAAACCAGCACTTGAAAACCATTTTCAAATTGTAATTAAAAATGAAAATGTTTTCTATAGGTTGGCGTTGGTCATATAAGTAAGTATACGGACAGCCTGCTGCTGCTGTCTGTTAATATTCATATAAAATTTTATGCCTTTAACAGCCTTTCTGCTCGAATTTGTTGTAATAACAATACATGAATATATAAAATTTTTAGATTTCGAAGCACATAAAGGGGGGAGGACAAGAATACACTAATTTAAAATTTTTTAATTAATTGCTTAACATTTATGTATTTTATGGTAATTAAATTATAAATAGCAAATCTCCTAATCTTGCCGGGCTATGAAAAGTGCATGCGGCTTAAGATCCTTTTAAAAAGTCATGGGAAAGAAAGATGATTGAAAAATTTCGAACGGTTTATATGACAAAATGGCGATAGCCATCGAAGAGGAGCATAGCACATATGCCTTTTCTACGATAATTGGACGATAATCTAGATAAAGATGATCCAGAAATATCATGAATAACGTATAAGACAAGCTGCCGATAATTATCGTCATAATCGAAGAGCAGCTCGAAAAATGCGACATATATCTTTTATACGATAAATTGGCGATAACGTCGTCAACGTTAACATCGTCGAGCAGCAACTCGACAAATATTACAAATATGTGTGATATGATGAAATGACCACAATACCATCCAAGACCAATCGGTGAATCGGTGAATACCATATATATAATAAATTGACGATAATGACGTCGGAGAGTAACTAGTTTATCTGCTTCCGTTTTTTCACATAACGTGAAAGCTCGCAAACCTTCATTTGAAGGAATCATTACATTGCGTTAAACAAAAAGAACTTTTGTTGAAACCAACTTATCTCAATTTTCACAAGTAAGTCAAAGATGTCAAAAATGGCTCCAAAACCAAGGTATGGCTAAACAATATTTGCTTCCACCCTCGCTAGACTCTACCACAAAAGAAAAAGGAGAAAGGAAGAGCGGACACAATAACACAACACCCCATACAAAATCCATAAAGCAAACAACCCTTAAGCCCCAAAATGTATGCAATACTTAACAACGGCATTGACAATGTGTCCGTAAGGTAGTGTAACAAAAGTGAAATTTGTTTGCCAGTTAAATGGCGCCACATGTGATGACGGTGGTAACCTGTATTCAATTCAATTTATTTAACTGATACCGCCTGCTAGGATGAAAAAACAAAAACACGTTTGTTTTTAACGGGAAACCACGTGGGTTACTCTGTTTACCAACACACGTTGTTAGCATATTTGTTGCAAAGGGGTCTACAAAATTGCGCAATTTTGTCGTTGTTTTTAAACTGTAATGAAATTGTTCTTGGGAGTAAACAAGAGAGCACAAACATTACAACCAGCATTTGCCTGAAACACTAACACACAATAACAAAAATTGCAAAGAGTTATACCACAACAATAACGCAACGAACAAATAATCAAACAATATTTAACAGGACATCCGACAAGCTGTAGCCAATATAAGTGTTGCAAACCATTAAATGTCTATAGCCCTGCCACTCGCAGCCATTAAGCAAGGTTTGAGGGCACTTTTAATGTTTATATACTTTTTATGTGGCATATGTGGAAGAACTTGTGAAAAATCAGGAAGGGGTTTATATACATTTTATTTACAGCATTTTTGAGATTTTGCTAATGGAGATCATTTACTTTAGTTATTCTTTTGAGTTCGAGGACTTTGGTTTTTTGTAGTCTCTTTAAAAAGAAAAAAGGAAATATATTTCCGTTCACTTTAAACTTCACAAGAAGGATGAATGCATGGATTAAGCGGTTAAAACATCGGCGTCATTTCAAAACATAACAGTTGTTCTTGAAGGCCCGATTAGTTACAAGAAACTAAATTTGACCGTCATAGTCGGAAAAGATCGCCCGTAAATATCTTAAACCAAATTGCCCAAATTGTTTGATTCTTATAGAATTCGTCCTTGGGCCAAAGTAGGAGAGTGGAGCAGATTCCGATAAAAATACATAATTCGATTCAACAAAATGTGGGAGACATCGCCGCAATTTCAGGAGACTATCCGTTCTTTTACTTTGTCCAATGCGAAATGGCGTCAGTTGTACCACTGACATTCTACTTTGGTTACTTAGACTTAACGAGTATAATAATCTTGGTTTCGCTTCATGTAACATGGTACGTCTATTCATCGAAATATCGATTCCATCAGTTACTCGCAGCACTTTATACGTCATCGCACGAATTGTACTTATACTAAATTGATGAATGACTTGACATTTTGTATGACAGTGTACACATTTTATGGCATGTCTCCTGCTTAAGTCTATGTATAACTCATAGTTGCCAAATCGAATATACTCTGTGTGATGACTCTAAATGTTTTGTCTTTTTCACAGCAAGGAAAAGTGAGTTCAAAGCCAAAAATAATAGAAATAATATAGAAGTGCATACATTTTGTGGCATGTCCGCTGCTTCAATCTATTTGCGAAATGCAATACACTTTATGTGGTGATTGAAGACAGTTTTTTTTATTATAGTAAGAAGAAAAGCACTGAAATATAAGGATAATATAAATACGCATACATTTCCTTCCGTGTCCATAGCTCTTCTACGAAATTTGTTTTTGCCAAAACGAATAAACTGTACATTTACTGGGTATATAAATCTTCTCCCTTATAATGAGTAACATATGACTTAAAATGCAAAAAAACTTCTCTTATTTCTTTCAAGAGTCTCCTCACTTCATTTTATCGCATTTATTGTGTTTAGAATCTAAGACATTAGACTCTGTACACTTATAAGCCGTAATAAGAAATATCCCTTCAAAGATAGACAGACACTTCAGTTGTGTGACCATCCATATCTAATCACAAGTGGTATAGAAATAATTAAACAAACACGTTATACTTGTCATTGTGTTGTATCGTTCTCAGTATCTGAAGCATCATCGTCATCATGGTCATCATCATCGTCATCATCATCGGCATCTTCAACAACATATTAACCCTCGTCGATAACTTTGTATTTATTTAGAGAAATGTCAAATGTTCGGAAAATGCAAAAAACCGCACACTTTCCAAACAAGCAAATAATTTGGAGAAACGCCCTTAAGAAATTGAAATTTAAAAAGCGAGATAGAGAGACGGATCTTCTTCTCCGAATTGCACGCTTTAGTTGATTTTGTTATATTTGTACGATACGATTTCCTAATTCCATTTTTATTTACAAGCTAAACTCTCGAATTTATTTTAAGGGTAAAATTTAACACATTACGAGGGTGCAGTGCCCGATACGCAAAGAACGCAGAAAGTGGGGTCTTTTTTTTGCTTTACTTAATTTGTTTGGTTAATAGCGAAACACGTTTGCTTTACGTTTTCGTTGTTTTTTTTTTTTTCTGGCTTGATGCACAACATGCTAAAGTTAATTCGAAACAAGAAAAAAGATATCATTCATGTTTGGTCGAATTTTTAATACTTAGCAGAGCAGGAGATGAGAATAATATAGATATGGATTTAGGACAAAACTGTAAAGTGTTGGTGACTAACCGCTTAACGACTTGCCGTTAAGCCATTTCTGAGCTATAACCGCATTACCTCTTCATGAATCTTGATCCTTCGATATATTCCCTTTTACTTCATTCGGGGTAGGAAGAGGTTCTTGAAATTTGCTCCTTATTGTCTTTTTTTTGTCTAATATGAACTCGAAAAAAGTTCGTGATTATTATAGGCATAAACATGGGCAAATTCTACCCTCTATTAAGGGCTATCTTATAATTTAGGTCCAGGGTTCAAATCTCGATACTGAAGAACTTACTTCAGATTAGTCTACTATTGTAGCTATAGACAATGCTCACTTTGCGATCGGTCATACATTTCTCAGGTTACGGGTGGCCCTCCCCGTGAGGATCGCCGTCTTTATACACCCATAAGGAATGTCCAGTGATTGGCTGGTTATACCCAGGAAAAAAAGGTATTGACCCAAAAGGCAAACCTCTTTATAATTGGCCCTAAAACTGAGTCAAAACGGTAACCAGGTGTAACCTGCGTAGGAAAAAAATCCCTTTTTTTTGCGCATTTGCAGACAGTGGCATTCGCATTAAGCGTTACTAACGCAAGATTCCTCCCCTTCCCCACCCTTCTATAACTTCACCAGCTTCGATTGTTGCAGCTGCTAACTGTGACACGATTTTAATGACTTGATGAGTCTCTTATAGATCTCTTCCTTGTATTTAGCAGCCGTATAAGTGGATACGATAAGAGATTGTCAGATGGTCTTTTATAGCTTATCGTATCTGGTAACAGGTATACAGCACAACTAGTAACAGGTCTGCAGTACAACTGAACATTTCAAATTTCTTTGTCTTAAGATAGTGTTCTTGTCCTCTCACACTTTGCTTTTCTGCAATTGATGTGCACATGCACGTTATTTTCTGCTAAGAATTTATGAAACAAATGCGTCGCAACCTTCTTTAGTCTTTCTGGCCAGGCAGAGACATTGAGAGTTGGGAACTCAATTTCTATAAGTTTATAATTAAGCTTTGTTTCTCACTGCCCGGAGTGTTCTTTCCACTTTCGTTCCCTAGCATATCGATCGGGTCAAACTGTGGTTCTCAGAGGCTATCGTTTAGCAATCGGTGTAAGTGAGTAATTCACTACCAATTCATGATCTTCGAGCAGATATAAGGCGACGTCTGTTGGGTAACTGCAGTCATGTTCATGCAGTCATGCTTTTTAATTATTCTGCTTAGGGTTGACGGGCCTTACGGGAATGCTTTCATGCTTACATAGACTGCCGAATAGTCGGATGGGCAAACAGCTAAAGTGCTTTTAGTAGAGTTATTCTAGCTCCCGTAACTTCTACTTTCGCAAAATAGTATCCGCCCATTTTTTATTTAAGATTGAAAAAATACTCAACATTTAGTATTTATGAACGTCTTTATGTTGTAGGAGAAATATTAATGCCTTGTCATTGATAATATGAAAATGTTCAACAAACTTCGCTTTGTTAGTCTCAAATGTGAGAATCTCTTACACACCACAATAGTCAACAATCTTATATGAATTTTTTCAAAGAACGCCTTTGCCACTCGTGGATTCTGATGGCTTCTTAACCGAGTTATCCCCTGTGAAAATGTTTAACAATAAATATTGTTAGTGTTAGTAAACTCCAGCGTTTTATTTCTTTGCAAATCTCTTCATATTGATATCAAAAGTAATAATGCTTTTGGCATAAATATGTAAAATACCGTGACTTACTTCAAATCCAATCAAATCAAAGCAAATGAACTGTGCATTAACAGAGGAAATATTAAATAAAATTTAAATATTTATTCCCCTTAAAATGCAAGAGTGTAAAGGGAAAAAAAAGACCGGTTTCTCGCAAATTGGGTTTAAAATAATTTAATATAACAAAACGGGTAAGATTGTCGGTATGCAAAATACATTTTTACATTCATACTAATCTACTAATACACGAAGCAAGCGTCTGTGTTTAGCTTCTCTCAATGTACACAAGGGTTGACTTAACTGTACGTTCATTCAAATGAACATATATTCTATTAACCCATTGCATATTTATGAGTTAAAAGTAAGTTAAAATTTTGAATTTTGTTTTCAAAGAAACACAATAACAACACAATGCTCTCTCTAGGGAGTAATAGTACTAGTAGTGTTAGTAGACCATTCTATAAGCGGGGGAGGTAATAAGTGTTAATATGGATGTGGAGTGACAAACCTTATAAAAGTTAACCCTTTTACAAAACGATGTCTGATGTGATGACTATTTACAAAATCTTTTGTTAAATAATCATAAAGCAAATACAAATGAATATTAAATCAGTTTGACGATATTGGAATTTCTTATGTGTACGACATCGACGAAGAAGTCCCGGGACTAAACTATCGCAATGTGTGTTTTGCGAAATTTAGTTGTCCTTACAGCCTTCTTCAGGGTTACTCCCAAGGCTTCTTTAGCCTACTGACGGATTTTTATATAGAATGGTTGGTTAAGACCCTGTAGAGACCGCTGCAGATTCCGCAATGATCACTTCGTAGAACCTCTTTTTGATATAAGCAAATAGATTTTTTTATGGAAGGATTGGTTAGGATCCTCAGGATACGCGTCAGTTTCCGCAATGATCACTTGACGCAAATCTTTTGCTCTGGAGCATCCTTTTAAGTTTTGAAAACAGATATTAGGCACTGAGGGTGTGATCTGAAGAGTAATAATATAAATTTTTTGTTAAAGACGACGTCTATATGTCAGCCCCGGGAATTATTGGCCGGAGTTTACGCATAAGTATTTATATATAAATAATATCCATATGCCTACTTATAAATGTGTATGCGTGTGTGAATATATGAATAGATATACATATACATATATGTGCATGTACATCGGTATATACATTTGTATATATTTATATATATATATATATATATATATATATATATATATATATGTGTATGTATATGCTTGTATACATGTGTATATATGTAGGTAGATATGTTTTCTAAGATATGCTTCCCTCTAAAGGTATTTAGCATAAACATGCTTGCCTGTGCAAATATTCATTAATTGTTTTCAATTTATTGCTTGAGGCAATTGAAAAATAATTTCCATCATATTTTGCATGTACTTTTTCAAGCTGAAATGTTACAGTACTTTTTCCTTCTTTCCTAGAGTGGGCTACTCTTCGTTTTCAATTATGTTAATCATAAACTCACGATAATACAGACAATTAAAATACTTTATTAGATAGGGATAAAGGTCTACAGCACTCATAGAAAACTTGAATTTTGTCGGGCTAACGTCAGTATTGAATGCTCCGTACGGTTCGAGTTTCCTTAAAAGAGTTCAATTCCTTCTCTTATTCTTTTATTTCCCAGACAGTAAATCAATTTATATGCTATTTGAGTTCACTTAGAGAAGTCTATATCACCCGGTCGCTTTGCAATAAATAAAAGAACTGCAAGAAATGTTTTAGATTTTCCTACATCTGATCGAGTCTTCATAGGAAAACTCTGTCAACTGATAAATGTGCAAAATTAAATTAAGTTTAAATTAAATAAAAGAATTTCCAAAATATTTTCCTGAGATTACGTGCATGCATTCGTCATTAATCATAATTTTATCTCTCCACAGCCAGATATTCATTTTTTAAACTTTTTAAGTTTAAAGCCAAGAATATAAAGTTAAGAATTTAATTAAGAAGCCAAGAATATAAAGTTAAAAAAAAAAAAAAATTACATAAAACATTAAAAGCGTTAGTTTTTAATAGTTTGTTCCCTCTACTGTTAACAAAAAAAAATGTTGGAAAATTATACAAAAACGAAAACAAAGTTGAAGAAAAATAAAAAGAGAAGAAGAAGGCAGAAAATTATTGAAAATTAAAAAAAGGAAAAAACAAAATTACAAAAAAATAAAGAAAAATAAAAAATGTAAAATTAAAAAAAAATGAAAATAAAAAACAATTAAAGAAAAACTAGGCAAAAAATTATTAACAAAAACATGAAGAGAAAAAGGAATAAATTAGAAACGAAGAACAAGAGAATATAAAAAATTTACTTATTTGAAATTAAAATAAAAAGAAAAAAAAAATTAAAATAAAAATTGAAATAAAAAATTAATAAAACGGGTAACAACACCAAACAAATATAAAGACATTAAACAAAACTTTTAATAAAAATAATTTAAACAGTAAATTCAACAAAGCATCCGCACAAAAACATAAAAATGTTTATTTCAGTCAAAGAATCCTGAGTTAATCGCAGGTAAGGTGACGTCTTTTAATTATATATTTTTTATGACATCACAAATCAAATTCGTGTACAAATAATTTCGGAATGACTAAAATTCGAAAAAAATATTTTGAAAGAAATTTGAAAGATTTTCAATATAATTTCCCTTCGCCAAGGTTCTCAGTAGGTTTTAATTTCAAGCAACACAAAAGGACAGGTTTTTCTGGAATACCGAATCGAAGCCGTCTGTCTGCTCCTCAAAATCGAGCGAAAGGCAGTGCCAAAGATAGTTAATGGGTATAAAATGCAAGAAAGTGATCGCTTCGTGTTAGCTTTCTTAGGAAGCCTTTATAGAAAGAGACAAGAGACAATGTAATGGCTAGCGATGAACAACATTTCGTTCAACTTTTGAAAGTGTTGCGTAATCACTAAAAAAAATTCCCTGAAACTTAAACCGACGAAGAAAGAATTAAAATAAACAATAAATAAACGAAAAAAAGCATAAAAATTAAAAATAAAATGCAATAAAGAAGTGGAACTCTCCAACATCATGTAGTAGTCGGCTTAAACGAATCAAATTTGAAAATTTATCATTAAACGATTTAAAATGCCTGCGGGCATACCATAATCGAACGAATAGAGGAGAATTGCATCTATTACAACTTATTTCCGCAGTTAGAATGATACAAACAATATTTCTTTTTACGGTCCATGGCTTTCTTATGTATTTCATTCTCCCTTCATATTCCAAGTTTTATAAGCAAGTGGAATGTCCAAGACATATGTATATATGAACACACGTACATTTCTAAATGCACATACCTACGTGCATACATACATCATACATAGAGTTACTGCCTGCCACCGTTTTGCAGCTGGTGCACTAAACAACAGTAAGTAAGTAAGAATAACAGCAGCAGCAATAACGACAACAACATTAACAACATGCATGCATATGTATTCATACAATTACCTATGCATATACGTATGTGTGTATGTATGTATGTGTAGATGTGTATATTAGCATTACCGGGTTAATGCCGCGGTGCTGTTAGTGCCCTCACGGATGCATTGAGCGAACGTACATCCGCATCATGTGCGACTTTTATTGTTCCCGTTTAAGGCGATTCATTGTTGATTTGAAACAGTTCATAGTCCTCGAAATGTTTATGTTTATGTATTTGTATGGTTGCCGCTGATATTTCTATGCTCTCCTTCGCTTTGCCTTGAAATTATTTTTCTCTTTATACACTTGGTTTTTATACCCATCAACGAAAGATGAAGCGTGTATTCATTTTGTGAAAACGTTTGCAACGCCCAGAAGAAAGCATCGAAGACCACACAGCACCAAATTCTGAATCGATGTAAGCATGTCTGCTTCTCTATTTGTTCGTTGTCCGTCTGTCCATTTGTGGAATGTTTGTTGCACATATTCACCTCCCGGGCCAAAAATATAGCTATCAACTTCAAGTTTGGCATAAGCGTTGAAGTCCTGGCACGCAGTTTGATGTTGAAAATGGGCTAAATCGGTCGAAGGACACGCCCACAGTACCACGTAAACTGCGAATACCTCTGCTTTTCAAATGGAATAACAATTGGCTTTTTGCTCGTTACTCATAAACTTTACCTGATAAATGTCCAAAAATTTGAACACATATTCTATGGGCGATGCTGTAGCACTTTTAGAGAAATGGAAACAATTAACCACATCTACCCAATATAATAGTGTATCGGAACTTATGCTTTTTTTTCATATCACGTAAAAACAAGTTGAAAAAACCCCAAAAGGTATAAAAATTTCCGCCCAGCTTCAAAATTGCAATCCATCTAAAAATGTCGGTCTGTTCGTCTGTCTCTCTGTCCGTCTGCTGAACAGTGTAGTACCGCTAATAAAGATTCTCCCGTTAGCAAAAATTAAGTAAGACGAACTTTCCAAATGACGCGCCTGCAAAGCCCACACGCTCATGCGACAAAAACTTTTATTTTGAAAATAGAAAAGATCGACTGCGTCCATTCCATATTATAGAGCATCAAAATGTAATTCTTTTACTTGTTTTGTCTTTTTTAGGACAGCGGTGATGGGTGTAAAGGATTCGGTCACGACCGAATATAATTTCGTTACTTGTTCACTTTTATTTATTTCGTTATGCCAAACAAAGATCTATTTGAAAAAGAATTCATTTTTGCTCCGTTTTTCTTATTTTTTATGTTTTTGTTTGTTTATATATGAGCAAAACTGGAACTGGTTAAAAAGAAAACACAACAAAGAACATGTATCAATGCATGCCATGGAGAAAGAACAAAAAAAGGAGGCCCTTATCTGTTTCTTCAAGTGTACGAGCAATAGCAGTTTCATGGGGAGGCGTTTTGTATAATGACACAACGATGCTGTTGTGGCTTTTGCTGTTGCCGTTGCTGTATAAGTTGCCGCTGTTGCTGCCGTTGCTGTTGTTGCTGCTGTTGCTGCTGGTTTGGTTCATGAATTTCATCGGTAGCTAAAAATAAATAAATCGTTTTTCTTTTCTTGCGTTGTGGTAAACGCTATGTGCACTTGATTGCACCGCCAGATGCTTGTTGGAGTCGTTTTATTTATTTATTTATATTTCTTCTCTTTTTTCTTTTTTTTTTTTCCTGTTGTTCATTTATACCTACCAGCGTTAATATAAACATTTAAACGTGAAAGCAATCAGCCAACAGTTTCCTTGTAATAAAGAAAAGGAAAATTGTAGCGGAACTGTCTAAATACGCTCATGTAATGCACACATACGCGCACACACACACACGCATGCACGCACACACACGTTTAGTTACATGCATACGTGGGTATACTTATTGATAAGTAAATTTTTTGTTAGATCTGTGCTTGCTCTAAATATTGTGTAAGTGTGTGCGAAGCACTTTTAAACCCACCAGACAGAGTATATCAACATTTTCAATTCCTTCATAATAGTAAGAAAGCACATCCGGCAAATTTTATAACATTTGTTCAGCTTTAGATATTTACGCGTCTTAGTCCGATAATCTGTTTGTATTGCTTTGCAAGTCTCAATATCGTACAGTTAGTAGGTTGTTACTGAGTCTTTAGTAGGTCTTTAATAATTACTCAAAGCAGAAGGACATTTTTAATCATTTAACAAAAAAAACTAAATTAAGTAAAATTACACAAATTAAATCTTAATAATTAAAAAGAATGATGGATGGATGGATGGATGGATGGATGGATGGATGGATGGATGGATGATGGATAAATGAATGAATGATGAATGGATGGATGGATGAATGGATGGATGAATGAATGGATGGACGGATGGATGGATGGATGAATGGATGGATGAATGAATGGATGGATGGATGGATGGATGGATGAATGGATGGATGGATGGACGGATGAATCGGTTCATAGTGAGAACACTTGGCTGGGAAATTATTCAGCAAATGCAATATCTTCCCGTCTCTTGCTTATTCTCACAAGTCGAATCACACAAACGCATAAGAATTTTTCTTCCTTTCTACTTAAAATTATGTTTAGGCACTTTAGCGAGAATAACGAGAGTACACAAAACTAACAAAGACGTGAATTTGCGTTTGCCTTTAAATTTCTTCTAACTGCTTCTTATGCGCAAAAGTAGATAATGGTCTGACAACCTGATATGTACATGTACATATGCCTATGTGTGTAGAGATTCGTGAATAAGTAAAATGTCAAAATGCATATAAGCACCAAACGATTTTGCAGTGGTGACCTAAATTAGGGCATGTATTGGCAAGTTATGTTGAAGAGCATGTTTTTTGGAAAGATAGGCAACAATACCGCTTCTTGTCGTTTAATTTGTAAATATGCTAAGTGCGAATAATACAATATATTAACTATATAATGAGAATAGCATGTAGAGATAGGTAAGTAAACGCTGGCATGAACTGCTTTCCAACAATTTTCCTTTAGATTTTTCCTATTTTTGTAGTCCGCAGTGTTCATACATTTGTTATTTAACATAACGAAAGACATTATAGTGGGACACTGCCCACCAGTAAATGCGCTATAAGGCTTCGTTTAATACAGTTGTTCATATGACGGCTTTTCAAAATAAGGCTTTATATGGGCAGTGCTTGAAAAAGCGGTCCGATCCGAATCATTTTCAATAGCATTCGTGCTTGGGCCGGAACGTATAGGTCTAGCAAATTTCATTTGCGTAGATTGAACACAAGAAAATTAGACAGACAGACGGACAGACAATCTTAGATCGATTCAGAAAATGATTTATGGGTCTATTTCAACTCTTAATGGACGTTGCACTCATCCGCACAAACTTAGTGTACCCTACACAACTTGCGTAATTATAAAAATTATAGCGATCAGGTGCTGGGTGTGTAAGTAGAATATATGCGGAAAGTAAAGCCAGACGACGTAAGAGGCTTGGGACATAATATTCAAACGGAGAAGCCTAGAAGAAGTATTGTCAATATAAGTTCATGTGAATAAATTGCAGACAGATCTCCCTAAGAGTTGTAAATACGACCAATGCTATCCTTAAAATCACAATTCAGTCGTAAGAATTTATTTTCGAAAAGTGGGCAGTTCCACCTTACAATACGTTGATTAATATTCAAAACGATTTGTTTTAAATAAAGCCTTTTATAAAGAATGACCATAGAAATCAATCCCATGCATGGAACAAGTTTCATCCCCAGATGCATTTTATGGTAACATCCCACATTTATACCAAATACTTAAGAAGCCATCGGATAGAGACGGAGAGAGATCACGCATGCAGACGCAGTACATCACACATCACAAGTACTATAAAAAAGCTTTTAATGTTTGCTATTGACATATATGTGGCTCACATTCATTCAAGTGACATATGACAAGTCAATAGATAATCCATACCTTGTACCGATACCTTGGGAATATTCGAATCCTTGTATTATGCTACCTCTTTCTCCTGTGGAGTTTAGTACACTTTTTTTTGCTGAAAGTGATTTTCTTTTGTGGTAAATCACAAGGTCGGCTGCTTATGAAAGATGTCTTATTATCTGATTTCCATATTGATTATGGTAATTCCGTTCAATCCAGCACATCAGCAGTTAATACAGTAGCGAGCTTTCTTTGCAATGTAAACACAAGAACAATGCGACCGTACGACCTAATACACTTTACTTTCTGTGTCGTTTGTATTCCTAAGGAGACACTTGATCAAGAATGTAAATAACATTTGAAAGACTTCTTCAACGAACGCACTTGTATTCAAGGTGTCGGAGGGAAAATAAATTAATCGATACTGTCATGTGAAAATTGTACCGCAGACGTCAATTAAAGCCAATTAACATCTGATATGATATTGAATGTTCAATACTATTACATCACAAAGCCACATATCCGGGCTGACGTACATGCACACGAAAGCACTAAAAAAAAGAAGAGAAAATCCATACATATGTAGACTATTATCAC
The DNA here is from genome assembly GCA_000688715.1 of Glossina pallidipes. Lineage (NCBI taxonomy): Eukaryota > Metazoa > Arthropoda > Insecta > Diptera > Glossinidae > Glossina > Glossina pallidipes. Next base: position 750,645 of record KK499769.1, read on the forward strand.
ACTTGCGATTGCTGCGGCAAATTTATTGTATAATCTCTGAGTATTAAAAATCCATCCAAGGGAAATAAAAAAAACAAAATGTAATAACAACTGTCAACTACATAGGATATCAATTACCACAAAAGAAATGTTATTGCCAGATGCACATGCACACAAACGCGCATAAGAGTCGTATCGAATGCAAAAAGAAAATACAATGAAAAAAAAAGAAACACAACTATAAAAACGACAATTGATTAGTGGTTTGCGGTTTAAAATGAAAAAAAGCGAAAAAAACAAAAAACAAAAAATCGTAATTCCTAGTGAAATATATTGAAAGAGAACAACCAACGGCTGTAACACCATAATGCAACATTCACTTTGTATAGTCTGCTGTTATGTTCACTAAATTGGCCGCAATTTTTGTCAATTACAACGGACAACACTTGGATATATTGGTTTTATTGGCCAATTTACTGGGTTGTCTTACGATTGCTGTGTTGCGCCTTATACACACCAACTGTACATCGTACTTGTGTTGTTCTTTTTTCTCATTTTTATTTTTCTACTTTTTTTGTGTCAGTTTCTTATTTTCGTTTGTGGCAATAAGAAACTGTGATTTTTGCTTTTTTCTTTCTTTTTTTTTTTACGTAAAACTGCAGTCACGATATGGTTGTTAAAGCAAAAAATAGGCAAAAAATAATTCAAAATGAAAGTTCTTTCCAAAAACTTTGAAATCAGATTTACTTATACTCAAAATCTTCTTCTTCATGCTGTGGTCTTAACAGATGCTCAGGCATTTCACTTTAAATTAAAAATATACGTAAGTGTTTGTGTGCTTGTGATAGAGGCCAACGTGCTCGTAAGAAGGGGCAATTTTTTACGTCCGACCACTTAATGGATTGGTTGTTAGATGTACTCGATTAGGGTAAAATCTAAATAAGGTTTAACAATGTCTGTCGATCAATCCAATTTATTGCACTTTGTCCGCAAGTAAAGTAAAACTAGACACCGCACAGCTTGTACCGACGTATGATCAAGTGAAGTGAAGGAAAAAGAAATATGTATATATAATGTAAGAATTATCGAGAGCTATCTAGCAAATATTTCGTGGCCAATTTAAAGCGCATTTGTGAAATCACGTAATCCGGCCCTTTCATGCGCAGTGAAGGTTGTTCGAATTTAAAAAGCAATAAAAATTTACAAAAAAGAAAATGAATAAAAAGGCAAAAAATGAAGAAACAAAAAAAATTAAAAATGAAAAAAATAAAAAATATAAAAAACACAAAAAAAAATATAAATAAAAAAATTGTTTAAATTAAAATCGAATAAAAATAACTTAAAAAGCCATCTCATGCTTCAAACTTCCTCCCCGTTTGCCATTGTGTTCTTCGGATATAAGGAATACACCACTTACGTATTTCTTTGAAAACTTCATGAAAACTCTGAGTTGAAAAGCAATTGTGCGAACCTGAGAATTTTAATGCGCAGCATACAGGGAGAAAGTAGAACTTTTTTAATTTGCAAATAGCTACTAACGCACGCAGACTATCTATTCGAGCGATATACAATGTAACAGTTGAAGATCTACTCTGCACAATGGGTACGCTATTATTAGAGCCGAACAATCGATTGTTAGCAAAAGGTTTAGATTTTAGACTTAGTTTCAGGCATAATCAACTTTTTAGGAAAAGATTTGAATTAGAGAAAATAAGTTATGGTGCTTTTTCTTATCTCGCACACGTGGGTTCGAGTGGTATAAACTGTATATAGCGACGACCAAAGCCAACTCTACCGTGCTGAGATTTGAGTCCGTGAACATTGACTTAATAGTCGCCATTCTTACCTACCAAGCTACTCATGCCTTTTTGACATGGAATTTATTTTCTATCAAAAGTTTTGCAAACGTAGCGCATTGTGATGGTCACCGCTTTGAATAAGGTATGTCACATATATGTCATACTCGCCACAGAAACGTTTCAACAGACCGAAGGAAGGGTCAGAGATCCCATACACCACCCCGGGTGCAAATCAAAGTTGGAATCGGTTCACGCATGTCCGTCTATGTAACATGTGGTTTAAGCATGTCCGCAAAAATGAAGATTGCATGCAAGTTGTTGGGCACGCCTACGACGCGACATAAGCTAAGAACATCCCGGTACTAATTCATAAACTGATTCTGAATCGATGGGTACAATAAAAGCTGGCTCTATCGCAAGCCCTTCTGGGTGTTGCATAGATCCACATAAAGTTAACATATTCTTACACCACAAGTAGTGTAGGGTATGAAATTGTAAACGAGACAAATATGTTTAAACACCCATCTAATATATGTCGAAGACCACCTGAAGTGCTTCGATGCTTACTGCAGTGATTATTGTGGAAACAGTAATAAATATTCGATCCTAACTTGAAACTGATTCATAAAACTTTATGCAAAAATATATTCACATATCTAGTATATATCGAAGGCCACCTGAAGCGTTTCGATGCTTAAACGAGCAAAAAATTTTTATTAAATAATTATTAATCGCGCAGTTAGTTGGTGAGCCGCAGTCTGTTAACGGTATCGTTGACAAGGTACATGTTAAGACTTGCAGATACAATATAAGCGATTCCAGTTTATTATGATCACCATTTTAATCGTGATTTTAATCTAAAAAATGTGTTGCCATCAGAAGTTTTCAATTGCAAGTTATCCATGTTTTGACAACAAAACTCATAATTTATGTGCAAAATAAACTTGAAATTCATTCTCAACGTGTATTAAACAAAACACTTGAACATTTTAACGTTTGAACGCTTGATTACATAAAGTTTCAAGACATTTGAGGTCAAATTTTTCACTTTTTTAACCAACAACGAAAAAAAAATTCAAATGAAGAAGAAGAAGAAGAAGAAGATACACATCATGTAGGTTTTCTTTTACAAGTACATATGATGGCGGTACACATAGACATAACTTAATAATTGCATTATTATATGTAAACAAGAGCACGCGAAAGAAAAGTGAAAAACTCATATACGACTCAAAGCGAATTTTTTATGCGCGGTACACAAAAAATAGGTACAGGGTTTTTCCCTTTCGGCAAGTTGTGATCCTACTCTTTTTCTTGATTTATGGCGCTATGAATGTGAACCGACCCGTACGTTATAAACCCCACCATGCCCACATTGCGAATTGTGTATGACCGCATACTGGTCTACTACACCTAGATGCGGAGGAGGGCTACAGCGACAAATAAAGTTTTTAAGTTTACCCCTTACATAGCATTAGAGTGTCTGCTGCAGCAAGGCAAGAAACTGCTTTGCAGCTGATACCGATGATGACATAAACAAGATTTCCTTTTCTTCGTTCCGTTCCGGTGGGCAACTTAAGAAAAAAAGAGACACGGGTCAAGGTCAAGTAATCCACAAGTCCGCAGTAATAAAACGAGGCTTTAACATCAGAAATATTTAAAACATAAAATATTTGACAAGAGTCGCTTACGAGAGTACTTGGTTCACGTCAAATAGAACAGTCTTCACCAAACTATTACGCCGAACTACCTGCCATATTAGTAAACTTCGTTTGGCTACCGGAGTTATTGTAAGCGTGCTTCTGTAGGCCATCCTACAGTTGCGAATATTCGTTCCGTTACCCCTACCTATTGTTACTATTCAAATTTTGGATCGCTTTGCTAGGAGTGGCTTAAGGTACTGTCGCGAGTACAACGTGGCTACAATGAACTCGTTTTAGCAATGGATGCTACTAAGGAAAGCGATACACTGAGAGTAGATTGTAAAAGGCAATCCGTAACTAGCTCAGCATAAAGAAATGTCCTTAGGCCAAGCTCTATTTGCTGGCGGAGGAGAATTTCAGCCTTATATTTATTGCCTGACCCACATGGCCAAATATAAAAAAAAAAAGCAAAAAAAAAAACGACATCCCCTAATAATGCCTTATGACTTTTCTGAATTGAACAAAAATTTCAAAAGAATTTCTTTACCGAAGGTTACCTCTGCAAAGTAAGACAGTTTTGGAATACTTCGCTGCTTACCTTCTGTGGTCTCTAAGCTAGGGAAGAAGAAACAAATTTTTTTTCTGTCTAAGCGTTAATGTTTTGTTTTTAATCTATAGTGTAAGGCAGCAGTGTTAGGGAAGGTCAGGACACATCTTCAAATTGAAGCTGGAGTTAACCATTGCAGTAGTTACGTCTAAGTAACATGTCTTCCGCAGATCTGCCCTTGATATCTACTCTACGGAGCGCCTTCTCTTGCACTTAATTTAATACATTAGAAGCTGATATATTTTAGTTTATAGTTTCCAATGATTCATCGTTGAAACTAGATTTCACTCTTAGCATAATTCTGCCTTTTTCTCTGAAAAGCTTCCACTGAATTTTCTTTCGCTTTTCTTTGAAACGTTGTTAAGTTTAAAACATAGTTGCCAACATATATTCTTCAGTTACAGATACGGTAGAAAACTTTGCAGTCCCTTACCTATGTAGGAACACAACGGAATTGCTTGCAACTTTTTGTTAAGTAGTCGCGTTTGACGTTATAGAGAGCTTTTTAACAAACGAAGAAACAAGGAAAAAAAATTATATATTTATTCACTTGTACACGCACACTAATAAAAACAAGTTTGCTTTAAATAAAAAATGCCGTAGAAGTCTTAACATGCGACTGTGGGTACGCCATTCATTCTTTCAGCTGAGCCGAAACCTTCCTTAAGAACTAGTTTGCTCAGAAGTCTTCAACAATGTTTGTCTACAAGTGTTCTCATCGTCGAAAGAAATAAAATAAAACTTTTTATTACAGTTTCGCCAATAAGTAAATAATGACTCATGCGTATATGTCTACAGCCCATAAGATTAAATTCATCAATAAATTTGTCTAAGAAGCTGGAAAAAAAATATTCCGTTAAATGCGCAAATTTTTTGCGCTCGAATTGCTTTGCATAATTTTTAAGTATTTTAAGCAAAGTGTGTTCCTTATAATATATGTAATATATATATATAATTATAAATATTTACGTGATAGTAGAGGATGTCAAAAATTCGCCTTAACCGCAATATCTAAAGTATTTTTTTTCTTCTTTGTTCTTTATACTGAAATTACATTCGTTAACAACATTCGACTGAAATTATAGTAGTTTACCGTAAGCAATAAAAAAATATTTATAAAGAATATATGAAGGTTAGTGCGCACTCGAAAAGCCTTTTTCTTTTACTGCCTGAAAGTTTTCTCACACGCAACAAGGAGAAAAAAGCCACCTTTTAAGACAATAAAAAGTTTTAAAATTCATTATTCGTGATAAAAATTATTCTCGTACACACAGACACACAGACAGACAGACACACACAAACACACAACAAGTTTTTGTCGATTGAACTGACAGCAATTTAAACATCAGTCCATCTTCTCTCCTGTGTTCCTTCTTTCAAAATACATGCATACCCGTAGTTAGAATATTTAAGGAACAATTTGTTAATGACGATGCATCGATCTCTATATAAAAAAAAAGACAATTTCGTTAGCGAAATTTTCTCTTATTTGAAAGTAACATGAAAACGATTACAGTGAGCCAAATCACTTTTCGTACGTACAGTACACCGAATTTTGTATTAATCAGATTAAATTTTCATATAGCCATAACTTGCCTGAACTGTTTTCGTGAATAAGTTACAGTTCTTAGCCTTAATAGGGGAGGCCTGAATTAATTGCTACAGATCTTTGCAGAGAGGGCGTAATACGATTGCTTCTAAATTTCAAGCTATTATTTCGATGCTGTGCACGTCGAGTTTGTTGGTACAAACTCCTTGCGACAGTCCGGTGAGATAAAGTTATCCTCCCTTAGTGGAAATCGAATTTCTTGCTATTGAATTAGAGATGGACGAATGCCAAAATGAATTTCTTCCTATTGAATTACAGATCTGTTGTCTGTTGCAGAGCAACTGTCCATCGGTGCAGAATCCTATTGCAGTTTTGCGTGGATACGTGCTTTGATGGCCTAACTACACGGTGCCACGAGAGAGTAAAACAAGCCCCATCAATACTCCTAAGGTCTCAGAACGAGAAAATAGTCAAATTGTCGCATTCTTGTCCATAGAAGAGCACGTTACTTTTCCTGTTTTATTTGAAGAAGGACATTGCCGGGGCATGAGGTGTCATAAAAAGTGGACTCGTTGGGCGAATAAAAGGTCGCCGAGTTCAGCTGCTGCATTTCAAATGTATCGCCAAGGGAACTCGAGAATGTGCAAAAGAAAACCTAACCATATGATCAATTTTTAGCAAATGATTTCACTGCAAACAATGAAAGAGAAGCTATGTGTTCGGACTGCTTAATACATTGCATTAGTGCTATACCGATGCAGATTCTTGTAGTGTTACTTATACAACTGAGACGAACCTTACAATGCGAAGTGCAAAATTCGATTATATCGTCACAGAGCTTGTTCGCATCTTGTAAAAACCGTCCGAGCGAGGTGGGAAGTGCCGAAAGTCACTGAAAAAGAATACAATCTATTGGTGTCGTTCTACTATAAATCGTAACAAAGAACGATCCCTCTGCTAATAGGCATAAGGTATATTGATATCAAATATTTTTTTTTTTGTTAATAATGCACTAAGTGGATGTCGTCACTAGAATTAATCGCGGAGAACTTTTGAATTCTATTTCCACACATCCGATGAAATAACATGCGGCACTGCATGTAATCTGACATCTTCAATTGGTGAGTGATTCAGCCTTTCGACACTGTAGATAAGAAGCACACAACAAATCTTTGCAAAAAACAATGCCGCAGAGATTTACTTGGTGTCTGTGGATGTTTTTATTTGAAACTGAATTTTTTTTCCTACAAAGCGGCTGAAATGGTCGACAATTTCCTAAAATGTTCGATTTATAAAAGGCCCGTGGTTTTAATGCGTCATGAATTTTCATGATTATTTCGATGTTATTATAGCTACGGCTGCATGAAATTAAATAATTAGAGAACTCCCAACCCGAGACTCATGAATTTCCTTTTCCGAGGGCGTGAGGGTTTTGAAGATTGAATGGAAGAAAAGAAATGGAACTGGAAAGTATCAAAACTGTGGCTGCTCTATAGTGCCCGAGCCTTCAAAAGGTCACTTGGGCGTACTCCCTCTATATTCCAAGCAGAAGTTTGTGCAATCTTTGTAGTTGCGTCCGAATGCCCCTGAAGGCAATGCAAGAGAGAGCTGAGTGACTGCCACGCCGCTCTAAAGGCCGTGAAGAGGCAAACAACATCTAGGCCCCTGTTGCCTCAAAACCTTGATTGAGCTGCATAAGGACAATGGCGCATACCTAACATGTGCACCTGGCTTTGCGGGCGTTGAAGGCAATGAAAGGCTCGACAGTTTAGCTGACAAGCCCCAGCCCTAGGGGCCCTAGCAGCCATAAGAGATCCGGAACTCTTCTACAGTGTACAGCCGAAGCCACATTAATAGGCTGATTCGCTAAAGAGCTCCGACAATGATCCATGCAGAGAAAGGGGTGAAACGTCCCACTATATCCTATATAAATGCAGAATTACTTTCCAATTTCTGGAATTTATCAGTTCTTTAGACTGCATCTTACATTTTTTCAATATTTGTATTTGTATCTCGACCGACAATTTATTTTTCTTTTTTCTCAACAAATGTCATCCGTTTTGTAAAAAAAAAAACTCTCGTTCGAATTCAAAAACCCGATTGTCTTTTTTGTTCTTCGTCTTAGGCAGTACAATTTTATTTAAATCTAAAACTAAATAAAATAAAGCGCTAAGAAATAGTTTGAGACAAATTTTTTTTCTACAGATCGTAATCATTGTGTTGGTGGAAAGACGGACAGAAATAACTAAACTGACCTCGTTTCCACTAATCAAGAATGGCTTATTCAAAACACGTCAAAATTCGGTTCTTCGATTATCCGTCTGTGACGTACTAAGAATTCTTCCTCCTGAACCTAACCTTAAGGAATTATTTAAACGGTATGCGTACACAGTTTTTCGCCCGAGGCCTTCTTGAAATTGAGAAACAGCTCTAGAACTTCCTTCTAACCTGGTTGAGGGTATTGAAGCCGGAACAAGAAATGAAAGCCAGCAATCATATCTCATTAACTACTAACGATAGTGTTTTGAAATGCGAAGAGATGCCTGCTAGGGTCCTACCAACATACTCAAAAATGACTCGCGCAACTTAAATAGAAAGTTTTTCACTCCATTTTGAACACAATGGTAAAGTGGATTTCTCCTGACTATATTTCTACGGTTGTAGATATATATATATATATCGGATATAAGAATTCATGGCGGCGTTCATTTTAAAACGCATATTCCGATTTAAGGACAAAGCAAGATCGTCTGACTGGATTACATATAAACCTTGAAGGGTCTGCAAACGCGGTGAGTGATAAAATGAACTTGCATTCGAACCTTATGGCTTTAGGTACAAGTATGGAACTATTATGAAAATATTATGGCTGCAAACGGAGGACTTAGACGTTACATAAAATATGAAAGTTTGCAATGCGACGTATGCGTGTATTTGACAGCAGATGTGAAAGTCCACATATTTGTGCCTACATGTACAATATTTCTTAATAAATAGTGACCTATTTGCAGAGAACCGTTAAACGCGGAAGCACAATAGACGACGACGATGACGACGATGACGGCGAAGATGATAATGGTAAGTAGCTCTCTGCCATCAATTTATGCAAATTTTGCTGCAAATTCAATATTTACTCCAGTGGATGGCGATTCGCATTGCAAAACTCGAAATGTTTACTTTCAGTGAATCAAATATTATTAATTGCATTTTTTTTTTATCGTTCTTTAATCAATTCAGAAGCAATAAGTGGTCGTTTATACACATTTCTACACACACGCGCACATATCGTGTACTTATATTGAAAATTTTGAATTGAATTGAAAATCCGAACGTAAATGATAAAATATCGCTACAATTCATATGTTTGTGCATTTATAGGCAAGCACATACACATATCCATATATATATATATATAGATATATATGTTGGCGAATTTAACAGGTTTTGGCAGACAAACAAACGAAGATAAAATTATATCATAGCGACGTTTAGTTAACTGTCAGTCATTCTTCTAAAGTGATTGCTATAAAGACAAGAAGAGTGTGACTGTCTATAGATGCTTCAACACTTTACTTCTACATAAGTACATACGTTTGCCGGTAATATGCTTAAGGCATTTCATCGCTGTAGTAAAAACAAGCAAATTTTGAAAAAAGATTGTCCGCGCAACACAACAATGTTTCTGCTGCAAAGAAATCACAATAAATGTTGGAAAAAATTCCACTAGATCCACTTAATTATTTTCTAACGATTTCTTAAACTCATGTAAAAGTCAAGAAAGCAGTTGAAGTTTGACAAACCAACTGACTGAGTGACTGTCTGATGCTCTACGTGCACATTCCCAAAGGAGTTTTCGGCTTTCAATTATGCCTCCAATTAAAGTTAAAAACACTTATAAGCAACAGTTTTGCGGCAAGTGCGAATAAAGTGAGAGCAATGCGTTTCCCCATTTTAAGGTGAAAGAGACAAATGTAGTTAGAATATAAAATACGTTCCGTATCACTAATTGACAGATTCATAAAATAAGCCTAGTTAACTGTTCAAATATCCAAAGAGGCTGAGCATAATTTATATCACGTTTGCATTCATGTGCATCGCTCGTTCTTTTATTGACATGGTTAATCATAATGAGAAAGCGTATAAAGGTGTGCAATCATCATTACTAAAACGATGATACGCATACAGAAAGCGGCATACAACTCGCTCTGCCCGAAAGTGCTGAAATGTTGAAGAGTCAGGTTGTCAGGTGGTAACAATGAAAGTAATTAGCAGTCGATAGGGGTAACATTTGTTGAAGACAGCCTATGTGAAGGAATACTTCGAGTTTATTTTTATTGTTATTGTTACACTCTACATCAATGGTGCGGATGTATGCAACGCCCAGAAGATCGATTTTTAATCGATGTAAGCTTGTCTGTCTGTCAGTCTGTCCTGATTTCTACAGGCAGCAATTGTTCAGATATTTTGCTGTTGTTTGGCACACTGACATGTTTTGTCCAAAGGACGCATCGTCTGCAATAATTTTTGAATGTCTTACTTTGAAAAGTCATTACGTGCATGACTCATAGGATGCTGGAAGGTGGGCGCTGATGCGTTATAGTGCTTTTATTATTATTATTTATTATCTAGTGTAGGAAAGTCATGCCCGGAAACAACTTCATTTACTTGGTTGCATATAGGACTTTTTACCTTCCTCCTCAAGTGCACACATTGCTTTTCATATTCCGCGTAAGTTATTTCAGAAACTCCACACACACCTCGTACGGACGATATCGTAAAGAGGATTGCCACAGAGGAAGGAATACTATTCTTTTTCTAGCCTTTGCTTGACGTCTCTAGAGAAGCCTTCCACACAATGAAAAATGTGCTTTCTTTGTTTCATCTTCAATATGTGTGTCATCTAACTTCCCCATCTTTTAATTCTTTCCATTGCGTTTTAAGTGGATCAGCAATGTTACACTTGTGGGAGTTTTCTGCTAAAAGAATTGGTCACGCAGCATCATTTTCACTCAATTCTTCATATTATTTCTACTATTTCCAACCGCTCTCCCATTGTCGTTAATCGCAAAACCGATATTTTTGCAGCGTTTAAATCATTTTCCAAATGTTGTCTCAAATAGAAGGCTCTCTCTGCTGTTCTTATTAAACATTTTACCCAATATCTTCAAGTATCTTTAAATCTTTTTTTTTATGGCTGCCCCAACGTTGTTTTTCTCCTTAACCTCAAAATTGCCTTATTTAAATATTGACTAATAAGCGGTAAGTTCATCGCAAACTTTCTTGATTTATCAAAAGGAGCATTGGTCGACCGATAGTTGGATACGAAACATTTTGAAAATCAGAAACAAAAGAACGCTGATAAAGTTTACTACCTAGTCATGGACTTGATAGTTAATGGCAAATCAATAGAAATTTGAAGGGAAAGAAATTATTGCCGATTAAAACGAAACGCGAGAAATTACACAAGAAAATTTGAACGGATCAGCAAACTAAACTATTATAATATATTTAATGCCAAAGTTTTTCGTCTACTCTTCAAAACGTAGAACAATTGGAAATGAAGAGAAATATTAGTTTAAAGGTGAAACGAAAAAATTGCTATGCTTAACAGAAAGTAGCGAGAAGTTTAGAAAGAAAATTTAGAAAAATCAACTAATTGAAATCTTTTCTCAAATCTAAAATATCTGACGGGACCGTGAAATTTTTCAAGACTAAATTACGCACGTGTTTCTGCTCATAACTTCCGCTCGCATTTATGTTGTTTGTCTTTCTTCGTACAGCTGGAGGAGCGTCTCTCCTGTTGGCCTGTTTGTGATTTTTTTCTTCATCCGCCTGCTCATTTGTTCGTTCGTCTGTCCGCCTATTCTTTCGTCGGAACGCTCAAAATTGGAAACAGGAAGTAGCAGACGGGCACACGGATTTTGCGCTTAGTCTGCGTTAGCATTAGATATTGAGAAAAGAGGGAGGAATGGAGATATCCTGTCAAAATTGAATCCCGCTTTCTCGCCGCATTTTTATGTTCGTTCAACGCAATTCTAAATGACTTTTCCATTTCCTGTAAAGGCTTTTTCATACGCCTTCACACAAGAAGCTGGTCAACAAACAATATAGCAAAACACTAATATCTTTAATTACATTAAGAGAATTTCATATATGAAATGATGTTGAAAGATGACTGGCAAAAGTTTTTGAAATACGTTCGGACTATAATCTGTTACGCTTGCATAGCTTGTACATATATATATGCAACATTCGAGTTTTAATTTGTCAAAATCTCCAGCAATTACAAAGCAAAAGTTGTCGGAATAACTTACGCTACCCAGATAGAGATTTTGATGGCAATTAAGTCTAAATACAACGCCTCTGAATAGTCTGACAGTTGCATTTAATCCAACAGCCACCACAAATCTGAAAAAAATTACAACAACAATAATATCGCGCAATCACTGTAACTACAACAAAGTTGAGATGATATTGCCGCCTTATACATAAGCACATTTATGTAAATATGTGCAAACATATGAATATGTTTGTTTATAGGTATTGAAGCAAAAATTTTATAAACAACTGCAACTTTTGTTCTCCGATATCGTTTGATGCGAGATCCACCCGAAAGTGGAGGTTTGGAGTAGAACTGTTGCAGATTAGAGTGCAGCAGCATAGACGACGACTGGCAATTACTTTTGACATTTACGTAAAGCTTGTACCTTTTTCTTGTTCACAACATAGACACTCGCTTGTATAGACTGAAAGCTGTGCGTGTGTGTGTGTGTATATATATATATATGTGAGACTAATAATCAATATTTTTCATTTTTGGTTTTGGGTTAAGTTGCAAAATAACGTGCAAAAGAGAGAACCAAACATATTTTAAACGCTGAGGGGATTAAAGAATAACTGTATTAACTCTTACAACGCTTATAAGATCTTTAGACAAAGTTTCACGACAACCGTAGCCGGTATTTCAAACTACAAAAGCTACGTTGTACGTAACACAAGAATAATGTGTACATATATATATGTATGTATATAGATTATTTGCTGATGAATATGGCTAGCAGAACATACATTAGATCTGCACACAAAGGCAAACACACACACATATATATATATTTAGGTTTATGTGTTGGTGTACTATTGCAATAATAAACACCGCACCTCTTATTGTTTTCTGTCTAAGTTTAGTTAGTTAGTTACATGTTTTTCTGTGTGTGTGTGCGTCTATATGCGTTTGTATATATGTAGGCATTGTATTAAAGCTGCCTTGTGTGTTGTCCGACTGAACTGGCCAGCCAGGCCCGAACTAGCTGTAGGTCTCCACTCATAGATCATAAGTATTGTTTGTTTACTTCTTTGTTTGACTATACGGGTAACCGAGTTGGCGAACTAAGAAATGAATCTATTGAAAAATATTCCCTGTTTGGCAGGCACAACAAATAAAATAACAGCAAAAATGAAGAAAACAAAAACTTAACAATCTCCGAACGTATAACACGTTCATATAACATATATACAAACATAAAAACTAGCCTTTGGGCCAAGACACAAACAAATGGACTTCTTTTTTATTTTTTATAGTTAGCGAACATGTTTTCTCCTCATCGATGCGATTTCGAAAGCATAGCGATTTTGACAATTTAGTTGAAGCTTTATTACACCGCAATATCGAAAGAGCAAGAAAAAGACGGCACGATGGCAGACAGCCAGGGTTTGCGCGCAAAAAAAACGAATTTTCAAAAACATAAATTATTTCATAGTTGAGTTCAGAAATCGCGAGCGCGCACACTTATACAACTTCTATCGGTTACTCAAAGTTTGTTTTTCTTTTTAGCTATATATATATATATATATATACGTATGTATGTATATATATATATATGTGTGTGTGTGTTTACATGTGACATTGATTATTTGTTACCGCAATTGTTGAGATTAATTTGAAATTCGAAACAACAGAAAACAGCATATTATTGCATATGATACATAAAGAAAAAGAAAAGCTAAACGCCTCTCAGATCCTTTAAAATGCTACCACTTACATACAATTATAGTTAAAGTGGGGTTTAAATCCATGTTAAATTAAAAAAGAAAAAAAAAACAAAGGCGTATAACAACAAAATAAAAAATTTTGTAGAAAGGCCTGAACAGAAAGGGGTTCTAAAAGAGAGGGAGACAGAGAGAGAGGGAGAGATGTAACGATATATTTTATAAAGTTGTGATCATTTGAGCAGCGACGTTTAGCCTTAGCAGTAATCAAGCTTAGCAGCACGCTGGCTGCATGTAACGTTCAAATGTAACGAAGTAAAAAAAAATCATAATAATAATAACAATAAAACTGGTTTAATGGCTTGAGAAGTGTCAGTCACCAGTAACCTGAAATAGATTTTCATGTTCATACAAACAAATATACATATATACATACACAAACGTCTACATTCCACTTAACAATAGTTTAACAGATTTAAGTCTTGGCTTGCGGTAAGTGTTAGCAACAGCACAAGTGGGTTTTATACTCTCTAACCGCCTGCCATAAATTCTCTAAATTACCCCCATGATGATGAAATATTACATGCACACCTATAGACTGATACATTTAAATTGCAGATCCAGAAACTCTTTGTAACTTTTAGAGACTTAAAATGGGCGACAACTGCGAACGAAAACAAAAAAAAATGTCTTTATTTAATTATGACCAGGAGAGTATACTCTTTTCAACGTTCTATATGTGAAGCGTAATGAATGCCTTCTCTGGCATAAATATTTATTGGTTTAACCAAAAAAAAAAAAAAATCGACGAACCGTTAACGTATTCCATCTCTAGCAAAGCCTACATCGAACAAGGGGAAAACACTCTAAATACATTTTAAAAAAAGCTGTCAGCATAGGTTTCCTCATAAAGTGATCTTTGATTGTATTTCCGAAAATTATAGCTTTGTTCTTAAGAATTTGAACCTTAGGAAGAAGACGCTCCATCCAAGGCAAGATATAGAAAGTAGCATTTTATAAGTGGGTATTTGAAGCCAAACTGTTTTTTCTTAGGGATGTCTCCTCTTCGTGTAACACGGTGACTGTCAGAAAGAGGAGAAGAAGGAGAAACAAATAGAAAGTCGGTGACCACAGCCTGTGCGGGTGTGGCGTTATTGGTACCTTTGCCGAGTACTTACTAACACTATGGCCTAAGAAAGTCTACTGCATTGAGATTTGGTGCAGCGAACACGAACTTAGTAGTCGCGATTCTTGCCTACACGGTTACTCAAGCGGACTAAAATTCAATTTGAAGGGAATGAGAGTGAAAAGAGAAGAATCATCTATCATAAAGGATCTGCCGATATAGGGATCCCGCAGTAAATTCCAACACTTTTTGTGCTTTCAAAAGAAGAAGATTCATCCGGGCAGATATATAGAAGAAGTACTTGAAACAGTTAAAAAAGAAGTCATTTTAATATTGAGATAAATAGTAAGCATAAGAGAGCCTAATCTATTCCAAGCTTATAAATGATCTATCAAGAAGGGCGTTCGAGTGAAGTGGAACACTTTATCTGTCCATCTTTTAAAAATTTGAATTTTATAGAAAATATTCCACATATGAGGAAAACACAGAACGATTAAAAACCTTGGTACTTGGGTAAGATGCATAGGGAAGCCGCGAGCGGTCCCATCTTTCTTTTATTTAAGACGCAGTGTTGTCACAGAAAACCCTGCTTTCTCTACATCTGCTGTTTTTACCATATATTTACTCTTTTGGTGGCTTTAGAGTACTCAGAGAGATCAAGGTTTCTGTCCCTTGTAGAGTACTCAGAGAGACCAAGGTTTCTGTCCTTTTCACATCTATATACCGACTTTGTTCTGTCTGGAATTTATGCTCTTTTTTCCGTTAGATCAGCTGGGCGCAGTATGTGGGACGAAGCGTATGAAAAATTCAAATTATGAAGACAACGTGTCGAGAAGACGATACAAAAGTAGAATGATTTGATTGAGGAAATGTTTTAATCATTTGAGGAGATGATCCTTTCGGCCATACAGCAAAATGCGCATTTTGTTTCTTCTGATCCTCGTTCAATTCTGTTGACCCAGCGCGATATGGGTGATTCGAGTTTTCAAATTAGTAAAAATGCCTCGACTGAAGTTATTAACCACAAATAAGAGAAGAGCGGAGTTAATTCAATTAACCAAAATGATCCCAATAGGTTCACTTTTATATGGCAAAATCGCACTGAATCCTTACTTCTATTACCAAACTGAAGTAAACTTTTTATTATATTTCTAGCTAAATATCGCCAATTTTATCATTAAAACGTAATTGCTGGTTGGTGTCACTGATTGTAAGTTGTGTGACAGTGATGTTGTCCGTAAATTGAATTTATGAGTTGCTTGCATATCTGATTTTTTCTATTCCAAGATGGTATTCACAGTAAACACTTTAATTTTTAATGGTTTGCTTCAGATGTAACATTCATTTGCACAGAATAAGCAAAAAAACAAACAAACAACAAAAATCTTAAAACTAGTTTTCATTCCAGCGGCAGAAAGATTTGAGATTCTTGAGTTTATTCGGTTTTCTCTTTTCAAGTCTTCTATACAATTTTTACAACTATAGTGACAGATATGAGATAAAGAACTCGTAGTACACTTTATTTATGACCTGCAACTAATAGGATAGTTTGGAACGCTTTACGATTTTGTTAATTAAATTGTATCTCAGATGTACATACAAACAAGCACCCAAATGACTATAAAATTAATTTGAAAGGAAAGGATTTTGAATAATGATAAGGAAAGTTTTCTTGAATTTTGGAAAAAACCTTTAAACCCAAAATGTCAAACTAGAGTTTTTGTATTTAAGATTTTCAGTTCCGCGAGTTATGCACACATATTAGGCACGCGAGTTGATAACCACGCAAAAGAAGATTCATATAAAGGTAAACGCGAAAAGTTTGTATCCTTTTCCTCAGTAGACGGGTACTTAGAACCCTGCCATTTTAGAAAAACGAACCATATTAAGCGATACTATAGTGAGTGTGGGAAAGGAGATGATTTAGTGACAGCTTCCGCGAAAATTTGCTATAAATTACAAAATCAAAGTTGGCATCGCGCAAATGGTTTGGTCATTTCTCTTCTAAAACTACAGTGTTCGCCCAAAATTCTTCAAAAAATTAAAGAAATCCACTGCAGAATCAAATATTGGCCACTGAACACTTTTGAGCCATTCACATAAGCAAGAGTATAAAAGGAAGCTCGATATTTTAGCACCGAAGGAAATAAAATTTAATAGACGGAATTTTCATTCGCGGCTTGTTTGATAAAGGGCCAAGGAAAGTGAGTTAGTTGGGGCAGTGACGTGCGAGAAGCATTAAGGCCCAAGACGAATGAAACATATGATTGCAAAGTCCGTTTTAATGCTTACCTAGGCAGCGGGCAGAATTAGAATGGGACCGCCCGTACCGAGCTTCTTCAACTTGGCCAGATCGATTGCACTCTTTGCTGGCGGCAACTAACGCGGTTGAAGTGCGCAATTGAAATAAAGCGTTCGAAATTGCTTTGGTCTTTCTAAAAATTATTCGATGATTGAACTTTTCTATCAACCACTCTCAAGATATATGACATATTAGGCGAGTTTGTGGAAATCTAATTCATTTTATACACACTACAACAAATCAGTGAATAGGTTTCAGTAGCGTTCGCTTATGACGGCAAGGAGCAAAGTTTTCTGATTTACGAAGCCTTTCAACCGAACCTAAACTTCATCCCATATTTCTAAGACGCATTGCAAATAGATTTTAAGAATTTCTACCGTACACATATGACTTGACGAACACAAACCATAATTTTGTTGCGAATCTGACACAAAGCTTCCACGTATGACTAGTAATTTCTACTGCGATCACTTTTCACGTATTTTCTACTGCTTTTTGATGTAATAAATCGAAATTAATCTTTTTCTGAAAAGTGCTTTCGGAAAAACCCCACTAGTGAAGATCCAGTGACTTAATCTGTCCGTCTTGTATTGTAAAATGCAAATTATTTGTATTTTCTTTCCAAACATAGAGCGTCTTATACTGCATGTCCGTGTGCTTTGCACGCTCTACTATGAGTGTCACTCAAAGATGTATGTTCCCAACTTAAGCAGTCATCAATAAATGGCGCCACTAAAATTGGGTTTCTTTCCGAGACGTTCTCTTCACTTTTGAACTAACTTTGTACAACGAAATTGCAAACCTGTTAGACTTTTGTAACCGATTTTCTTGTAGACTCAAGAGCATTAAATAAATTTGAATTTTCCATAACTTAGAGAATGCAAGACAATCAGCAACAAAAAGTGAATTGCGACGTGATGCAAATGCATTAATGCATTGTTTCTTTTGCGCGGTGAAATATTAAATCATTCTTATCTTACAATGTTAGATACGTAATCTTTGTTTATGTATATGTTATTTTTTTTTTATTAATTAAATTAGATGAACATCAGCAGCAAATTGAGCAGAATCGTGTGAAAACGTATGATTATAAGGCGAATACATGGTTAAAGCCAATTTGTATGTGTGCAAACTCGTATTGATGTACGAACTCAGCCGTTACAATAATGATTTATGTAAATTACACAGTGTGGCACATATATATATATATATATATATATATATATATATATATACTAACGACTATTTCAAACTTTACACTCTAAAAAAAGCTGTAAATCCAAACGGTGCACTTCTTCTTCATTAACGTATACTTAAGAGCAAGATTTTCAATCGTTGGGGTTTTGAAAGTGTCTTTTCTTCTTTTTTTTAACAAGCACTTTTTTACTAATAATTATAATTTTCATGCCCTACACCACTTGCGGTACAAGGTTGTATTAAGTTTGCGCGGATGTGTGCAACGCGCAGAAGAACTTGAAATACAGCCGGTTTTTATACTGATCGACTTAGAATCACTTTTTAAATCGATCTGTCTGTCCGTCCGTCTGTCCGTCCGTCTGTCCGTCTTGTTTTCTTGCGTTCAACCTAAAGGACGCACTTTTTGCTATATTGCGATGAGATTTCGTACACCGACATCCTTTGGGCAAAAACAAATGCTATTGAAAAGGGCTTAGCTCGAACCCTTTTAGACCAATCTCCATATAACTCTTCAATTTAAAAAGACGTTCTATGAATAATTAATTGTAAGGTATTGTGGGTATTGGGTATTTAATGGTAGGCTGTGGCCCGCTATGGTGTGTCTATTTTTTATTACTAAATTTATAAATATTTTGATTCATCCATTATTTGCACAAATATTTAGCTTAAGTGTATATATTATATTCACTATGTATGTGCAAAATATCAAAACACAAACAAAAAAAGTTAATTTCGTAGTTACATCTTCCCTGCTATTAAACATAAGCATAAAGAAACGAAGGTCTCCATAGATACGTGTCTACATGTTTGCGTTTTGTTTATAGGTATAATGTGACCGTCATCTTTGGCCTCCATGTACTGGTTGGCTTAACTTAATAGATTTTCTTGTAGATAGGCGCGCTTAATTCACAACAGTGCAGTGCACTGAGCGCACTTATTGCTGAAGACGTTGCTTCCATTGTTAACTCATCACCATCACCCTGACTTTGAACCTGACTTGCATTCGAGACATTGCGTTTTTTTCTTCTTTTGTTTTGTTTTTATTTTTTCCTTTTTCTCTTTTTTGCCAATTTCATAATGTCTTTAATGTGCGATGCAACAGTCGTAGACGTTGATATGTTTGTTGTACATCATTTTTATGCCGTTTTTTTGCCAAGTTGCGCACGTACATTTATGCCAAGTAGACTCATGTTGTTCAGTTCAGTTTTATGAACAACTTGATAATATAATAATAAATACATCATTCTCTGTAATTATGGAATCGAATATGGATATAACAGCAGACATAGTTAGCTGTGCGAATAGCATTTACTTCATATTAAACAAAGCTATTCGTACATTTCTAGATCTAATTAATCGGATCAATCATTTCGTCAAATTACAGATAAATTTTCAAAAAATCAAAGCAAAAGAGAATAGCGAAGCAAAAGAAGAGATCAAATTTGGCTTTGGATTTATCTCTAAATAGCCAAGACTGGTTTGCTCTTACCCACTTTACTTTATACTAGAATTAATTTTCATTTTTCAATTTTTTATACAAGTTTTCTTATCCCATATGTATTCGATGTGTAATAACCGAGAAGAGAAGCATTATTAGTGACCCTGTGAACTGATTACATTTCAAAGCCTGAACAAAATGCATTTATTCTTACATGAGTATCTATGTTAGGCAAAACTTATAGGCAGGCATTGAGAAATTTCGTAATCTAAAGCAAAATGGTATAGAGGACGGGTTACGGCATTCAGTGCAACTTTCTTCTTTTTTTTTTTTTTTAAAGGTGTCTTTCAAATCGGTAGGTACGGTAAGGTAGTTCTCTATACAAAAAAGACGGGAAAGGGCAAAGACTTTGCTGTAGTGTAAGCAGTTAAAGGTGGGAACATCAATCTACGATCTTTATTTAAAAGGCGACCCGTTTAAGGAACGAACAGTTGCCGTAGAACTTTTTATGGATTAAAGTGCGTACGCACTATATTTTCGCTAGATGTCTTTCAAAATTTTCAAAGAACTTTGCGCTTCGGTATGTAGTCGAGGTTATCTTTATTACTATGACTCGATAGTACGACCACGCGTCGCATTGTACGCTAAGTTGTTTTCTTCAGTTCTGAAGTAGTCAATTATGTGAAAACAGTCGAAGGACAGCCAGTCTGATTTGAATATGTCAACACGTTGAGGGATTTTGTTAATCGGTAATGTAAAAAATGAAAAAATCATGACTCAGGAGAATGAGTCGTAAGCCTTTTGGTGGTTCCAATAGCTAAAAAAGATTGACGAAGAAAGTTCGATTTGATGAAAAAGAAGTTTTAAAGTTATTTTTCCTTCGGAATCTGACTTTAATACTTGAGCTTCTGAAGAAAACTCCTAACGATTACATAGCTTATATACGCCACGAATTGTAAGTTAGAGCTGTAAGCTTGATTATGATTATGAACCAGGAAAATGTTTTTGAGGTTCAGCTTTCTACTCCAGCAGCGAGATAGGCAAGGCTTCGTTGCTTCACACTAGTCGGGAATATGTATTTCGTTAATTCTCTGTTCTGCTACAAAAAGACTAACAACGCTACAAAATGAAATATAATTCCGATGTGCGCACATCCTGTGACGAATGAAAATCAGTTCTCATCCAGTCTGTGCGTGGGCTCAACTAGCTGTTATTGTTCGAACGAGGTAGATTTTAAAATTATGGACCCGCTACAGCATTCAACTGGTCAGATTTCTTCTATTTTTCTTCTTTTAACAAACACTAAATTTCTAGCGTAATGAATAAGTTACGGTAGCTGCAGATGAATATTTAGACTACGAAGTTTCCGAATATATAAGACTACGTTGTTTCCGAATAATCTGATGAATCTTAACGTTTAAAGGACTTTAGTTAAAACTAAGATGCGACCCCGAACTTAGATCGTACGTTCTGAAAACACTTAACGTGAGCAAAGCGACTAATCGACGAGTGATCGTAATTGGGCCAAGAAAAATAAACAAAAGCCGCGCAGTCTAACACCTTAAGCGACTTGGCTTGCTATTTGGACATCATTGGAGGAAATAATTTTGAAATATCGTTTTTGTCGTTTGAGGAATCCAAAAGTTTTTCTGATATAACCTATGAGTGCAGGATGAGTATGGCGTTTAAGAACGTCAGGTGCGTGGCTGTAAGATCTTCTTTCATTTTAGAACGTAAGACTTTAAGTTTACATTAGCAACAACGAGAAACGTATCATCACTCCTTGCACAAGATCCACAATTTTAGAAATTTTTAACTCTTTAAATATGCGCTACGTAAGATTTATTCTAAATTTAAAGTATCAGTTAACGCTGCAGAAATTATTCCCAAACAAGAACTTTCAGATGGTGCCGGAAATACCCAACTGGTCCAATAAGGGCGGAATATGGTTAAAAACTCTTCAAAGACGATGAGGACGATTTTTAGAGGAACTTAACGACCCTGAGGGACCAATCCGTCGAGTTATACTCAAATCTTATGCTATAAGTCTTATTTGTAAAGTAGAGGCATAAACATGAAATGTCGAAAAAAGTTTTCACGTAGAATGAGAGACAAGGTGACGTCAAACATAAGGCAATCTAGCTTCTCCACAGCTTAGTGGAGTGCCAAAGAATAGTGTAAAACCAGTAAATGATTCGAATGAAAAAAGAACATGTGAAGCACGCAGTCGAAAGTCGCTTCCACTCCGGCATTAAATCCTCCTTTCTTATGTGCATTGGTAGTCTAAATATCAACTCGTTATATACAAATTCCAGAGAATTTATGGACACCATATAAGAATGTATAGCAACAACTTTTCATTTTTCTATTCGTAGAACTAGAGCTAAGCTTCAAGCTTTCATGTTTGTCTTTGTAATTTTTAATATTTTCGCCATAGAAGTTGAAAGACAGATGGTGAAGGAGACTGACATGACAGAATCTAGGCAGGACCTCATAATTTTCAAGAATATTTATTACATTTTCGGTCTTTGCTACGCATTTCTCTGTGTAGGAAAAGAATAAACGAATAGTGGAGAAGTACACGCTTGAAATGCAATTCGTAGTTAAATGAAATTCCTTTGCCTTGATATTATCATTAAATTTATGTAAGTGTAGGGAATATACGGACGCACGTATGAGCGTAAACAAGTCAAAAGAATGAAGAAAGCGCGCATATAAAAATGCTTTTTCATGAATATTTGGGCGCCATTAAAAGTTAAACGTTTCTCGATATTTGACAGCGCGAGCAAGCAGTTTTCTTAGTTGCAAATGTACATCATGTACTTATGCATGAGTATGTATGCATACAACATACCTAGTTTAGTAGTCTGCATGCCAAGACCGAATGAACACTTCGAGGTCAAATTTGTGAGATTTTTTTGTCTTTTGTCTTTTTTCTTTTTACTTAAAGCTTCAATTGCAGCATTAGCAAATTATCTTTAGATATTTTTATGGATTTTAAACACAAGTATATCGGATATATGAGTGAGTTGGTTAGCGTCGCTGGGATTTAAAAGAAATTGCTTTAAAGTAACGAATCTCTTTCTGCCTTAGTTGCTACAATTGCAAAATAACAACTTTCTTCTTTTTAGCCATTCCGGTGTTCAGTTCATGAAAAAGTGAATGGTTGGTCATCTGAAATGCAAAAAGGTTTCGTACGTGCATCAACGATATATTCAATCTAAACTGATGGTATTCGACATCAACTGCACATTTTTACCTCTAAATAAATATATGTATGTGTGTGTGTGTGTGTATATATATATGTGCATATGCATACAACGTTAGCGTTATGCTTTTTGATCTAAATTTCTGGTTGTGGTGAATGCTATTGCATTGTAATTTTCTTTACTACTCTTGGCCGCACTTGCGGTTACTTTTATTCCTTTAACTATAGACTGCGCGCTATTACTACTTCTACTGTAAATGTGCGGTGTTGTATATGCAATTGCTGTGTACATGGAAAACGCGTGCCCACTGGAATCATTTGCGGTCAAAGACTTCGATCTCCAATTGCCTACGTAAATATGTATGGTTGTGTATGCATGTCTGTATGTGTGTATGTATGTATATATGTAAGGATGTATGTATGGATGAATGCATATATACGGTTATATATAAAGACATTCATTATTAACCGAATATGCAAAAGATTTATTATTACTTTAAACAGAGCTATTGTTTTAGAGGAATTTTAGGACTTGAAATAATAATTTCATTTTAGGCTTGGCAATTTTGCTTATAATGCCTTCTCAGTTACGCTGAACTTCCATTATCTTATTATAGGACCGAGATTGTCTATTTTTTAGATTGATTATGAGTAACACTATAGCAACATTGGCTATAAATGATTGAGCAATTGCTCAGGTTGCACTGGTCTTCTTGCGAACAAGAGACTTGTGTTAGGTTTTTGGTTTCAACGGAAGCGAAATCGCTAAAAATATTAGATTAGATTCGACGGTGGCATCGCATAAAAAGTAAGGGAACATGTATTGCACACAGCACGCAGAGACAGCCAGTCTTTTCTAGTAGATCATCACATGAAAGACGATTTCTACATCGTGATTGAAATATTAAGTCGAATCGTAAGTAATTTCCGATGCAGATACATAGCACGTTTGCTCCTGTCCACCTACTACAAACCACCGCCATCGGGGTTTAGCTTTCACTAAAGAGATAAGCGTTAAATTAGTCGTCTGGTAACTGTTTTGAGTGGTACAAGTTCCATTAAAGTGAGTATCGTAATCTAAAATTGGAGTAAAAGAGGGCATATCAACGACCATCAATAAGAGATGTAAGAGGAGACATGTGTACATCATTACCAACTGTTTACGGTCGCCTGGAGAAATTAAGTGAGAAATAAAGTCAGAGAGTTCTCACTTAACGAAGTGTACCTTTGATTGTTTGTGGGCCAACCTAATATAAATGTTTAAGGAAGACATCTCAATATGTGATAGATACCTTCGCGACATATCGACTGATAGCTCATGATTACGAAGCATTTACAGCTTGCCTTTTATTGGAACAACACTATCAAACTTTTTTTATAGGAAATTTTTTCATCAAACATCTAGTTAATGTATAAACTAATTGATCAAGTCCGTATTTACTGTATTCAACTTGTTGTGACTTCTGCTATTCCGCACAACGCAACTTCGAACCAAGAATTTAAGGCGATCCTTTAAAACTTTGTACACCAAGCAATTCCTTTTTCGATAGGTATTCCCCGCACTTTTTTTTTGGTCGATGAATGCAAACGGAAATATTATCCACGATTTTTCTATTTCGCGAGACTTCATTTTTCTAATTTTATTCCTAGAAAATTTAGTAACTTTTTTCTACCAAGAAATTTCTGCACGCTTTATTAATATGTTGCCAGACAAACACAATAGTCCGTAGTATCTTAAGCCCCTAGAACAGGTCTTTTTTGAATCTTCTCTCGATCTCCCTCTTGTTCTCTCTCTCTTTCTCTGTGTTATCTCCAGTGTTTAGATATTTCTAGCTCTTTATATGTAATTGCTTTTCTGAGCTCCTCCTTTACTTTCGCTATCTTCTCTCCTACCATCAATATGTTTCCATGAATTTTAATCAACAAACTTTTTTTTTCTGTATACGGCTTGAAAAAAAGTACTGGAATTTTCTTAAAAGTCTTTGCAGGTTTATATTTAAATATACACACATTTACACGAATGTATATGTATATATATGTATATATGTATATATATATATATATTTAAATGCACATACATATATTATTTGTGTACACCGGTATAAACGTGCGCAGAGGCAAGGCTTACTGATTTGCCA
Organism: Glossina pallidipes; assembly: GCA_000688715.1. Taxonomy (NCBI): domain Eukaryota; kingdom Metazoa; phylum Arthropoda; class Insecta; order Diptera; family Glossinidae; genus Glossina; species Glossina pallidipes. Next base: position 775,617 of record KK499769.1, read on the forward strand.
GAGTATCAATATTTCTAAAATCATTTAATGACTTTGACAATCGCAGATAAATAACGGTAAGCGTTCCATTGGCTTTATACAAGACGATAGGTTAAACCGTTGCTTACCATGTAAAACAAGAAGTGTCTTATCATTGATGACAAAATCGACGGGGGGCATACTTTCTTTCAATGCAATTAGTTATCGTATACACTATCCACAAATTATATGCCTTTGAATTTAAATAAGAAAATGATTCAAAATAAAAAACAAGTGACAGCATTATAGTGAGACACTGCTCACCATTGAATACCCTATACCATCTCGCTTGGTGGAGTTATACATAAAAAGAAATTTTTAAAACAAAGTTTGTATGCGAAGTGGTCGAAAGAGTGGTCCGACCCCAACCATTTTCGACAGGGGTCGTCCTTGGGCCAAAACATCTCGATGTGCCAAATTTCAAAACATCTCAAAAATTGCGACCTGTAGGTTGAACACAACAAGTTTGACAGACGGACGGACAGGCAGATACATTCAGAAAGTAATTTTAAATAGATCGGTTTGATAAAACGTGCCTCTACCTCAAGTGCTTCTGGGTGTAACACATATCCGCCCAAATTTAATATACTCCCTTGTGCTACAAGTGTAGTGGGTTTTAAAGAGAAAAGAAAAATTAATTCGTCTTGTGGCGGATCTTGATGGCCAGCTATATGCCAATACAAAAAAATTATAAAATAATTGTTGTTATTAATTGTTGCTTGAATGATCTATCGAGACACAGTGACTTTTTCAATGGGATGCTTTACCGAACGAACTTCACTGACTTTTATTGACTTAAAATTAAAGCTATGGATACGGATGATGTTTATTTTTAGGAGGATGACCAATATATGGCTCTTATGGTTCTATGCCACTATATATATGTATGAGTATATCTGTTAAGGGATAAATTTGAGCTGACACCATCTATTGATAGATCTTCGTATTGTTATTAACTTTTACATGATTCAATTTTCAATTTGCTCTCTTAAGCCCCCGATGAAACACCTACGACTACTACGTTAAGACAAAAATGTGTAAACTTGGTTAGCCCTCTGGTACCACAAACAGAAAAACATACCTAGTATACCTAACTGGCCTAACTGGATAACATATAAATATATATAAATAATTAAATTAATAAAAATAAAAAAGTAAAACGAAATTCAATGTATTTTTTAACTGGTTTTTCAACGGCAATAAAATTATTGGAATCCACTTTAGTACTAAGTCAACTACACTGTGTTGCGGAAAAAAAGTACTTGTGATTTAATTTACCTTGTCTCTGCATCCAAAGAGAAGAAATTTACAAATGTACTTTTCCTAAAACTAAATTGCATAACCAAGATTGCTCTAAAACTGAATTCGGAATCACTTTAATGTTAATATCTCTCGGAACACCACTTTTGATATGTTCTTATATGTTTTAAAAAATTGTAAATAGATTTTTTGACAATGGTTTTGCTTTCGCGGACTAGTAACCATTTCTGCTTCTGCATATTTGCTTACGAAGTTCGTTAGTTTTCAAAAGGGGTTGTGTTCACTTACGTATTAACTTATCTTCCTATCTGCTAATAGTCTATTATTTCGTTAACAGGGCTTTCGAAACTTTTTTTTACATCACTGTAGTCGAAAACCGTACACATATCTACTTTGTAACATAATGATCGTTAAATGATTTGTGTATTTATTAATTAATACATTGTGGATGTCTGTTGCACTTACAGAGCTGCTTAAAAAAAGAAAAAAAGGAAGAAGCACAAACTGATAAAAACTCTTTAAACGCATCTCACGCCGAATTTCGGATACCCACCGTCTAATGTGTAGTAAGTAACAAATATCTATCCTAACCTACTCTCAGCGGAATCCTTTCGCATCCTTCATCCCAGCTGATAGATTAGAACAGCACTGCTAAGACTGTGCGTATAAGTTCGCCGATAGTCTCCGTTTTTAGAGCACACTTTTAACTTGCCTTGGGGTGGATTTTTACCAAATTGGAGCTCAAAATCGCTTATGACTGATAACTTACACTTTTTCAAACACTTTTTTTACGTTTGACTTTCGACTTTGACTGTCGAAGTGCTCAGAAGCCTTCTTCAATACAATAAAGGCTCATATCGAACTACCATGTAACTTGCAAGGCTCTAATTTTTGAAATGTCGTACGTATTTTACAATCTGTAGCCCTTAACTAGCTGAACCTTTCTATAATAGGGTAACCAAGGAAAGGAATCTCTCTTTAGCTGACAGTCTGCACAATTGTCTAGCCACGGAAGGGAATGCACTCTGCTAAATCGACTCGTAATCTTACGCTGATGGGGTATTTATCGAGACTTTGATATTTCTGGTTATTGCAAGCAGAAGGAAAAAATATACTACAAGCCCACCCTTTAGTCCAAGGTAACGTTTAAAACGGCATTTAACGAATGATAAGTTAATCCAACGTTAAATTCCTTTTTTTAAAAGACATAACTGTGCTATGATACCTGTGTATAGAATTAAGGCTGGATCGTTTCAGAATTTTATGCATACGTCTTAATAGTCTGCTTTGGGAAAATCGAAGTTTTGCAGAGTCGTAACCACTGCAAGTTGAACAACTGTGTTAACGCATACTGGCTTCACATGAAGTATACTAAATGTGTGTCTAGCGATTGCATTAAAACAGAAGCAAGAATTATAAAATGCATTAAAGATATTAGACTGCATAAGTAAGTAAAGATAAGAGAATCAATAAAAAGAAAATCATATTTTATGTGCGCTATTAATGCATTCAAGATTTGATGATAAATAAAAAATCCAATTATGACGGTTATATTTGCCAATGCACGAATTTAAGATAACCCTACGGTAGAAATAATTTCCAGCATTTTTTTATTTCTTAAGAATCTATGAGTCAATGATGGTTCTATGATGCCTTTCTAATAATCCGACACGAGCTGCCGACAAACTTTTGATTTTAAGGCAAGAAATTATCTCATAGTACGTATTGGATCCGACATGGTTCCATATTTTAAGCTTTGACTTAAGGAATACAAGCATAGCAGCGAAAAACGCCATCGAGTCTCTCTTAAGCTTTACAATATACGCTACGGGATGGACGTACGTGAAGGACAATATGATCCAATATGATGAATTTTTCTGTCACTAAACCGCTGCCACAAATGTTTGTTGTACTCTATGAAAAACCTGCGATATATCGTCACAATTTATATCACAAACGCAATAACAAAATTAGTCTTTCGCTTCTCCCTCGCAGCTGATTGAAGCGGCATGCTTTTAAATTCGTATATTGATTGCCTAATTCACTTTAGCATTTCGCAAGGTTGTGCAACATGCATATAACGCACAGCAAAATTTTCTTAAAAACAATTTTTCATAAATCAGCTTTAATGTCAAACAGTTAGAAATGATATAATATTCGACACTCGTCGTGCTAAATGCGCGCATAAAAATTACAAAGTAATTTCCTAATTTGTGGCCAAACTTTCCCTTCACCGACTTTTTAAATACCTGAGGAAATATTTAAAGTCGGTACGTCCTATAGGTGGCAAATTCAATTCAAGAATCTTGCTTATGAGATCTCTGATGACCTTTCCAATTGGGCACACATCCACTAGGATTCACCCACCATTATCTCCCCACATCTTTCTCATTCCTCACTTGTTTCTGATCATGACCGTGTTACGCGAATAGACGACATCCTCTGCGTAATTAGTCTCATGAACCAAAAAAATACAACGATTGATTTGTGGCTCTCTATTTCTATCTTCCCATCGCACTGGCCTCTGCACTGTTACATGTATGGGGGAGATTCGCACAGTCATTAATCACAAAAAAAAAAAAATTAAAATTTACGTAATTTTAAGGGGCTCTCACGGAATGCTTTTTATAAAAGACATATGTGCGATAAAAGAGTTCGGAGCTAACTGCTTAAAATTGTTTGCCGCCTACTTGCAGCCAGATGTGCAATAAGTAAATCTGAGAGTTCGCGATTTCCACGGTCCCTGCGAACCTAAAGCGAAAGTATCATCTAGCTCTTAGAACGGAGGTGCGTTAAAAATTAGCATACTAACCCATAAGAATTATTAATTCCCGTAAAAGAGTGTAGAATAAAGGCAGGAATTCTTTCAAATTAAAAACGAGATAAACTAAAAATTATTTGTATTATTTTGTTTTTTATCAGGTTGTATGTGCTTATGTATATTGTATATGTATACCAACCACTGTAAGATGCGGTATACTGATTATGTTTTTTCCCATAATGTATGTAACTCCCTAAAGGAAACTTCAGAGGCCCTATAAAGTATATATATTCTTGATCAGCGCGAAGTTCCGAGTTGTTTTAGCCATGTCTGTCCGTCTGTCCATCTACATGGTGTGTGTTGTTGGCACTCTGTCGCTCGCATAAAAAAGAAGATATCGACTTCAAAATTTAGTAAAAACTTTGGAAGTTTCTGCAGAAGAATGTTTTAAACTATTTTGTACACTCCTTAAAGGGAGATATACTATCTGCCTAAAAATGGGTTAATTTTAATATGAATGTGATGGACGCCGTGATTAATTTTTTCTTAATAATACCAGCGATATGGGTATCGAGTAAAAGCACTTGGAAAGTTGAACACGCACAAGATAGTGGTGGGTATGCTAGATTCGGCCCCTGTCGAATATAACTTTCTTACTTGTTTACTTTGTGGTTATGTGTGCTTATCTGCGTTATGTATTTCTATTTAACCCTTTCGGTGGTATGCTGATTCTCTTTTTGATAATTTATTTAATTTCAATTTAACTAAAGAGTAAGAACACAACGTTTAACATACAAGTGTAAATATTGTGATACAATTATAGCAATTCTATGATTTATTATCGCAATTATATGCACATACATAATAACAAATTAAATAAAAACACTTTAATGCAAATAAGAAAGAAAAACAAAAAAACGAAAAAAAAAGGAAAACATATATAATAAAAACGAAAGAAAAATAAAGAAACAAAACTCAGAAAAACGCCAACAAAGACAAAAACATATAATTTAATGCATTTTCGCTGTCAACAACGCCTTTTTTAAAGTAAGTAGCAAACAAACATGTTCACTTCTATGTACTTAAGTGTAGCAGCGAGTGTTTATATGTTTTCGCATCGAGTATTGTGAACGTGTGTACAAGCGTCGTCGGCTCTGGCGTGCTTGTTTGTGACCCTCCAACCAAAACCGGTGTAGAAATGTTTTTTTTTTTTTTTTTTTTTGCTTTTTCTGTAATTTCCCGAATGCAATTTAAATTGTTGCGTTCTCTTGCATTTTGTTGATTTCAAGTAGTGTTGCACTAATTATGCGTAAATATTGGTTGTACAGTTTATGCACTGACAAGTTCATCTACATACCTAACCATATATGCACGTGCAGCAAGTGCAATCATTTCATACCCACCACAGGGGGTAAATTGCATTTGTCAAATGCTTTTAGCGCAAGGTGATATGCATCGACATTCATTTTAGCTCATTAAGTATCGTTTTAGGCTTAGTAGAGTTATTGTGAATATAAACATGTCCGTCCATCTATACGCTGCGATTACATAGCCAAATCTTCATCTACGAATGGCTTATTGTATTCGGTATTTGCAAAGATCATAGAGTTATTGAAAATTCCTTGAGAAGTACATCTTCCACCAGCATGGAGATCATGCACCTACTTATGAGAGCAAATAATGCCATGACTTTTCACTCAGTCATGGAGAGGTTCACCTTCGCGGCTAGAGAATATCATCAACGTACATGGGTACTGTCTCCTACCTACGATGGCCATTTGTACTGAAGTCATATCTACAATGTGTCCCGTAAATGCTTTTTTTTCGCGGCCGCAAATTTATGGAATCCAGTGCTTAGTGACTGAAAAGATGACACTTGTTCAATTGCGATGATGAACACAGGCTGTGTTTGAAACTTCCCAGGTACTCACATGTTGAACCTTTTGGCTTCTTTGTTACGTCAAGAAAAAAAACGAAATTATTCCTTTTTTTGGAAACAAACTTGGTCCCGGACTGTATTGTACTGCGCCCTTTAACCGATTTGCCTTATTTCAATACCAACCCACGAGCAAAAACTTCCAATCTTTATGCCAAATTTGAAGCCTAGGAGCATATTTACCACATACCTTCCGCAGACATGCAGACAGACGGACATACTTAAATCAGGTTAGAAATCAAAACTATATATACTTTGCGACGGCTCGGTGGATTCCTTCTATGTGTTGCAAACGTTTTGACAAAAGCAATATTCACTTACTTCATCCTGGGAAAACTTTTTCTTGAAAATTTATACTTGTTAACATACATTCGAAGAATTCGTAATTCTTCCAATTCCGCTAGCGGCACTTCCGAAACACAATTATTGAACACTTCAGCGTCTTCTCGATGGAGGATGATCAACCAATTCGCTTTTTTGAATGTTTAAATAGTCGTTTGTTAGAAGATAAGCGGCAGTGTCATGGCGAAGTATAATCCGACCATTCATGATTGATGTTTCTCCAAAGGCAATGTTGCTACTGGGACAGCTTTTCCAAAATACGGACGACTATTCATTTCGTAGCATTTTCCTCGCGAAAAAGTGTTGTCAGTTGTTACTTCTGCCGACGGCAGTTACGATTTTATTAACGTCTTGAAGCACCGCGATTCTATTACGTACCTATTTGTATGCACTAAATAATACGATCGTCTTTTTGAGATTTTTTCAAATTGTGTGAGAAATATCCATTTTGTGCGGTTAAGTGATCAGCAAAATTTTAATATTCTGTTGAAAATAATTCCTAAGATTGCCCCAATATCACACTATATCAAATGCCGATCTTGCATTATCAGTTTTCGTGCAGCATCAATGCTTCGTGGCACGACCTTCACATTTTTTTCAGCGACCTTTAAGGCTGTCGCGTACTGACGAGTCAACGGCGGCCACGATTTAATTTGGTAAGCCACTGTGCAACTTTAACAACAAAGGTGGAAATAACTGGATAATCCTGTGCCCTATAAAATCGTCATAAGGAAATTTTCATGAACTAATCCCATTTTCTCTTTGAGGCACAATTATCAGGTCAATTGTAAATAAGACAAATCGTATTTAAATGACGAAATGTGCTGATGGAGATTGTCGTTAAACACGCCTTCTCAACTTTCTAGCGGCAACTTTGTGTTGCCAAGACTTAAAATGTAAATAGTGATCCACGTAGTTTGTTATCTTTTTGCCAGTTGCTTCTACATGTAAGCTGAAAGTGAAACAGTGATAACTTAGTCGTACTTCTATCGATGAATTTATTAAAAACAACAGCGTCATTGAAATATATTTCGCTGCAATACTAAAGAAATGAACTAAAAAAAAAAAAACATTCATTCAATACTTCCCGGTTGATGTCATCAAAGCTTCGACGTTGATGTTTTATTTTAGTTTATCCCATCAAAGTTCCGACTTCACGTTTCTATAATAATTGCCGTGAGGTCTCGTAAAGACTTTGACTTTTCTACTCTAATAGAATATAAAATAACAAATTTTTGCAAAAGCTTTTCATATGAATTTCCTTCAAAAAATAGCAAAAAACATGTGAATCATTTAGTTAACAACGTTAGTGCATATCATCAGGGAAACCCCTGTTTAAGTAAAGCTTTTTGACGTCAAATTTTTATCACACGTTGTTCCGATACGTACATACGTATGAATGAAACTAACAATAATTAACGAGAATTGTTTACTAACACACATACGCTCGTCTGAAATTCTGAGAATGTCTAAGGTTAATAAGAGACAATTGCCTCTTGCCGTCTTGACTGAGATCATTCTCTAAGTAAAATGTAAGGTTTTAAATAAAAGCCGATTGACCTTAAAGTAATACTTTGTTGAGGAAACTAAAAGAGAGCCTCCCAAAGCTTTAGGCTTTTTCCAAGTTCTTTTCGCAACGCCCGTGTAAGTAAAATTATAATAACTATTTTTTATTTTCTTTAATTTATCCTCGTTTGTTCTGAGCTTTAAATGAAGTAAGATAGTCAATGTTGTTGTCTCTGTTTTCCTACAACCATTACTACACTGTATGCACCTGTTGAGCGTGAACCATGGGGGTTATAAAAAACGCTGCTGTTTGCCGATTTAAAATGACTGCCTAATCAGTACACTGGGGATTTTAGAATAGATCTCATATTTTAGAAGAAAGTTATTTACACCTGGCAGGAGAAGCTTGCTATTGAAAAAGCCTAACGTCGTCCCACATTGATTGACTTGCAGAGACTTTGAGGCGCTTGAGGGAAGTTCTCAGGTGCACGGTGTCTGTTGGAACTGAATCACAAGTGGCGCGATACAATAGATTTGTTTTCCCCTACTCTTGATAAGGGAAAGATTCTCACCCAATCCAGCCATGTTCGTCTGGGCGTCCGTTCTTATAAAATGTACCAAAAGTTGAAACTGGACTTACACTTAGCTGACGGACTTAGGTTAAATTCGGAAATATAAAGATGATACAATCACGCGCCAACTCACTCTACCTGCTTACAGCCTTTGTATTACCTATAGGTAATAGCAGATGTCATTCGAATACATAATGTATATACGATCCTTATATTTACGAATTTCATGCAATACTGCAGTAAAATATTAAGCGAGATCTTAGTGTGAGTGAGCAAAAATTTGGAACTTACAGTTTATAGTAAGCAATGAACCCAATCTTAATACCACCGTATGACAACGATTGGCTTTGTGACACGCCCTTAATAAAAGCTATATGAAAAGTAGAACAAAACTTCCCACTTATTGTTTGTAAAGATATTCTAAACAACACTTCAACGGTGCAAGAAATTGCAATAGTTACCGCGTAGGGGAAGAGGGAGATTGCGAAACGAGAGAGTGAGAAAAAGAGCGATTAAATAATGCGATTTTTGAGAAGCTTCACTTGGGTTCTGAAAGAGAGATAAATATTCATGCATTACAAAAGCATTTAAAAGGCAATTTTATAATACAGCAATCAGTTTACTAGACGAGCTTGACGGCGTAAAAAAACTTTTTTGTTATAATCATTAAATAATGCAACGGAAAATTTGTAAGTATGACTATGTGAGTAACCTCAAGAAAAACAGCAAATTATTTACCAAAATTGTTATTATTTTCGTTTTCAGTGTTGCTCTTCACGTTTTGTAGCATTTGTTGCACAATAGGACAATGTGATGTCAACAGAGCAATTAATAGTCGTAATCCCCATCGTGCGAACTTTCAGCCAAGCTCCGATACATATCACTATAACGACCATCCAATACCAATTGAGATAGGAAATAGTGCACCCGTAATACCATTTTCATCATCATCGTCATCACCAGCTTCATCACAATCGTCGCTTACGAAACAGCTCAATAGGGTACCTTTTAGTACGAAATTATTTCAGATACTCTCACAATGGGCATTCCAAGAGAATTTAGTTTTCTCACCGATATCTCTGAAAGCTCTCTTGTCTTTCGTTTACACGGTATCGAAAGGTAAATTGTCTCAAGAGTTGCGTTCTATATTGAACGTTCCGCTTAACACGACACGTGTGGCCTGGAATTTTGAAAACTTATTAAATTCATTCGAAAACAGCCATGGGATTCGCTTAGTTATGGCCAACAATTTGTATTACGGTAAACAATATGGTCCATTAGCTGACGAGATAGAGGATTTAGCCCACAGCTCATTTGGGCTTGATTTGAACCGTTTGGATTTTTCTATGAACTATCAGGCTGCTAATGTCATAAACTCTTGGGTGGCAAAGAAAACGGAAAGGCTGATTCAAAACATTGTCTCCGGCAGCTCATTCAATGCGGAAACTAAAGCAGTTCTCATTAATGCGATTTACTTTAAGGGCGAATGGGAAATCGAATTTTCGGAAGATGACACGAAAAAACAGCAGTTTTATAAACTCAATGAACAAGAGATTCTGGTTGATATGATGTGTGCTGAGGATATTTTCCGTTATGGTCATTTCGATGAACTCAAGGCTTCGGTCTTGGAACTACCATATAAAGGTTCCGATATTAGAATGTTAATATTACTGCCAGATCAAAGGGACGGTCTCCGTGATTTAGAGCAAAAACTGCATCAAGTGAATTTACATAACCTGACCGAACAACTTAAAAGAGAAGAGGTCACTGTACAACTACCAAAGTTCAGTATTGAGTACTCGCATAATATGATCAAACCCCTGCAACAAATGGGCTTAGTGTCGCTGTTCAATGAAGACTCGGAAATGAACATTTTCAAAGATCAACGTACGCCATTGTTCGTCGATCAAATTCAGCATAAAGCATTCATTCGGGTCAATGAAGCAGGCACAGAAGCGGCGGCATCTTCTTGTAAGTGCATTATAGATTCTTCTTCTCGTTTATAATTACAGTTTACTTTATTTAATTTTTGTTTCTTTAGTTCTGAAAATCACACCACTCTCGTTACCTGTACGCATGATTCACTTTGCAGCCGATCACCCATTTGTTTTCGTAATAATTAATAGCAATGTCATCTTCTTCATGGGGCATGTTGTGGAGCCTTAAGATCATTTAAAATTAAACTCGCTTAGAGGAAATTTTTTAAATAAATACGTTTTGGTTTCATGACAAACGTCAAAAATAACACAAAAATATACACTGTTTTTTTTTACCTCCCCAGCATTATGTGAAAAATGGTATTCTTTTTTAGGAAAAGGTTTTTTCGCTACAATTGCTAAAGCCGTAAAATATTGAAAAGAAAATTAATAATTCCCGCGCATGGGCCCTAGAGGCCCAGAACAACTTTTAAAATTTCACCTCTCACAAATTTCATTAAATCTTCGTCACTCACCTACGACCTAAAGAATATATTCTTGTAAAGTGTTACGTAAGAATATTTATTGGACTTTTTTAAAAGTTGAAAGCAAAAACAGAAAAAAGTTGAGAGAGGTCCAGTTAATTTATTCACGTGTTTGAAATGAATGGCTAACATTCATGCCGGTGTTTTCATATATACAGCCACTGGCACATACATAGCACGCAGTGCCATTAGAATCACAAAGAAAAATCAAAAAGAAAGAAACACACAGAACTTGCTTCTCCTTTAAAACTTACTTTAAAAAAAATTTGTCGCTCTATAAAAAATTCCAAAGATATAGACATGGAAAGGATACAAAGTTTTCAACTTGAAGAAAAGGTTGGAAAAAAGGAAAAATATATAGTAAAATATTTCCTTTATAATAGAACTAAGCAAATTAGTCTAGAAAGAACAAAATCGTCTAAATAAAAAATTTATTTTAAATTTGTGCTATTCATATACCATTGGCTGTAGCTAGTCTTGCTTACTTACATCAAATTGAATGATATTTGATCCTGTGTGTCGTTGCGCTTTGTCACCTTATTTGTGTAATTACAAGAGTATGATTTAACAGAAACTGGTTTTCTGTATTTTCTAACTATATTTGATACATACTTTGTCGGTCAATAATTCCCGGCACTGAATAAGAACACAGACTTGGTCTTTGTTCATTGCTGCACTTTCTTTTAAGTGTGATACGATCAATTCAACATTTCTCTAAAATTTCGGCAGCTTTCTGACGGAACACATTGTCAAGGCCTTCAAAGTAACCTTAACTTTCCGCTATGAGCTGATCTTTTGATATAAATCTTTTTTACTTTTTTGCCGTTTTGAAAATCGCAAGCAAGCAGATAAGAACCTTTCAAGCCCAAATCTGGAGAATAGGCTGGTTGGGGCAGCACTTCGAACTTCAATTTATGAAATTTTGCCGATATCTACGTGACGGTCTCGGGAATTATTGATCGATGCATTATACGGCATGCATGTATTACGTGAGACTTGTTGTGGTTTGCTAGAATTTTTTGTTTACAAATACAACTCACTTTACATTTCTTCGAATTTCGCACGCTAGTATCGTTTTGCTCAGTATTTCGTGGAACCACTTTTCAAAATTGACACGAGAATCTTATCTAGGAAATATTTAAAGTTACATTTAAATTACTACAATTTTGAGAGCATAATTTGGCAAAAACACAAATGCTCATAGTTTTGCTAACAAACCCTGGATCGATCTGATTGACTTTTAAAAGAAAATTCGGTGACAATTGTTCTAATTGATCGATTACTCAGAGGTATAGATGAAGCCTGATCACCCCTATTCAAATGTAAATTCTCTGCTCCCATTGGGAACACAAGGAGTTTCTCTTCAAGGGCGTATGTCACGAATGGGTTCGCGGCGACGTAATTAGAAAATAATTTGTTGGGCTCTCTTTAAAATTTTTTCAATTCGTAAAATCTTTGCTTGAAACCTATTAATCAGTTTCTAAATTTTGCTTTTGGGTTGATAGCTCGAGCAATTTTTAACGAGTAGGGAGTTGATGACACCCGATAGCGTATGTATTTTACTCAATATCGAAAGGAAAATTTCGTATTTGTACCCAATCGACCCAAGAAGCGATCGAGTATCATTTTTATATCTTACACTACTTGTCTTGCAAAGGAATGTTAAGTTTATGCGATTGTACGCAACTCCCATAAGGACTTGAGATAGACCCAAGCTTCATTATACTGTTTGTCTATCCGTCTGTTCGATAAGGAGCCGCGTAGTTCAACCCTACTTATATTCAATGGTGATAACCTGCCGCATAAAAAGTCATCTAAAAATAATTTAAAAAACTTCTAAAGGGAACTCGGGCTTAGGCTTGTTCTCATTTACTAAGTAAAATATTCAGCAGGCTTATGTTACTTGCAGAAATAACTGTTTGTGTTTTAATACTCTCTCTGCATGTTGTGTAATAAAAGCATAGCTGCAATTGTCTTACAACCTTATAAGAGAGTTCTGATATAACCAAAAACTGTTTGCGTTAATTATGATAAAGAATTTGTAAATCAAACTGCAACAAACAGTAATTAGCGGACAAGTTGTTTATGGCTTAAGTATTTAAATTGAAAAACAACTTATAAGCTTCGCAGTGGTTAACTTTATGGGTTTTTCGGTTTTTTTTTTTTTTAACTCTAACAAAGAAGAAAAACGACGTAAACTCTGTTGTCACACTACAGCTGACATAAGATTTATAAGATATATGAAAATTGCCTTTGAAGAGGTAAAAGCAAAAGGAAAAGTTAATGCAAGTATTTAAACAAATCGCTTTAGTTTTGAACACATTGGCATTCTTGCCTACCATTCGACGCGACCCAATTTTAGCGAAATCCTGTTTGAAAAAAATGGATTAGTATTTAAAATGAAAACCGGTTAAGAGATAAATGTATTACATAAGCGATATCGTTGAACATGTAGGATTTTTGTCATAAATAAAAATCGCAATAAATCTTTTTTTAAGAAAGAAAAAAAGAACGAAGCAATCACATATTTGTTAGCGAAGTTATTACTTTCAATGCAAATACTTTTATGCACATATATACATATATATATATATCTACATATATATAGATTGAAGGTGCCTGCAGCAATATTCAACTACCGTGATTGTAGCAGACAGTTACAGGAAAAACTTCCCATGGCGCGCTGTTGATATTGCGGATAAGCAAGAACAACAACTCAACTGTAAAGTCAAGTGCACTACATGTCTATAAGTAGAGAGCCTGCATTAATAATCTTTACTTACAGAACAGGCCTACATTCATTTTAAACGCATTAAACTGCTAGGCCTTTTTAAGATAAATATTGAAATTCTCACAGAAAAGGTATTCAAACCTCTAATTTTATACCATTGCGTGGCTGTTATCGGAAATTCAGATTGACAGGAATTAGTTTACAAATTCAATCACTTGTTTATTGCAAAGAGCTATGCCTACAACGCACAGTCTTGTGGGTACAGAATATGTACATTTCACGAAGAAACGTGCAAAAAAAGATATTGCGTGATAATGTGGATTGATTTGCCGATCCTTTGAATTTGATTTTTGTATTGCGGTTTAATAAATGCGAACATCCTTGAAATTTAAATCAATGCATGCTCGTGTTGAATTGTATGAAATCGTGTAAAAAAAATTTGAATAGGCAAACAGTAACGTGGAGTGGATTGATTTGGGAACTTGAAGTGGAAAACTTTTGTAAAGAAAGTTCAATAAGTTTTTAAAGTGGCAATCCAAACTGTGACGTAAAACCACGTACTACTTGCTACATTAGAAGAATGCATGCATCAGTGTTACTGGTTCCCCAGACATTACCGAGTGGACAGCATTGTCTCAGACCAAAGCTAGTCGAATATAAAGAGGCAGTTGAAAAATTATCTATTCTCGTCTGTCGTGTGTTTTGGTGTTTGTTTAAAAGATGGATTCATGGTTAAACTGAGCGTTATATTTAAAACACGACTTAAATAAGAGGTGAAAAAGTAAATCAAAATGGTGTACAACCATACCATTATATATGCTATGCTTCGGTAAAAGCCGAGAATGCTAACTACTCATTTCGTGTACGCAATCATGATTTTGGGAAAATGCTCTTAGCGTACTTTGCTCGGCCAGAGTAATTCTGATTACCTATTGACCCTATGCCATAATCCAAGATGGTGTAGCTATAATTATTGACTGGATTCGACTTTTAGCAAAAGCTATGCCGAAGGAATCTGGCTTGCCTGTCGACCCTGTGACCTAAAAGTGACGGAAGAGCTTCTAACTCTTTCGAGTGTAGCTTCATGGAAAAAGAAACTAGTCACCGAAGACGTGACCATAACAAATCAAGACTGACTTTAGAATACTAATGGAAATGGATTCGCTGCTCGTACGCCAGATGGAGGTAAGTGTTTAAAAGAAACGGACGCATAAACAATGGATCTCCGGATAGTTTTATGAAGTTAGTTTTTATATTGGACAACTGTTAAGAGGCCAAGCTTATCTATGCAAGTTGAAGGCAGGAAAGTATTGCAAATTTTTCAGAAATAAAATTTTTTTCTTGTTATTCAATTATTTCCTTGAAACCCCATCCTTACCTTACCTACCTTACCTTACCTTTGTACTTATCCCAAACAAATTGTAAAGAAACACTCGGATCTGTTACAGTGCATTGCACTCCCATTGAGGGAAACCGTCAAGGAAAATATCTTTCTCGTATCTTTCTCACGTACTAAAAACATAAACTAAGATTATTAAGACCGGATAAAGTGTGACCTCTTCCTGATAATCATATGTTCAATAAAGTATCTCATCAAAGCCAATGATGAAGTGAAGTCGATTGCCACTGTTAATACTTAAGAAGGCAAAGTTGGAGGATTAGTAATCGTCCACATGTCAAAAGACATTAGTCTTAGATTTTTAGACTCCACTTGTACCACGAACTTTAAGCTTTGCAGTTCTTTAGAAGGCAAAAGAAAAACAACTGTAGGTGTGTTTAGCATTTTCCCAAGTAATAGAAGTTCCCAACCGACACAAAAAACTTATTTTCATTTAAACATTTTCCTAATAAAATATAAATAAATTAATTACTAAAATGTTTACTGTTTTGTTCAACTAAATCTTATCTACTACTAGTTAGGCGAACACATGTAGAACAAGTGAGGTCAAGAAGATGTCAATGCATTTAAATATATAATAAATACACTGCGAAAAAAAAGAGTACTTTATCTGCGGCAATTTCTACCATTGATGTGGGGACGAATAGAACGCGTAGCGTAAAAACTCTGGTGAGCTTGTCATAGTATGGATTGAAGCTCTTTAGTTATTTTTGTTTTTGTTTGAATTTTAATTTGAAAAATTATTTAAATAATTCCTTGACTTTCGCTTTCAGTGATTTAAGCTTAGTGTACTTTTTTTGTTTTTTCTTTTCTTGTTTAATTAAGAGCGTGACATTAATTTGCATACAATAAAATATTGCAGTTAAAAAGTCAAATTTTTTCTCACAGTGCGCTCTTTTCTTTCCCTTTTTTTTTCTGAAGAATATGAAAATTGAAACGTAAAATATACAAACCAAACTCTTGAACTGCGTTCAGTATTGAGTTGGATTTCAAAGAATATAAAAGCAACGACGATCTTAAGGAACTTGCAGTCAAAATTTAAGCCATGCATTCCAAAGGATCGAGCATGAAATCATTATTACGTTCGTTGCAGTTTTTTGTTTGTGCAAAAATTTGAAAACCAATTAATTTTTTTCCTAATTTTAGTTGTTTTCGCGGTGTTCAGTGAATTTTCACAAGGAAAGGTGCTTAGTAATGCGGTGCAAAGTATCACGCGCAATATATTTGCTGCTGATCTTTATAACGCTGTCGCAAGCGAGAGATTGAATGAGAATGTGGTTATCTCCCCGGCCGCAGTGCAGACTTCAATGGCTTTAGCTTACTATGGAGCCAAAGGGAAGACAGCAACCGAATTAGAAACTGGTTTACGTTTAGGGTCCAATAATGCCGAAGATGTGGCTCGGCGTTTTGGCGAATTCCAACAAAGCTTTACGCGTGACAACTACATACGTTTATCGAATCAAATCTACATCAATGAAAATCTCGAATTTAAGGGCAAATTTAGTGACATCGCTAAGCGGAACTTCGATTCCAATATTGAGAAGGCCGATTTTCATCCGCCCTATAACAAACGCACTGCGGAACGTATAAGCAAAGTTGTGGAAACGAAAACGAATGGAAAAATCACTGAGATATTAAAGTCACAGCAACTCGATGATCTTACTGAGGGCGTCATTGTTAATGGCCTTAGCTTTAGTGCTCCCTGGCAGAAAGCTTTTCGCGCTGATAAAACCACGAAACGTGATTTCAGTGATGGAAATAATCGACAAACTTTCAAAGTCGACACCATGTGGTCCCTTAACAATTACAAGTATGGTGAATTTAGTAATTTGGACGCAACAGCTGTTGAGCTGCCCTATCAGAATGCTGATTATTCCATGGTTGTTATTTTGCCAAATCGCGCAAACGGCTTGCGCAGCTTGATACAAAGCTTGTCTGGTAAGAATTTGGTAACGTTGTTGGATGCCGGAATGACTGCACAAAAGGTTGAAATATATTTGCCGAAATTTAGCGTATCGTTTGGCATAAATCTGCAGGAACCTTTTCGAAAGGTAAATAAATAATCTTTAGTGTGTGCTGCTGTTGTGTGTACGAATTGAAAATAAATTAAAATTTGTGTTTTTTTTGTTTTGTTTTTTCGATTCGTGCGCACATATTTATTTTTACACAGCTGGGCATCACTACGATGTTTACACGCGAGGGTGACTTTGGTAACATGTATCGCATGTTCGTCAGCCACTACATTAACAGCGCCAATCATAAAGCCTATGTTGAGGTCACTGAGGACGGCACCGAGCAACCACTGGAGTCAGGCGGTGTGTACAAACATACATTTAAATAAAACGTAACATATATGACTTTATTTAATATTTAAATTTATTTGCAGGTCTTAAAAACATTTTCTCAGGCACTAAAAAGTTCGATGCTAATCATCCGTTTGTTTTTGCCATTAAGCATAAAGATTCCATTATACTTATGGGACATATCGCCAACAATGTTTATGTATAATCATCATTCGGCGTAAGAATGGCTCCTTTATATCTGTTTATATAGTCTTTAAGGCCTTTGACAAAAGGAATTCGAAGGAGAGCAGACTAGAGGCAGATTAGCAATCAAAGGTAAAAACCAATAATTTATAAAAATAAATATGAAAATAATAATAAAAATATTAACAATAATAAAAAAATTCGTGTAAATAACAAAATAACTTGTTTTGTTCGATAAACTTAATAACTCGTAATGCGATTACATTGTACATAAATAAGTCTTTACCGATTATTCTAAGAAAGGACAAGATATTGGCTTTCGTCAACAGAAGTATTTGTGGCATTGATTATCAGGCTTGAAAAGCACGCATAGAATGCATAGGCACAGAAGCATTATATACGTGTTCCCTATTGCAGATAAGTCAGTTCGTGCCTAATAATGAACTTTTGTGGTTTCTCTTGTTCAACGCGGAGAATAATGCTACTGAACCAAGACGGACCGTGTACGCATTACGAAAGTGGAACTAATCGTGATGCAGACTAAGTTTGTGTTAAGTGTTGTTCGGAAAAATTTTTCGTGCATTGGTTTAGCCGCAGTGCTCTTCCAAGCCTTGTTCTGACACTCATTCAAAATCTCATAAAGTATTTCTCCGAACGAAACTTAATAAAAGCTGACCGTCAATGGAGATATTGTTGATCGGCGAGGTGGAATACTATGCAAACATTGCTCTGCACTCTTCTTGTCTTACCATAAATTTGATTATTTTATGTGCGCAGTTGGTTCTAAAGCAACATATCACTCAGGCTAAAATCTTTATTTAAGTGTACGAACCGACAGACACTAAGTTCATAGCGCGACTTCGGAGTAGAAAAGTATCTTAGTTTCTTTTAACGTTCTCTGAGGTTGTGATCCTGTTTTTGTTTTGTCAAAACACTTAATTCATTACACCAAGAAGGAATATATAGGTATATATAGTTTCCATAGCTAAACATACACTTTTCTTTATACATAATTATCTTTTTTCTCATTCTTTAAGGCACTCGAAGAGTTGACCCAATTCTGATCACTTTGAAGAACCGATCTGCTCTAGATCACACGAAAAATTTGATAATGAGGAGGTCAATAACTGCGTGCACGATCGCAGCTTATTAGTTTAAAAGCATGCTTATGGGCGTTACCATGTTTGTTTAAAATCATATCACTATACCTTTTTACATATAGTGAATGTTTTCTTTTTAAACCATTGGTTGCTACAAAAGCTGTTTAGTCTGTTTACTAATACTGTGGTTATAGTCGTCCATCCATGTATGTGACAACTAATTAAAGGAAGCCATGTAGCCTTGCTTTCTCTATTATTTGGATGACAATGGTAATATAGTACCGATCTTTTGGGGCTATAAATTTTGCTAAAAATTCCGCTTTTTATTACTAGTTACAATGACAGCGTGTCAAAGAATAAACTGCTCGACCGCGTGCTCTCTCGTGCAAACTAGAATTTATATTGTTTAACGCTTTCCGACCAGCAAATTTCGCTAATGAGACTACCGATTAACCAGATCAAATTTAATTTTTAAGGGCCCCCTAGTGATTTAACGCAAATATTTTTCATACCCTGCGCCACTTGAAATACAAAGGTACAACGACCGAAGCGTTGGTTTCCCTAGTGTGTTAAGGAAGCCCTTGACAATTTTTCAAAATAATCTGATAGCGACGATTAAAAAAAGAGTGGTTTTAATTTTGAAATCGTAATCCTGATTTCAACATAGGAAAAGGCAGCAAGCAGAAGGACAAGTGGATATGTTATTCACTCCGACCCAGTACATATATTTTATGAACATGGAACAATGCATTACAAACATTGGTAAAATCTAGGACCTACTAGAGATTATAAACAATGTTTTTCGTTTCAAACTCTTGAACTATTTTGCTAATTTCATATGATTCCTGTATGCACGTAAGTGCGTGTTAGAATTATTACTACTTGAGACTCAATTTCTTTTGTATTCTGCCACCTATTTTATATGTTTTTTACATATTTTGGGTGGGAAACCAAGTCGTTTTTATAGCTATCACCGAAGGACAGAGGGGTATGTTCACTTTACCAAAACCTTTGAAACGCCCAAAAGGAACCTGTAGAGATCCCACAAAGCATATATATTCTTGATTATCATCAAATTCTGATTCGACTTCAAGTTTGGCAGCAACATTGAAAGTTCTTGCACGCAGGCTAGCATTAGAAATGGACCGTATCGGCCGAAGGACACGCCTACAGTACTACGTTAAGCGGGAAAACTTCTGTTGTTCAAATGGGATATAAAATTAGTTTTTTTCCCATTACACATAAACACTACAGCAGACAAATGTACAAAAATTTGAACATGTACTCTGCCGGCGATGCTATTCCTACAAAAATGGAATAAGTCGGCCACGCATACTCAATTTTATAGAGCATGAAAATGTAGTTCTTTTCCTTTTTTTAGTGTCGCTGTGCGGAGTATAAAAGATTCGGTCACGACCGAATATAATTTTCTTACTAGTTGCGATTAGTAATTTGATTATTTTTAGTCTACATACGTACCAACTGGATTTAAGAACTCTGGATTTTATCACTATGTAATGTATATTTATATCTTGGCCTAGATGGCTTTGTATTACTAAACGGAATATAAAAGCAAGAAAAAAAAAACAAACGATTACAAACTAATTGCCGCTGTTCATGTATGCCCCTACTTGTGTGTACGATGTTCTAATAAATGCGGACGAACGCCGCAGTGACGCTAAGTTTTAATAAAGAAAAAACTAAAAGTAAGATAGCGGCTGAAGGGCATAAAAATAGGTTTACCTGGCGGACTAGACTGCTTATACCTTGCCGTGAGTACATTGAAATTTGTAAAGCAAGCGGAAACGTAATATGAAATGAAAAAAAATAATTATACTGAATGCGTAATAAAAAAGAAAAAAACTCGCTCAGAGAAGATTACAATCTGGATGATAATAAAAATATACAAATGGAAATGTCCTGGCCTTTTACATAAAGTATTTACTTCATTGCTTTGCTTAGCCTACATGAATATACATCATTCAACAGCTATAAGCATAAATAAATAAATAAATATGACTTAAAATCTTGAGTTTAAAATAAAACAAGTGAGAAAATTATATTCGGCTGCGATCGAATTTTGTGTACTCATCATCGTCAGCCTAAAAGCGGCTGAATACAGATTTTTATCGTTCTATTTGTGGTGCTTCATAAGCAACGAGCAAAAAAAACAAGATTTTTCTTATTTTTGAAAACGGAGATGGTGCCAAGTTATGTTAGACGGTGAGCGTATCCCTTAAGCGATTTCGTTCAATTTCAACACCAATCAGTGCACAAGAAATTCCAATGTTTCTGCCAAGTTTGAAGCAGATAGCTTCTTTATTGCGATCAGGAGAATGATTAGCACAGACACACAGACAGACAGACGAACATGCTTAAGTTCCTCCTGGGTGTTGCAAACCCTTTCATAAAATGCGTATCTCCACCAGCCTTGGTATATGGGTATGAAACTAATATGCTTAACTGAAACGGTTTCCAAAAAAGTTTTTTTATAACGAAGACTGGATTTGTAAACCGGCACTTATACAGCAGGAAATATTTCTCTAATTACAAGTATAACGAATCATATTAGAAAATATGTAAATCAAAAGCAGCCGAACGTAGGCTTAGCTGTTTTAAATTTTAAATTTAAGATATTCTCTAGTCAACAGCATGACGTACGAAGGTTATTAGCTTCAGTCAATCATTAATTTATATTAAAAAAATTAATTGTTTATAAAAGTGTCCAAAGGGGGAAAAAATTCTAAATGATTATTATTAGGGAAAGAATATATTCGAAGGCATTCTACGGCATTCATTGCGTTGCTTTGCAACAGTTTATCGAATATTTCTGAGATCATTATAGTTTCTGAAAAAAAGAAGATTATTAATTGAAACCTGAACATGGACAATGGAAGGTTTGACTAAATTAATATTTAATCTTCTATTTTAAAATATCTACCACAGGGAAGAAATTAAATGGAAGCGAACGAAACGCTTCCGGATTTCTTTCGTTAGAAGCTCACAGTACGATTTAACCATCAAGTGCTATAATATTATAACTACAACAAAGAGTTTAGTTTTAGTCGAATTAAGGAGGCCCTACAAAAGGCGAGACTCTTGATGTATGCACTCTTTGCTTACACAGAATTTTATGACAGATAAGAATCTGCAAAGTGACTAAATGCAGTCTATCGCTTCACTTCTTATGCACTCTTATCGTTTCTTTACTGTATTCTAACCTTATTTTAGCAGAGTTTGAAGCTCAAGATAAGAATGAAAACAAACAAACAAAAAAAACACTGCAGTGTGGCGTGGCCCAACGCCATCCTACAGTTATCCGTATAATGGCGTATCTATATGAAGCGTTATATGGGAAATGTTCGGAGAAGTGGTCCGATCCGAACCGTTTTCAATAGCGTTTATCCTTGGGCTAGAACACGCCAGTCTACAAAATTTTATCAAAATATCTCAAATGATTTCGAAAAACTGATACCCATGTTCTGTGTAGAAGTGGGCTTCATCGGCTTATTAATATGTCCACAATTAACCATCAAACTTTAATTCCTAATTATTTCAAACTTATTTCTCATACATTGTAAAGCATACTGGACTAGATTTTATTGTTAACTGCGGAAGTGATTGTCAAGCTGATCGTAATGAGCATCTGGATAACATGTTTTCAAAAATACATTCACGGGATCAAAAGTTGTACACGAAAATTCGAAAAATTATTGGTACTTTTAGCTTTTGTTTCCTTATGGGCATCTATGGAAACGGATCGCGCTCATTTTGCAACCACATATTCGTAATTACTCATGCAATGTTTCATCTTCCTAGACATCGTGTGTACGTATAAGCGAAGAGGTAAAACACTAGCCCCTAAGTGCGGCAAACCATGGTCGCAAAATCAAGTTTAGCATCAATCGTACTGCCCATTTTGTCCACAATGCCAAACTCGAGGATTGTATTTCCTCCTTCGTTCAAGCTCTTTTATAATTCTTCTGCCTCGACCACCTAAAGTTTAGATTGCTGCTAATTTAAATCTCCATAGGATTATTTGCTCTTAATCGCCTAACGTTTTACCCTTTGATTGAATGAGCATTAGTACCTCTTTACCTTTTCCATAACTTGCAACTATACACATTAGCATATATCTCTATGGTTACAATAGCAACAATAATAATCAGTAAGAAGAAAATTGCAGTCTTTAATTCCCTATACCACTTAGCTTATTATGATCGTTCATATAACGACTTCTCAAAATAATGGGTTATACCGTTCCGATCTGAATCAATTTTCGTAGCGTCCTTGGGTAAAAATTGGGTCAGTGCACCGAATTTCATTGGAATATCTGAAAAATTTAGATCTGCATGTTGAACCCAAGGATATTAGGCGGACAGATGTGCACACAAACAAACTTAGATCGATTCTAAGTTACTTTCGTCATCGAGTGTATTTCAATTTTTTCTGGATCTTGTATATATCCCCAACGACTTAATGTATTTCTGCACCACAGTTGATAAAAAAAAGTCAAATGGGGAAGCAGACAGACGAACAGATATGCTCAGAGCGGAAACATAATATCCAGGCAGATTCAAGAAATGTCTCCGATCGAAATCTGCAGTAGAAAGTGTATCAACCTCATGACGTTGTACATCACCTTCTCGTAAACCTTCTTCATAAACTTAATATTTCCTTATCACATACAGATGTAGGGTACAAAAATGCATTTTAGTGTAAACAAAATCAACTGGAATCAACTTCGGCTTTTAGCTTGCTTCATTGCAACCGAAGCCCTTGCAAGAGATCACTTCAAAGAAGAGAGTAAAAGAAAGAAAGAAAGAAAAAACTTACCTCTCAAGTTCGGCTTTAATTGTGTTCTGCATGTTATCCATCATAGTTTACGCATCAATACAAATGTATATCATGCGGTAATTATTATAAAAACTTAATAACACTCACATCTGTTAACTGCACACATTTGCATAATTTTTTATATTCTTGCAACGAAATTAAATATCTTTAATAGCGTTTAACTACTTAAAACACCAACACAACAATTTTATCATTAATTTTTACTTTTCTTATTTTTTTTATTTTTTTTTTATTTTTTATGGTTTATGTAAATTAGAGACACACAAACACAAGCAAGCACACATAAACTAGTATCGATTTGTTTTGTTTACATTTTTTTTTTTTTTTTTTTTTTTAGAAAAAAAAGGAAAGGAGAACAAAAGCGCTGCCGGAATCTTTACTTCATATTAAAAAAAATTAATATTTTTTTCTAATGCTTTGTGTTTTGCTTTTGTGATTGAATTTTTTTTTCTTTGATTTTATTTCTAGGCCCATACCTTACACATTCTCTGCATATTATTTATTTATTTGTTTTCATATCTTTTTTAATCCACAAGTTATGCGAGGTGATATGTTGTGACCACCAGATTACGAAAATTTATAAAATTTAGTTTACTCGAAGGCAGTTGGACACAAATTTGTATCTGTTTTCATTTAACACTGACCTGAATGTTTTGCTCTGTTGGTAATGATAACATTCAAAACACTGTTAGACACTCTGTACACTATAAAACCATTATTTAAATTGCGTTTCGTATGAATTTGTCTATGCGTCCGTCCTTCTATTCTGTCGTATCATGTTTGCGTGAGACATTTTTTTTTTTTAATGAATTTTTTGCTTATCTTTATACCACTTGTGGCAACTTTATCTTCGCTTGGTACAAAGATCACTACAGATCATTTTGAAAGAAAATAAAGACAAAAGAAACAATAAAAAAAAAAACTCGCAAATAATAACTTTTTTTTTTTTCTTCTTTTCATAAACAAACCATCAGTAAGAAAGTTGTTTCAAGCATAGACGGCAGAGAGCTGGACAAGGTTAAAATGTTTCAGAACCTTACGCTGATCAAAAAACGTATTTATTAAAGTGTATTCTTGCGGGCTACAAGCAGAAAGGAAAGTTTTTCTTTCTGCACAATAAGAAATGAGAAAATTTTATTCGTAGTATTCGTATTATTTATCTACGAACTTCGGAGCTGCGTTTACGGGTTCAAATGTCAGTGAGATAGAATCTATTCGTGGCTATAGTGAGTACTCAGTCGTCAAAGTGGTAACTCTCACCGTTTGGGCACACACTCACTAGCCTTAAGCCATCTCCGTCTCTTTAAAGACCAAA
The DNA here is from genome assembly GCA_000688715.1 of Glossina pallidipes. Classification (NCBI taxonomy): domain Eukaryota; kingdom Metazoa; phylum Arthropoda; class Insecta; order Diptera; family Glossinidae; genus Glossina; species Glossina pallidipes. The sequence continues at coordinate 800,361 of KK499769.1, forward strand.
CTTTCCTATGAATTTTTGCAACTTTGGGGGCTACAATAACAGGGGATAAAACGATTGAAGATCCATTCTCCTTTCTTCCTTCATGAAGATGGAAGAATAACAATATATTTGCAAGTAAAGAGGTATTGCGCTATTTCTATATTTGTCGTCGAATAAGATATAAATTAAATATATATATATATATATATATATATATATATATATATATATATATATCAGTCATCTGGAAAATTAGACTCCTTTTTGCACTGAACTTCGGAATTGCTCTGTTAAAATATCGCTAGCTAATTGTAAATCCTTATCTGCTATAAAAGATCTCTAGAATAACTTTTCATTGCAATGGCCCAAATCTAGGTCGAGTAGGAACAGACTTTGGCATACTTTGATGACTCCTAAAAAGATGTTAGAAAAAAATTGGCTCACGTGGGCGAATGCTCTTGTGTCATGCAAAATAAGGTGATTACTTGAATTCAATAACCCTTCAGTGCTCTTCTGCGTGTTTCTTAGCACTCATGTAACCTTGTGCATTGGTCTATGGTTTTATAATAGCATATGAAGTTTAAAAAAATCATTGGCGAATCTATTTTCAAACCTGATCAGTGAATATGAGCTAAGAACATAAACAACACGTTTTAAAAGTTCCTCTTACTTTTTTCAACAATGCACGCTGCTCAATAGGCAACGTTTATATATGGGCGGAGTGACTGACATAGATATGTGATTCGAATTTTTAAGCTGATTAATGTACGTATGTGTTCCATAAATATTGTTATATATTACAAAGAGAAGGACAAATTTATACACTACGCCTCCATCGTTAAGCGGAGACTGTAATTACAATGATATGTCACAATAATCTTTACATAAGACGCATTAGCATTTAAGACTGAATTTATTTAATAATGTTCGTCTACCTGTCCGCTTCTCATGCTTGGTCAAATTTCATATAGAAAGTATGGTGTAAAATAGTCGACACAGTGTTCAAAAAATTCGGGGAATTTTTACTTAAAAAAAATTCCCCTTCTTTCTATTAATTAAAAATTGTTTTGTTAGATTGACACTGGACTGCCATTCAAAAAGGAAAATTTTATTGTAGAAAAACGCACCATATACAGTTTATTTTTAATTAGCTTCAATAACGCTCACTGAGTCCTAAGAATGTGTTAAAAATGTACGGAAAATTTCTATCTCCACTGGGAAAGTTTCAAGTCTTCTAGTGTATGTTCCGAAATCAAGGCAATTATTACAATAATGAAAAAGTAATGATCTATAAACCTTGCGAATGACTTCTATTATTTCAAAACGATTGACACCGAGTGATTCTCTTAACTTTGAGAAAACAAACAATCACTTCAAGCTGTTACAGGCGAATAGGGTCAGTTTGACTGTCGTCGCAGAATTGACAAATCATTATGGCAGCGGGCGAGGGTGCGTTATAGTAATTCAAATCAGGGCAATTGGATGTTTTTAGGAAAAGGCTGATGTGAACGCAAATGCAGGAGCTTGATGCTCCATACTCAATGTGTTGCTCTTTGAAGTAAATCACTTATGACCAATACCACTTTAATCGAAGCAAGCATGACTTTAATCTTTGATGTGCTATGGTCTAGGTTTTTCAGTCTTGGTTCGCCCCTAGCATGGTGTTCGCTTGATTGTTAAGATGTTCCTATGTGTAATCACCAAAAGTTATGCATTACGGCTTATTAACTCACAGACAAAGAATGAGAGCATGTTGATTAAAAAAAAAAAAGAGAAAAACAGATGTTTCGTAAAAAGCGAACAAGCTTTTCTTCGTTCAAGAAATGTATTCACTCTTCGTCAGTCGTCCATTCTTTGTCATCAACAATTTCCAAAAATTTCAAGTTGCTCTAATATACAAACAAATACACCGCAAGACATGAACTTTTGTCAGTTATTAATGGGAATTCTACAAACTTGACGAAATAAAGGTTTATCACGTTTGACTTATAACAATTCTTCAAATAAAAACTCCCCTTGTTTTCTGAACGCACTAATACATTTATGTTAGGATCAGTTCAATGCCCAACAAAGTGTAAATGTGAGCATGACGTCGACATTCGAAGTGTAATATTTATTCCAAGATCAGTTCCATACCCAATAAGGATTCAAGATAGGCGCGATTTGCCTAATGGAAAAGTGTACCATAGGCCAAAAATGTAAATTTCGAAAGTAAAAGGCTCATAAGTGACCAACGTTTTATAGAAGATCATGCTCTAGAATTTAGTCCAAATAATCATGGAAACTATTTGAAGCTGCGACATGACTATTTCCTGCTAATTATTATCGATTATCCGCCATATGTTATATGATCTTGTAGTTAATTTTAGCAATTAATTTTTGCAGTTGACAGCAATAAAAATGGAGTAACGATTTATTAATCGGAATCCGTAAAAAAATGGTTACTATCTCGCGACCGTATACAATAACGTAAAATCTGTTGTAGATTGCAAGGCGAGATTGTAATTTAACCGATTACTATCGCGAATAGGATCAGTGTATACGTTTCCAAGCTTTTTTCTTTAACTCCTCCACATGAGCTTGCATAAAACATATGTAAATGTTTTAAAAAATAATCGCTAGACACACGAATTAAACAAACTCCAGAGATCTTTTCTTTTTTGTGTATTAAGACGAAGTACTCAGTAGCGGTTGATCGTTTTTACTTTTTTTGTTTATTTGTTTTAATATTTGAGAGATGATTATATCACTTTTTAGCAATCGTAATAAATTTGGCGGCTGTTTACACTACAAGTAAAATTATTTACAAGGGAACTAAGGACTTTATTACGCTTATACGAATGCCTGCAACACATGAAAACTGTATGCTTTTCTTATTATTTCTTTAGAGAACCATGCAAGAGCTTTGCCCATGACAACAAATACAATTAATTCAATTTAACTTTAATGCACAGACAGCAAAAATATCTTTCGTTAAATTATAACAATGACAATAAAACAAATTACATTTCATTCAAAAACATTCGCAAGCAATGCTGCGATCCGTTTTCTTTGCAGAGGAACTTTTAATCGTGCGATCCGTTTACTTTCCGAACTTTTTATCTTGAAGACGGCCGAGAAACAACAAAATAGTTGTAATTTTTTTTTTGAAATTTACTTGGAAGCATGGTAGTATTGCTGACATTGTTATTGTAAAGTTTTGCCTCAAAACGAGAGAGAGAGAGAAATAAGAGACAATCGCCACACGAAATATAGATCTAAACATTTCATGTATATAAATATAAAATCTAAACATTTTCCACATTCCTATGAATTGTTTGCTGAGAGTAAAATTCTATTTCTGAGAATAAAATTTACTTTGTCGTACACTCTTATGAAAGGTGTTTTTGACTTTTCCGAGAGTAAAGCTAAAGGCTAAAGCAATACTTGATGCTCTCAAAAAAAAAAACATATCTCTTATATGGCACAGGTAGAATTGTAGCTTGTGTGTGTCGAAAAACAAGGTTAAGCAACATGTTTCGTTAGCTTTATTGCCAATAATCATACGCATATTCATTTCTCATATTTACGATCAAATGCGCTCTTTAAATATGGTTTTTTATGTCTTTTTCTCTTTCTGTTTCTTATTCTCACTCACATTCGATAATTAAAATACTGGTTCTTTATGCACAAAGCACCCAGCGCCAAGCGTTTAATAAAACCTTTGATGTGCATTTGCTTTCATTGTTCTTTTTCTTCTTCTATTATTCCTTAATGATATTTTTAGTTATTCGAATAATAATTATAACAAAGTATTCATGTTGTAGGGCAAATGCGTATGTGATTGCTTAGCATACATGTAAATACATGGACATACGATTAATTTTTAAAAATATATATGACGTAAAGTAACTCTAAGGTTGAAAGACTTCAAATCACATATCAATCTAAAACTCTTCGTCTTACTGGTTAACGCCCCTTCGTTGGTTAGCGACGCAACTATTCACTACGACCTGTATTTTTCATATGTTAAAAATCGAACTCTCCTTCAGAAATAAATTTATTTTTGCTCCTTACATTACTTGTAATAATTCTTACCTCAAACGGCAATAAACATATTCGCTGATCAATTGTAATCCATCTGATCTTGTAGTGCCAATTGCGTTCTATCTCGTAAATGGCAGCTTTGGTATATATGCTTACGAAATATCCCGTAGTTCGCAGTGAATGAAGTAATGAACAGATCGTGTATAAGATAGCATTAGCACGTTTCATTGAAACTTTTAATCTGTAATACTATTTTTTCTATAAGTCAGGCGACAATCAATCGAAATTCGAAATTATCTGTACGTAATGCCATAGCATTCTTATATTCATCACTAAAAGGGATATGTCATATTCTGAAATGTTTATAGCGCATAAAAGTATGCATCGAAAATCCTATAAACTCAATATTTTTAATCAGGTTTAGAAGACAACTCAATTATGTTATGCCTATTAATCAAAATGCGTCTGGCTGCTGAAATCAGGATTAGCTACTCTATAGTTTACGAAGAACAAGTACTTATGCTTTAATTTTTTTCTTCGTCCTTATTAGCTTAATGCGAAGTGAAATTTGTTGAGCACGAAGTTATTGCTAATTTTTTCGAATCAATTAATCAAAATATCGAAAACAATTTTGTAAATAATTTTCGAATATTTATTTGGAAAGAAAATGCTAGCGTAGCAGATTTCGCAAAATAAGAATTTTTTTTTTCTTAACAACTCCTTGGCTGAACCGCATGTTACACTTCTCTACCCTTTGATTTTAAATTTCAACAGATACTTCATCATAACATTCTCAAGTGAAGCACACCAACTATTAATTTAAACAAAATTTTCGCGATTTCCATAAAAAAGCCAACTATAAAATATATCAGAGTAAGCCCACAAAAAAGGAGGGAAAAGAAAAAGAAAAACAAAAACCAATAAAAATCATTGCCTCGATTCACCCAAGATAACCAAAAAAAATATACATTTATATATATATATATATATATATATACATATTTTTATTACTTTTGATTTGAATCGAGCTCGAAAGTCAACTAGTGTCGAATACAAATATTCGCCAAAGGTTAGTAAAAAAAATGTGTACGGGCGTTGCTTAAAAACCTGCGCATAACTATCTCTTAGGTTTCGGAAATGTTGTCTGGTTATCGGATTATTTTAACGGTCGTGTATTAATATACTTGTCTTGAAGAAGTGGTTATTGTACCAAGAATGCGCCTAACATAGGTGCACTCGAGTCGCATATAGATTGAACATTTCTTATGGAAATCATAAGTTCATCTCTGAACAAGAAGAGAGGGCCAAGGAGACATATGTTAAATTGTAAAAACTTTCACTTGCAGCATTTTAATAGACGATGGAATGCATTTATGACCGCCCTGTTAGTTATCATTTTTTTAGTTATTCAACATATTTTCATCCGTTTTCGTATATGAAACGAGATTTGTATTGAAAGTTAGCAGCTTTTACCCATAAAATCCCAACGTTCTTTCCACACTTTTTATGAAAAGATGAACAGAACGAATGGTCTGGAACGGAATCTCGCTATATTTAATATTTGGTTGTAATTCATGCAGTAATTCTACTGACAGGCGAACTCATATGAAATCAAATTGGAAATACGTACTCGACTTTACCTTGGGTTTTGATTTAGAAAACTATTTTCTATATCAAAACGAACAGGAAATCCTGAGCTTGATGAATGAAAAGTAATTTAATTGAGTTATTTCCATGTAGACAGCGAAATGTAAATTAAAAGTCGAAGAGAAAGGCAGGAAACTGAGATAAAAACTTCGTAAGAATACCATCCACGTGGACTTGCAGGTTTTTCGAGGGACTTGACAGGGACATTGTGTGCAGATGAACAAAACACAAAAAACATTCATGAAATGTAATTGGAACAATAGAAAAATGAACTACATAGGGTTTAATATTTCGCTTGCACCAAATACGCTTTTTTGTTGTTTAAAGTCTAAAGCTTGTGTTGTCTTATTCTAGCTTTTCTAAGAGGGCCAGTTGTTGTATTAAATCGTATATAAATTATGGGGCAGTTACCTTCATTTCGTCAAACGGTGGTCAGTGTCCTATAGAAGTAGATATGTTAAAGTTCTATTTTGTATATATCTTTACTTTAATATTTCAAGTTCTGCTTTGTTGACAAATTGTTTTATTGTACTACACAAAGGTTGCTCGGAAGCAATGGTTCGATTCTAAAAGGGGAAAAAATACTTTTCAGCCTTTACCGCTAATGCTCTACAGCACTTGTGGTACGGAGGTATATGTATGCGACATCCGTCTGTCCGTTTTGGTTTCTTGTGTTACACCTACAGGTCACAGTTTCTGACATATCTTGATGAACGTGTTACAGTGACGTGTTTTGGCCCAAGGACGAATGCTGCTGGAAATGGTTGAGTTTGGACCGTTTTTTTGACATTTCACGTAACGTCTTATGGTGTAACGTGGTGTAAGGTATTTAATGGTGGACTAACGCTCACTTATAATGTTTTTACTTGTTTTCTATACCTTTTAAGAGACTGACCCTATTTTTAGTTCAAACAGGTTGATATATAAGGAAAACATTGCAAAGTAAGCAGAAATGATACATAGAACTGCCTTTAGAGGAACGTTTACAAAACTCCGACTTTGTGTGCTTTTAATTAATTGTGAGTAAATTCTGTGCAGAAGCTTGTTCTAAGACTTTTCCATCTATTCAACTTTCCTTTAAATAGGAAGAGTTATTTACTCTCTGGTTGTTATTTACTTATTTATTTATTTTTTTTTTTCAACTTCAATTCTTTACAGAATTTAACTTTCTGTTCTATGAAAAGTAAAAACAGTTAAAACTTTCAGTTTAATGTCGATAAACTTTGAACATTTTATCAAGAACTTGAAGTTATTATTAAAGGCAATAACAGGCAACAACAACTACAACTATTTTGTTTCTGTTTTTTTTTTTTACATACATAATACGTATTACGTGTGCATGGAGAGAAGTGACAGAGAAAAGTAAACTTAACTTTAAGGCGACACCTGAACATGCATCACATAAGCAAGTGTATGTTTTTATTTTCAAATTTACCGTTAAAACTAAGGTCATTCTTAGTAAAAGCATTTATTTCCTAGCAAAATTCATTGCAGTCAAACTTTTCAGCCAAACTTTTACCTTGCAATCAAAATTTATGTACAAAACTAAAGCGAAATAGTGGATAGATTTAATATAACCATTTGTTTGTAGCAGTATAAATAAATAATAAAATTCTTCCTTATGTGTGTAATGTACCTAAGGAGGCATCTTAATACATGCGCACACATCTATGTGTTGACGAGATTGCATCAGACTGTGTGTTCGTTCGGTAAGTGAATTTTCTTCTCTTCTTGGATTGAATGATTTCGCCGATCGGCTTGAACAAGATGATGGAAAACCAGATATGAAGCGACATAGTATGCCAAGTGCACAACCACAAAAACCTCACTAGTTCGTAAACACACGTATAATTGTACACACACACATATAAACAGGCAATAAGCTCTTCTATAACCACATCAAATTAATATATGTATTTATGTGCGCATCAATGTACGCACGAACGTAGCATTTAAAAATAGTTTCTATGAAGAGAATGAAGCCTACATGAAGCATGTACTTAAGCGAATTTTGATGTGTAAGTGTTTGTGTCTATAAAAAACATATTGAATGATCGAAAAGTTAACTTAGCTGAAACAACTGTAAACGCCTTGGAGCGAATCCTCGATAGCCACCGCTTCAGTAATTGCAATGCTAATAAAGGTTAATTGTGGGCGTAACACTAATACAATTAAAGTACTCTATTGAGCTTTCAAAGTCCCGGTATACCTTAATATGCCCGGCAACATATAGGCAACCCTTTGCACTGTTTTAATATATTTGTTTTTCAAACTTTCGTTTTCTTTCTCTCTTTTTAAAATCAAATTGACATTGCGCTGGCTTTCTTCAGACCCTAACGCAAAAATTTTCAAAATCCTTTCCCAGCTCTAAACTACCGTAAAGCCTACATAGCAGAATTCAATTTTTGCACCCATATGAATGCTAATGACATAAGACAAACGGACATATGGACATAGCCTGAACCTTTGCGTGAATATTTATTTATAAATCTGTTATCGCCTCACTTCTAGCTTTAACAAATGGAATGACAAAACGAGAATGCTTTAAACGTTTGCCGAAGCTTTGCTGGCAGCGATAAATCGATATAAAACACGCACGTTTAAGTGATGCTGTTGCACTGGACATGAAGGTTCTCCATGCTTATCTTTTTATATCGATATAATATATATTAAAAACCACGAAAAGCATAACACAGCAGCTACCTTCATATCATGTTGTACAATGTCAACGCTAAATATTTTTAACTTTTTACGTTCTTTATATCTTTTCCTCTTCTTTTTCTTGGCATTTCCATATATGTACACAAATACATAAATAACTATACATATGTACCGGTAATTATACATAAACACACACACACACATACCTAGGCATGTAAGTGTAAAATTCATGCTTTAGTTATAGAGCATGAGTCGGAAATGTTAGGCCCGCGTTAAGCCTTCGTACGGTCTACCAATCGATAGTGTTTGTACTTAAAACTTGAGCCACAGCTTACTGATGGTATCTTCATTTTTGGTGTTGGGCACTTTCTAAAAAGCAAGGTGACGAATATACTCAGATCAATAATTCCCGGGACTAAATAAGCAAAAATTAAGGTTTTTGCATTATATTTCAATTTATTCATCAAAATAATCTCATTCAGGAGTGACGTGAAGAGTTCAAGGTTACTTGAACGATTTCTCAAGATCCTTAAAATATGTCTTAGTTTCTGCAATGACCTCATCCTGTGATCCGAATAACTTTTCATGGAGCGATCTTTTAAAATGCGCAAACTGTTAGTAGTCATCGGGACCACGGTGGCGATATCTGAAAAATACTGTAGGGAGAGTAGCAATTTGAGCTTCAGTTTATGCTATTCCACCACTGATGGTCACCGACTTGTGACGTGGTGCCTTTGTTTCTATATGAATAAACGTGTTACCTCTTCGGTAAAGAGCTTTCTCCGGTCCAAGCCTTCCTCATTTATTGGTTTGCTAAAAGTATATCTTAACAACTACGCATAGGTTATTCCTGTAAAGGTCCTTTCATGTAAAAAACTATCACCAAGAAAGTATTGAAACTTTACACGGGTTATAACCATTTGCTTGAAGCCGAAATGATGAAAAATGCCAAATGTACCCCACAACCCCCCGCCCGTGGAATTTTAGTGTTAAGCTAATGACCTCGACTAACAACTCTATGATCGTGGGTTAAATTTCTCAACTGCGGTAGAGTTTTCAATAAATTGGATAGCTCCCGATGGTGGTGCTTGAAGACTTTCACGTTTGAATATATTTCTCTGCCTAAATTAATTGCGATAATATCAATAATACTAATTTGTAATAGAATTTGTAACTTTTCGTTATAAATAGAAAGACGATATGTTTGAATACAAATCGTAAACGAAATACTGCAACCGTACGCAGAACACTTCGGTACTTCCCCAACCAAATGGAACAAGATCTCTTTCTAACAATTTACACACACACTTCTTCACTTTTATACATTAAAGAAGTCTGCATTGCCTATAGGTTTTCTATACAGTTACACGGAAACATATACGCTCTTCGTATTCATGTAATGTTCTAAGAGCTACTCACTTTTTATCGCTCTTCCTTCATTGCATGCATTGTATATTTTGGACGGCATTCTTTGCTTGCCTTAAGTAAAGGCTTTTGTTTAAAAGATTTACATTCGATGTCCGGTGGAAGCCTGCAGAGCCCGTTGCTTAGCTTAGATTCTCCTCGAAGACCTCATAAGATATATTTCTGATCAATTAATGATTATGTCAATGGATGATAGCACCCAATCGATCGATACAAAAATAAATGCTCGTGTGTTTATTGTATTGTAACTTATATCTGCTTCATTTTCATCAGTCCAGCTATGACATATTTTTGCATATTCACCAAACTGAAAGTTAGCTTTCGCTGTTGTATTTAGCGGTGTGGTAAAAATTTTTCATATGTGATTATCGCGAGTATTTACCTATTCTTAAAGGAGCATTGTCACTGTCACTCCCATGTGTCCCAGTATGCCATTGAGACATTCTTTGAACAAAATTCAACTTACGTACGTCGCTAAAATGCGGTGCTTGTCGAGACTGTTATTACATTTTACGTGGACCTAGTAACGTATCCTTGCAAACATAACGATAAACTAAGCATGTCTGCAAAGAAATGCATACAAGTTTGAAGATTTTGAAAAAAGCGATTAGTTACGCGCCTATATATTCAAGAGCAACACCGCAAATCAGTTAGTATTCTAATGAAAATTTAAAGCACAAATCGCTTTCAATATATGCACGTTTTTCAATAAGGACCACTTGGTCGGACAAACTGGGGTGCGCATGTTGAAAGTGAAATAATTTTTTAATATTTCAACACTTAATTGCTCGAAGTATGCCTAAATATGCTTTTTAGACCATTATAGGTGCGGCTTACATTTAACTCCTTCTCCTGTAAGGAAGACCGTATTTTTTCTGGTAAATTTTCAATGAATACGTCATAGCAATAAAGACAGTGAGTACATTTGTTGTATTTACAGGCCGCCGTTGACATTTTATATTCGATTATTGACAGTGTGTGGGGAACCGGGACAACGAGGATCATTAATCAATTCATAGATTTTCAGTCTGAGACTGTATGGAGTTTTATTGCTGATCCAATAAAGGAATTCACAGTTAAGTCGGTAAATTTCAAGTGAACACAACAACAAAGATATTTCACAAATTCATGTATTTACAGTTCATTCTTGCGATCATTGTATGGCTTTTTATTCTCCCAAGAATTCTATAATAAACAATGTGCTGTTGCTCGCCGTAAACAATAAAGAAAACTTATTACCAGTTACTATTATAAACTAATTCCAAGTCGCAGAGATTTTCAATAACATTCACCTTTCGATCAAATTAAAGGAATCCGCCAAATTTCATCAACATGCTTTGAAAGTCATGATCTCTGTGTTGAACAAAAATGAATAAACATTACACTGACAGCAACTCTTTTAGGAAATTTTAGGAAATAATTCTGAATCCAATAAAAACAAAATAAATAAACATTACACTGACAGCAACTCTTTTAGGAAATTTTAGGGAATAATTCTGAATCCATTCGTATTGAAAGAGGAAAGCTTCTCTGAAGTACTTCTGGGTGGAGCGCGCATTTATTTACGCGAAAATGGATCGGTGTGATCCATGATTTTTGTGGAATTGCAACAGTAGCAAAAATTAAGCGTAGGAAGTCGCAATTTGTCAGACATTCAACATTCCTTGGTTTATAACTTTCGACCTCGGGAAGGTTTTTTCGAAAAACTTAATTTGATGCAAAATAGCCTTGATTGGTTTACTAGCACATCTATTATTAAGAACTCATAAAAACACTATAGTAGGGCACAGTATATCATTAAATATCCTACCCAACCCTACTGTTATCCATATGTCACCATTTCAAAATAAGACGTTGTCGGTAAAAATCCGTTGCGACTCATTTCAAGGGCGTCCGCCCTTGGGCCAAAACACGGTAGTGTGGCCAATTTCATCAAAATATCCCAAAAATTACGATCCATGCATTAAACCCAAAAAAAACAAAAAGAGACAGACGAACAGATTAGCTTAGATCGATTCAGAAATTTTTTCTCACTATCGCTATAATAAAAGTTGGGTGACTCTCAACTCCTCCTGTGTGTTGCATGCATCCGCACGAACTTGATATGCCTCTTGTACCACAAGTGGGGCAGTATATAATAGAATTTTTGATTCCAATTTTTTTTAAATTTTTTGAAGTGTACATTAGCACGTTCTGCACTCAATTACGAAAAAAATTCATCAAAAACTCTTAGAAATTGACTCGCGCGCTAGTTTTAGAAGTAAGTGACAAAAAAAAGAAAGAGAAATAGTAACAATAATTAGTCCAAATATCGGGCTCCTTCCGTTCTAATTCTCCTTAATACGCGTGTTTTCTACTAGATATGCTCACTATTAGCGGTTGCCGAGTTTGCGATTGTTTGCATCAGCTAATGGGTTTACACATACCTTGGGATTATACCGCTTATGATTTATTTTTAAGTTTCTTTGGCTTATTTTTCTGCATAAGTAAGTAAATAAATAGCTTAAACGAATAGGAAAAGCAATCGAAGTGAGCAAAATTTTAGAAGAAATTAATTTTCAATTTCTAACTATGCTTCGGCGACAAAAAGTGTTTTCGTAATCGTTTTATAACATCAACTCTTTATTTATAAATTCCTTCTGTAAACAAAAAGATAATATGTTTGCAGAACACTTCCATACTTCCTCAGCTATGTAGAATCTTTCCAGACGACTTCAAAGAAAATAAGAACTCTCTGTGTTTGTTCTCTACATCACACATACATTAAACCCAAACTTCTCTATACCGTTACACACTGAGCAAAGCGTTCTTTGCTTTTATTTAAAAGATTAAAAGTCGATCGAGGTGGAAGCCTGGACACATCAGATTCTATTCAAAGACCTCATAAATCCCAATCGATTGATATAAAAATGAATGTTTATGCGTTTGTTGTATTGCAAAATCTAAACTTGCAGCAATCATACCCTCCATGTTGATCAGCGTAGCTATGCGGTTTTTCAAAATTGCTTGGGCCCATTTGAAAAGAGCTAAAGATCTGAACGGTTTCATACTTGCTTATCACTTATGAAAATCACTTATGAAAATCACTTATGAAAAATTTAATTCTCGCTTTCGTTTTCAGCTGTTTTTGCTAAACAGCTGCATGTGAAAGGGACTGTAGATTTTCTGATTAGCTGACTACTACCCAGCAATAGAGACAAGAAAACTAAGAAAGGAGCGAGAGAAGAGTAAGACATATTTTGCTTTTGATTTGAATCGGGTTATTTAAAACCATACACAACTAACTGACAAGATGATGCAAAATTTATTTCAAAATTCAAACTAAGAGATTATTACGGACTTAATATGTTTCCCTTATCAATAATAGCAGTAACGCTCGTAATTTCCAGTCGTTTGACTGCTTACTCTTTTATTTTCATCATTTGTACGGGGAAAATTCTGCGTTTTAAGTGAATATGCGCTATGGTATACATGTACGCGTGTTTGTCACTGAAGAATTCTAAATTTTATGTTCGCCAAATATTTTAATAATTTTTAGTGAAAATAATCTATGAAGAGAAGAAATATATCAAACAATTCATAACTTAGTTGACAATATGTACGATATCTTTTCTAAAGGCAAGACTCATAAAAACAATAGGAAGGAATCATTCGTTTCTTTTTCTTCAAGTCCATAAGCTGATGAGGGTTTTTAAAATTTCGAAATTGAGGTTTTCTAAGAATATATCCATTTATCAAATGATTGTCAAGAGACATTTTATAATTATTTTGGATATCATAACAGATTTAAACTACAAAACATTCCATAGCATTATTCCGTAATGTAAACAAAACAATAATAATATAATATAATGTAAATAGGCGTCGGTTGGCATAATTCATTTGTGCTATGGAAAATTGGTCAAAAATATGTCAAATAAATTTGTAAGCAAATAAAAATATATAAATAATAAGTAACTTGGGTAACGATAAATTATTCCTACAACTTTTCTCTTTAATAATAACAAGATTGTCGATATTTCTTGGTTTGAAAATTATCGTTCAAATTAAAATTAGAGTTATTCAGAGTGAAGTAAAAAGTGAGATAAAAAAAAACAAATTATATTTGTTACTTGCCTACCTACTTGGTGTGGTTTTTTTTACATTTACGAATTTATATAGAAATCATAGCGCGTATTCACTTAAAAACACAAAATTGTATACGCTTCTAATTTACATGCGTTTGAAGGAATACGAGGATGAAAGAGAAATCAGTCAAATTACTGCACCTGTTATGGATAGAAGAAAAGCAAAAAGCTCGCAATAATCTCCTAGCTTGAATTATGAAATAAATGTTGGACCATCTTGTCATTCAGTTCTCTCTGAACTCAGAACTCAATATTAGCTTATTTTGAAAGGAACTATAGTTGTCTTGTGCATTATGAGTCACTACATGCCACTGAGCATGGGCACACACACTCACATATATATGATATCATGATACATGTATGTATACATATATATATATACATATATAAATAAACACATCTACATATGTATATAAAATAATATCTTTAGTCCATTCATGATTGTCTAAAACTCATATAGAAACCCACACATTAGATTCTGTAATTTTGGTTGCAATTATATTGTACAATGCATATACCTGTATATGTCATGTGTTTACATACAAATGTACGTCACTGAGAAGCGAAGTTTCTCGAGAGTGTTATTACGTATGAATAATTTTACTGTATGTGATAATACTCGGTTGCAACCGTAGCGACAAACTAAACATGCGTAAGCAGAAAACGGTAAAGCTAAAAATGCTATCTAGAAAAATACTATCAGTTTCGCGCCTATATATTGAAGCGCTGCATGTAAAAACTGGACAGTAGCCTAGCGAAAGTTTAAGTCAAATCACTTCTATAATATATTTTATAAAATGAGTTACGATAACGAGCAAATTGCAATAAGCCGGTGGCAAGTAAAGTCGATTCCTGAAATTTCTATACATTAGTTATTCGATTTATCTCTCAGTAAATGTATTTAAAAATACTTATTTTAGATCATTGTAGCTACGACTTTGGTTCTTCTGCTTTTTACTTCTGCTCGATTCAGGAAAATCATATTATTTTTGGTAAATCTTCTATGAATCTTATATATGCAGTATAGAAAGAAAGATATTCAACCAAGTCGTTTATTTACAGTTCTTTTTCTTGTTTATTGTCCGTTATATGGGCCCCCAAGAAAGTTTGTGTAAAGATTGTCTAAAGAATGTACTGTGGCTCGCCGTAAATAATGCGGAAAATCCATTAGCAGTTACTATCATAGATTATTTGCAAAAGCAGGTAAGTGAACGGTAATTCTTTTTGTCAATTTTACTGCAAATGAAACGATTAATGTTCAACAAAAACCTGACTTAATTTTAGTGAACAATGCGAGAAAAAACTTAGCTAGTGTTCGTGTTCTTATAAAAATCAGAGTTAGAGCAAAAACAAAAAAACGAATGATTTCGATTCAGTCACAATAATTAAAATGTTGAAAAAACCACATACTTTTAATTTGTGCGGTAAACTGATATGAATAGCAAGCATTCTTGTGAAGTTTTTATTTAAAAAAGAGTGAAAACATTGTAGTGCTATGTGGCCAACCATTCAATACTCTACACCATTGCGTTTAAGGTAATTATTGATATAAAGACGTTTCAAAATTCGTCTTTATAAGGGAAGTGTTCGTCCTTGAACATATGAAGAAGACGGACAGCTGGATAGACGGACAGACAAGTTTATAATGGCCCAGAAAGTTGTTCTGACTCGATCGGTATTTGAAAAGGCGGGTCTATCTAATGTCCTTTTTGGTGTTACATACATCCGCACAATCTGAATATACCCTTGTACCACAAGTGGTGTAAGGTATAGAAATGTTCACAATTTTTCCTCAACTCCTTTGCATTGGAAATTACATTTTCATTATCTCTCCATGAAATTACGCACACACATTACATTTCGACCATCAAATTAAAATTTTTCGTCTTTTATGTAAATAAAAGAATAAATACAAGAATAAAACTTTGCTCCAAATGGATGTTATCTTCGAATTGTAAATATGACTTCATATAAGAATTTCAGGAAAATCAATCGCTACAGATATGGTTTGTAATCACACTTTCTGAGTAACGAGGGTATCTTAATATATTTTTCAAAAATCTTATTATTTTTCAGTCGTTTTCATCGTAACAAACCACAAACTAGGCGCCATGTAGGGGTTCGCTTTTATGAGAGCCGTTATATATGGTGCGTTAGAACCCTTATATGGCTTGAAATCTAAAAATTAGAGCTACGTGGTCCAAGTTCGACAAGGTTGACTACTTTGACAATTTACTATATGTAGCAATTATTACCATGAAGTATTGACGAATAGACCTTCTTATCATATGAAGATTCAGTTTCCGTAGGAACGGTTATAAAAAAAAAATCATTTTAAAAAAATTGCGTCACCCGATCCGCATTTCATCAAAATATCGTAAAATATATCCTATATATATATATATATATATATATATTATTAAATTGGCTGCTGGCACGTATTTTTGTCTCTCTTCTCGTTCAGAGATAAACTTTGACCTACGACTTGTATGAAAAATATTAAACATACTGCTATGTATATATTTTGTTTATTGTCCATCAAAGTGTTTTTACTCTAAAATGTGCTTCGCATACATAAATTTATTACAGTTCGATAATCGAATCGAAATTTCTCCGATAGCTCTCATAAGAACTTCGTGCTTATATTCAACTTTTTTACTCAAGGGAATAAAAATTTGGTGAAAATGGACTGTCGTTTGGAGTTATAAAATGGCTCCATGTATACGTTTATAGATTATAAGGAGGTTGTCGGTTCGTAGCAATTTATTTGAATAAACTTCAACAACTTTGTTTTCTCAGGCAGTGTTCGCAACATACATGAGGGGAAAATTGAAATACTATAAGGACTGACGGACCCTATTACACTCGGGACAACGTTTTAGATGCATATATTTTTCAGATTAACATTTCTTTTTTGATTTTCTAGCTCAAATGCTGCGGTTGGCACAGCAAGAAAGATTACGCAGACGCACAAATACCCGCAAGTTGTTGTATTAACGATTGCGAACTTGAAAGCTATCACCCTGGTTGCAAAGATGTTTTTGAAAAATTATCTTTTTGAAAAAATCTGTAAACAGAAAATATATACACCCACAGACATATATCAGTGAATGAAGTTCTAATTACGTGGTAGAAAGTTTAGTAACTCTATTCTTATCAAGTAATAAATAGGGACGCAACGGACCACAGCGATTTCATGAATACGACCGAAAATACTGAAAAAGAAGTACAGCTCAGTGGCATTCCTAGACAGTCAGTTTGTGTTATAACTCTCCAAGAGGTGTCGAAATCCATTGTCAATTATGGGAAAAGCTAAGCATTCTTATGCTACATTATGCGGTTATCTATGAAACGATTCTGCTTTATTAGGATATGTCAAGTCAAACAGAGCCTGAATAAAAACGTTTGTACGAAGCATTTCCAAGTCTTTATATGGTAACTCCCGAAGAGAAAGTAGTCAACCAATTTAGGAAATAGTTCACACATCCGTAAATGTACCTGACGGGAGAAGCTGGAGCGAGAATTCTGGTATATTGAAAGAATTCATAAAGACAGATGGTTTTGCCAGTGTAGCCAATGTTGGCACGTGATCGAACATCTGAGGGAAGCGATGGTCACGAAGTTAATTGTTTTTACAGCTGAGGGAAAATTTGGTCAGCAAGTTATGGTCTGTTAAAAGAATTCCTAAGGATAATTGGCTTCACCAGCATCTCAAAGAAATATATTTCAACGAGACCACGATCAGTGTGATTGTTTCTGGAAATAATGACCCTTAGTCAACGGAGCTACAAACAAAACAGATTAGCAATGTGAACGGTGGTAACCTCTCTTCTTGGTATCATAATTGAAGGGAAAAAAAATTCTAGAAAGAATTACATGTCAATAATAATTTTTTCAAATTTCTCGTCAAGCAACCTGCAATTGTGCACGTCCGTCCGCGTGCATGAGCAAGTAATTATGTGTATGCATTCTTAAATGATGCATGTAAGTGCATGATAAGTGCACGCTAAAACTTGACTGCCCACATGCATACACACTTTTCTTTTATGCTCTTTCCATTTTCACGTGATAGAAGCTGTAATGGGTACAATAAACACAAGACGCACATCATTTCCGAGTTAATTAGTTGAGAAATCAAATAAAATAATATAAATAAATAAAAAATAAAAAATTATAATAAAAATAAAGAGAAATAAAAAGAAAATTAAAATTAAATATGGATTTTTTTTCTTATTTCACTTTATTTCTTTGGCTTGTTAAGAAGAATAAATGCCTAGGTGAGTACTCTTGGCATTCGTTGTCCTTATATGGCTAAAGGTCTAGGCTGAACGTGTTTCTACTTTTTATCGCAAGCTACTATGTTCGGTATCCTTTGTGCGTGCGTGTGCATATATATATAAACATATCGAAGTTTGCATGCGTGTGTGTGTATGCATTAGTATACGTACTATTTATCTGTTACGTCTAGTCGGTAAATTTACTTACAACTTGTGATGTTGTATCGTATGGCAAAATAAGAGAAAAAAAGAAGAAGAAGTGGAAAAAGAAAAAGAAACAAACCCCAATCCAGTGATTAGAAAAGAAATGCATTGTTGACGACACATTTGTGGAGATTTGCAGCTGCAAAAAGCTCCTCTCTATTTGGTTACCTACGTAATATATACTTGCGCATCAGTTTATATGGTTACTGTTTAAATTTATACTGATCGATCGATAATGCATTGTGCGTTTACATGTTCTTATGATCATAAATGACATAATAGGGTGCTGAAGTTCATTTACATTGACTCGGATTTAAGTGATTTCGCTCATTCACATAATTTCAAATAAAATCATTCCAATATAAGGCGTTTTCATCATGTTTTATTTATCAAGTAAGTGTACAATTTTTTGTGCGTTTTAATCTGTTTTTCAAATTATGCGCGAGTCTTATTTCATAGAAATTGTACCACAGGGAATCTTTAACTTTGCTATCATACATTTGTCAACGAAGTGATGATGGTTTCGACTTTAATTAGCAGAGACATTTGCTATCCTACTCACCAGAGGTCTATACAAGTCCTGATATTACTCTCTTAACTGCGTGTACTTGCCTGCATGTACTATTTGCAGTACACATTAAAATCCAAATTTTTAACTTGAAATATAAATTTCCTGTTTGTGATTCACAGTAGACGTGTCCGGTTGTCTATCGAACTTAACCTGGGGAATTTTTCAAATTCGTCATAAGTTTGCTATTAGGGACGTATCCATAGGCGGCTTTTCGATCTTTGTTCAACGAAACTTTTATTGTTTTATTCAACTTGCAACTTTTCAACTTGAAACAACTAAAGAGTTCACAATGGGCCACGGCTCACTATTAGATACACTACACCACTTTGCAGATATTCATGTAAAGACTTTTCAAAATAAGGCGTTATATGCGAGGTGGTCCGATCGAAAGCATTTTCAATGGCGTTGGCCCTTGGGCCCAAATTGGTCGTATGTGCCAACTTCCATTTAAATATCTTCAAAATTGTGGGTTTGTTGTGTGTTGTTGTTGTGTGGTAGGTTAAACCAAAGAAAACAAAAGGGAGATAGGGACAGACTTGCTTAAATCGAATCAAAAAGTGATTCTAAAATGATCGATAAAATAAAAGGTGAGGTCATCTTCAGCCCTTACGGATGCTGCACAAACTTTAATATACCTTTGTAGCACAAATGGTATGGGTACAAGCACGGACTCAATTCGCTCAACTCGGTAGTTTCAGTGTTAAATTTGATTTGATTAATGAATTAAGTCTTGTTTGTATGTTATAATCAACAAAAATTAATTTTTAAGAAAGAAAGAAATTTCGCATCAGCAGACATTGTATTTTCTGAGTCTAAGCGAATGAAAGAGAAACTGTGTTTTAAAAATAAACTGACGAAAATTAGTTTAATTTGGTTGTCATGGCCGAACAAAAATACTTTCAACAGCTTTCCTTCGCTAATGCAAACGAAATATTAATAATAAAAATCTCGCGGAGAAAGACAAAGAACAAATAAATAAATAAGAGGAAATTTCCTCCAATTAAACAACCGAATGTGTTCTCCGAGGAGAGTCTGCTAAGAGCAAAAACGACTGTGTCATGTGTGGAAAATCGTATAATTATGAGTTCCTATAGCATCTCTAGAGTAGTAGGCCATCAGTTTACCGCTGGAAATTCTGAAGTGAGCAAGTGTTGTGCAACAGCATACAGAGCACGTCTACGCTTTACGTATAAAAAGAGTAACACATATATATATATATATATATATATATATATTTACAGTTATAAGTATTTATAAATTAAGAAGAAAATGCCAATTATTTCAAAATTTGTGCAACTCAAAGGTAATAATGAATTAAATCTATTGTGGTGAGGAGCATTTGGAAATATTTGCAAAAATGTTTACGTAATTGCTTCAAATGCTAATGGATTTGTTTAAATTTGAAAAGGCTTGGATTACAATTTCATTAGATGTGCTTTACGGCGACGTCAGTATTCGTCAGCGGCACCAGCTAATGCTCAGTTGCGCGAAATACTCGCCGATCAATTAAATGGCATAAGAGATGCCGGCACATTCAAATCGGAACGCGTTATCACGTCATCGCAAAGTACTCAGATTACAGTTGAGGGCAGCAATGAGAAAATTTTGAATTTTTGCGCCAACAACTATTTAGGCTTAGCCGTAAGTTCGTAAGCCGTGAGCAGACGTGCAAAACGTCATTTAATTGCATTTAACTACTTTGTGCTGGTTTTTTAAGAATAATCCGGATGTTGTTAATTACTCACACAATGTTTTGGATAAGTATGGTGCCGGTCTAAGTTCCGTGCGTTTCATTTGCGGTACCCAAGACATCCATAAGAATCTCGAGAAAAAGTTGGCGCAATTTCATGGTCGTGAAGACACGATCCTCTATGCTTCGTGTTTTGATGCTAATGCCGGCTTGTTCGAGGCCATCCTAAGCGGTGAGGATGCTGTGTTTTCTGATGAACTTAATCATGCCTCCATTATTGACGGAATACGTTTATGTAGAGCACAAAAATACCGCTATAAACATCGCGATATGAATGGTAAATAGCAAAACATTGATTGCGTTTATAGATATTTTCCGAAATTGAAAAATAATTTTAAATTTAGATTTAAAAAATCTGTTGGAAGCATCGAAAGCTCGAATGAAATTAATTGTTACCGATGGAGTGTTTTCAATGGATGGCAATATTGCGCCTTTGAAGGAAATCGTTGCTCTGGCCAAAGAGTACAACGCTTTAACCTTTATCGATGAGTGCCACGCTACAGGCTTCTTTGGTAAAACGGGACGAGGCACTGAGGAATACTACAACATAACGGGAAGTGTAGATATTATTAACTCAACATTGGGCAAAGCTTTAGGAGGAGCTGCTGGCGGTTATACTACCGGCCCCAAAGAACTTATTACTTTTCTGAGACAAAAATCGCGACCTTACTTGTTTTCGAACAGCCTACCGCCAGCTGTCGTTGCTACAGGCACTAAAGTCATAGACATGCTATTGACTTCCAACGAGCTCACCGAAAAAGTTCAGACCAATACACAACGATTTAGATCAGCCATGACAAAAGCCGGTTTCACTATATCGGGTGAGAATCATCCCATCTGTCCGGTTATGTTAGGCGATGCACGTTTAGCATCTGCATTTGCTGACGAAATGCTAAGTATGCTTACGAAGGTTCTTCTGTGCTTCGAGTTATTATTAAAATATTTCTTTGTTTTATGTCATATTTAGAGCGCGGCATATACGTAATTGGCTTCAGTTATCCCGTCGTACCAAAGGGTAAGGCTCGAATACGCGTTCAAATTTCAGCCTCTCACAGCACAGCGGATATTGATCATGCTATAGCTGCTTTCATTGATGTTGGAAAAAATCTTAAAGTGATTCAGTAGACCGGCTTGAGATTATTGTAAACAACTTTGCATTTATTTATTTTTCTAAATAAAAAATTAAAAAAAAAAAACAAATGAGAACATTATAGACGGACAAGGCCGGTTATTACATGCTCAACACCACTTCGCTTAATATAGTATTTATACCATATTAAATTTTGAAGATTCCAACTTCTTTTCTTATAATGACTTTTCAATATGTGGCATTATGTGGGGAGTGGCCGAGAAAGCGCACCGATCGAAACCATTTTTAATAGCGTTGGTCTTTGAATCAAAGCCCGTCAGCGTATCAAATTTTATTAAATTATCTCAAAAATTTCCTGTAGCTTGAACACATATTAAATGGACAGACAGGCAGACAGGCTTACAATCATTTTCTGAACCCATCGGTAAAGGTGAATTTATGTTAAGCCCTCCTGCGTCTTACTTACGTCTGCACAAACTTAATATACACTGTATCATTAGTGGTATAGTGTATAAACATAAAGGCAAACAAAAAAAAAAAGCCCGGCGATAGCGCATTCGCTTCATAAAGACTGTTTTTTATAGTTATATTTATTTCATAGGTTCTTTATTAGTTTTTCCTATATCCACGCCTACCCAATATTATGGTTTAATTTTTTTTTTTCAATATCTTTAAAAGACGCAGAAGCAAGCTGCAAGTACATAAATTCTTGGTCAGCTTCAAATTCGGAACGCAAGTAAGCAAGTCAGTTTGTTCATCTACCTGTCTGCCCAACCGCGTAGTAAAATGCAAATATCGCCCGCAAATTTGCTATCTGACCTGAATCGGTGCTTTCCGTGTTTTTTGCCTGTTACTCATAAACCACTACACATACACCATAGAGATTTCTAGTTTTATTCTGAAAATGGAAATATCAGTCGAGCCCATCCAGTATTATAGAGTATTTTCTTCTATTGTTATTTTCTTCTTCGCCAGTCTGCCTTGATGGGTGTAAGAGATTCGCTCACGACCGGATATAATTTTCTTACCAGTTTTCAAATGTTTACGTAAAGCAATGCTACGAGTATAAAATTTCGTGTCTTTTAAGTAAACAATTTTTTTGAAGTTATTTTTTTCCTTTAGATTCAAATTTGTGTTAGTTTCGCTCTTTGAACTAAGGATGCCCCGTGTGAATGGCTGAGGTGTTGCCATTTGTTTAAAGTTGTTTTATATAATAATTTCTCTATACTTCTAAAACTGTAAAACTGCTTCATTACGGCTTACCGAATGTCACTGTTGAATGACTTTTGTTTCCGTTCCAAAAAAATGGTCGCCTTTTTTAGACTGTTAGCGTTAGTGTTAGTGTTTTCCCACTCATAAATGCGTAAGAGTCGAAGTAAACCGAATGACATGAAACTCATTTCAGATATTAATGACACTTGCATATCTCCCTACCTCCCTCTAGGGCAGCCGAACAAAAAAGTTTACAGTTCAAAGCGTTTTTGTATTTAAAATCAAAATTCGCTCGTTTATTAAAGACAATGATGTACTACCGCGGAATCCGCAAAGGTTGTAAATTTCAATTCAGTTATTTATATTTCGAGTCTGCAGCGGATTGATCGATATTGGGTCTCACAAGCAAATTTACATACAAATATATTGCGACCGGTTAATGGAATACATCAGAAGATGCGCTAAGATGCAAGACGAACACGTAACAGAAATACAAACAAATGCATTGCTTTTAGACATTTTTTCACTCAATTCTATTGAAATTATTTTGCTTTGCAGTGCTCACGAAAAAAATTTGCATTGCAAAGCGATTGATATAAATTTTAAGGAAAGCAAATAAACATAAAAGTAAAAGAAAAATAAAAATAAAAACTAAAAGCAAAAACAAATACAAAACAATCGTAAAATTCAATTGGAAGAAAGTTGAAGAGAAAATATGTTTAAATCATTTTTATCATTAGCGGAGTTATTTGGAAAACACATAAGACAATCGTTGACTATTGACATGGATATTGATGGATTGATTACTCACATAAATATTTAAGATTATCATTATCTACTCGTACTCGTTTCGAAAATGACGAGATCTCTTAACAGCAAAATTTAAAAGTACAAGCTCCCTTAGAAATCTCTGGCGGTTTCCGGTAAAGTAAAAGCAAGCTAACATATTCAAATTTATCCATGGAAGAAAAAATAAACCCCAATAACCCTCGCACGTCGGTCAGAGCATGTTCGCTGTACGAATGGTGATAGCCGCGGACAGAAAGAAAGGGAGTTGAGGAGAGGTTAACCGAGATCCACATGGCAGTTCCTTCATTGAAAATGTACTAAACCTGTAGAATAATATGAAGCGTTCGCCGAAAGTTCATAATTACCTCTCATTTTTACGTCTGCAACGCGTAAGCAACGTTTATTCTCGATATGTACGCATAAAGGAATCAATTTGTCTATCTGTCCTTTGCTTGAAATTATATTTACGACCGCAGAAATTTCGTTCGAGTGACCACTTTTGGTCTTATATTTTTAACTTATTAGATTTGTTAGATAAAGTTAGAAAAGCAAGAAAAACTGTAGATGGATGCGTCTAAAACTAACGAAAAAACTAATAATAGTCTCCCTTTCGCCAAAAATACGCATAGAGAAATCGATTTAATCTTGTTTGTCCGTCGGTCCTTTCCTTGAAACTCCGATTAAACCCTTAAAATTTCGCCCATGTGACAACCTCCAGTCTTACATTTTTTCCTCATTAGCTTTGTCAGGTAAAGTGGGGGAAATCAAGAAAAACGGTCCAGGGGTTCGCAATTTGGAGATATACAAGAACCATAAAATTTTTACTTATCGCTTGTATTGACTTTTTGATTTCCGCAAACTTGTTTTTATTCTCGCCGTCAAACAGTGTTACACGTTTTATAAACGACATGAACAGTCTACCAATAGTTAACCTTACAAAAACGATCACCAAGCCGTTGGGAAAGTGAATGGCTCCAATAAACCCACTAATGCTTTTGTATTTACCGAAATACTTAAAGATGTGAACTTTTTTTATTGCTTATGTGAGTGGTATCTAAGATTTACCGAATGTCTTGGAAAGCTTGCAACGTCTCTTTCAATGTTATTCGCCTTTTTTGTTTGTTTTCCTTAAAATTTATATCAAATGCTTTATAATGCAAATTTTTATTCAACAAAAAAAAAAGAAGTTATACTGCAGTTAAGTCGACCTTATAAATAACTAACATTACCTTGTCGATTGGAAGCTAAAGCGTACAATCATTTAGTTCATAACCATTGCACACTGCATTGGATACTTAACATGACGTACTTACTTTATGCAACTTGGGAGCACGGCTCATATCGATCAGAAGCTACGTCAGCTTATCCGAAAAAGGTGTGAGCATCTTTTCTCCAATTTAACTAATTTCTAAACATAATCCGAAGGTTTAGTTGAAGAAAAATTTTAAAACGTTACTTGAAGTTCTAAAGCCCACCACTTTAAAAGTTTCAATTTTGGGAGAGAGAAGCAGCTGTCTTCTTGGTTAGTCGTGGGCAAGTCCATCGACAGATTTTCTACAATTTTGAACTTAACCTAACGAGAGGAATAGGAAAAAATTTCAAAATGAATTTCGCTCTTCCGAAGAAACTTTTGGAGGCCTACTCGTCGGTTCAAGCGAAGGACAGATGGACATAGAAAACTAAATGAATGCCAAACTTTAAAAATATCACGAATATATATATATCAAGAATATATGTACATCTATAAATATCAAGAATACATAAAATATAAGAATATATATACATATATATGTATAAAACGTTTAGCGAACCTATTATACCCCTGGGATGTTTGTAATAATATCAATAAAACTGAGCGAAAAGCTGTATATATATGTGCATACAGTCTGTGCGTTTGTATTGTTGCTATTTCTTATAAATAATACATACATAGACATAAATATGTATATCTGTCTATCATGTTACATGTTCACCTTGTGATAAAGACGGGATTTGGCGCATGCGCGTTTGTATTCCATGAAGAGACCAAAATATAGCTATATGCAAATGCATCTGTCAATGTAAACATCGATCAATTTGTTGTAGATCTTTAACGTAAATAACATGTCTCACAGTTTACCACTTTCCACGACTGCCATGCATACATATGCGATGTCGATAAAAAGATATTGAAAAAAAAAAAGAAATTTTTCTTTTTTACTTTTTTCGTACTACGGGCTTTTAAGCGTTAAACCTTTATGTATATTTTATTGCTGTTTCTGTAAAAACACATATTTATAAAATTTTACGGCCACTTCGGACAGGTATGTGCGCATCGATATGCCCTCCTTTTGAAAAAGAAGCGCATGATCTTCGAGTGGAGTTCTTTTGTTAAATACTTTCTGGAAAATAGCGAAGTTTGCTTTTTTTTCTAGGTTGCCAGCAGGTCCAAGTAAAAGTCATTAAATTCTTTAAAATTGATTTAAAAAAGGCGTAATTGCGACAGTCGACTAAACACACTTTTATACTAATGACGCCAACGTTTATAATTAAAGTTGCCCTCTAAAGCTGTCAACATATTTAGGAGTACGAATGGCGCGACATGCATGGATCGCAATCAACCTAAGTGGAGGTCATTTTAATATATAAACATGCGTATCCTTGATATAAGCGATTTCTTGTTAAAGTCTTATTAACGAATTGCGTAACGGATTGCTTTTCATTGAAACTATTCTGTGGATTTTTTACGCAGCAAGCCACATAAGTGTCTATGCATTTTCACACGCTATGTCTTCGCTATGGTTTACAGAGTGATTAAGGTGGATGTAAAGTAAGAAAAGCAAGTTTTCTAAAAAATATAAAAATAGCTTTGCCTGCCAATTTTCTCGGTATATTCCCACAATCACTGTATTCACAATTATCTCAATCTGATCTCTTAAGGCAACTTAATGCTTATCCAAACTAAAATTGGGTCTATTTTAAAATCCTATGAAGTTTCATAACTTTATCAATTTCGAGTCGAAAGTCCAATGTGCCCTGACATTTCAGCTTTTCCTAACTCATTTACCATATTTTTCCAACAAAGTCAGCTTGATAGTATTGCTTCAATCTTTTTTTTTTTCTTTTCTTTATTGTAATGTTCCAGGCGGCCAAAGTAGCCGTAAACAGATGGCGGCACAAATACAAGCACAAACTCTCTCCTTATATATCAAAAGGTCCGTGGCTAAACTTTTCCTTGCCCTTTGATATTTTTCCCATGCAACAAAATGTGTTTTATTCTTTTTCGTTTTTACTCCCTAGACAACTCGTCGTACAAGGGTATATTAGGGTATGTTAAGTTTGTATGGATGTATGCAATACCCAGAAGCATTTGAGATAGCCACACCTTTTATTATATTGATTGATTCTTAATCGATTTAAGCTTCTCTGTCCGTCCATCTGTCTGTCTTGCACACCGCTCATCTTGAAGTCTCTCTGGGGATCGCAAGCTTTGATGTTTTGACAAAATTTGATATACCCACGCGTCTCCAACGCGGGATGGGGAAAGGGTTTCTCGACCACTTCGTATATAGCGCATCATTTTGAAAAGTTGTTATCTGAATATCTGTAAGGTGGTGTAGGGCATTTAATGGTAAGTCGTGGTGTGCACTGTAGGGCTTTTATTTGTTTTCGTTTTGTTATAATCGTTGCATCGACATTATAGTTAAATCCATTCCTAACAGCTTTTAAAAAAGACCTTTTTAAAAAGACGCTTTCACTTTAAAACGCAGCTTTTATATCAACAGTTAATATCTCTTGATAAAGTGAATTATCTCTCACTCAGCAAATAAACGTAAAGTGTTCGTTTCAGTTCATGTCATTCTGATAACATCTTTGTTTCCTTAGTTGCTCCGCAAAGTAGCCACTTAGCCATGCTGTCCTTGGCCGCGAACTTTGCTGCAGATTGTCATCATATGTATAAATGTAGGATGGCGTAGGGTATTTAATGATGGGTCAGGGCTCACTATAGTGTTCTCACTTGTTTTAATTTAACTTTTGTAAATAGTAATAAGAAAATATATAGATACATATAACAATAGTAAAACACCCCATCAATCACTTAACGTCTAATTTTGAAGGCATTTGAAATGATTGCCTTTCTGCTTATTTGTCTGCTAAAACGAAAGGTGTGTCGTTCATTTAAATAAAATATTGATGTTGCTAACGAATTGTTTGCTATTCTCCCAAGCGGATTATGAATTTTATCAGTAATCCAATCAGCAATAGTGAAAAAGTTTAACGAGGCGTGGAAAACATTGTTTTTGCCTTACACTGACATTAGTTGTAATGAGAACGCCAGCGGAAAAACATATTTATAGGTCAAAACACTACCGTAAATGAAAATGCATAATAAGTTTTTTTTGACATATGTGACCATATGTGATCCATTTTGAATTGCTCCTAGTCGCGAACAAGTGTTAGTAAAAAATATAATTGGAGTGAAGTTATTCCCCACAATTCATTTGCAAACAACTTTTGATTTCTGCATCAGGACCATTAACCATCCATTGATTCTCCTTTCGAGAATTTTTCATCACCTGTTTTAGATGCAAGAACTGCCACGAGAAGATGTTCAAAATAAAGAAGATTTTAATTAAAAGAGATGCAATGATGACTAAAAAAATGATGAAGAAAACAATGTGTGCTCACGTCAGCATTATTGCATCTGATTAAACAGATTAAAAGCAAAATAGAAACAAGTCGTTCCTTTAATACCGTACACCATTTCGTCTAACACAGCGTAAAGTAACTCTTTGTCTTTAATTATTTTGTTGAAAAAACTATCAACTATCTGTTTGAAAAAATACCATAAATTAAACGGTGTTACGGTATTTCGCGTGAAAACCTTTACAAGACAGAGAATGTGGATGAATGTGGTCCAAATGGAATACAATCGATTTATAGTTCAAATCAATATTTCGAACCAATTTTTGATGGAAAATATTGAAAATCACCTCTCATTTCATTATAAAAGCTTATATACTGTAAGAGCTACGAGGTACGAGATGATAAGATCGTATCCAAAGTTTCGGCTTTCAATTAATATACAAAAAATACAATTTTCCACGGAAGAAACGCTAGAGATGGGCTATTTTTTTCATATAAACGCTTCTTAAAATGTCAGATGTTACCCTACGAATGATCTTAAGAATACTCCAATTCCATCCATGTTTGTCAGCCTTTATCCTTTAACAGAATATATCAAAAAGTACTCATTACCTCAGGTTGACCAATAGGGTACATGGAGCAAGAACGATGCAGATGGATTTAGAATATGATTTCGAATCAGTTAAATAGTATGACCGTTTATATCACACTCAAATCGTTTGCGACGTTGTACCTATTTACGCGACTATGTTATTCCCATTTTTGATAATAACATTATTCTTGATCTGCGAGTTATATGTCACTTAATCTTTTATTTTACTCCTAAAATTTAATTTATAAGACGTAAGTCCTGTTCCAGAGGTGATTTATATTTGCTTATATAAGCAAATAATAAAATAACTAAGCTTCACATACTCTGCACCTATGGACGATGTAGGATATTAACGAAAAGAGGTGAGCACGCACGGAAATATTTTTAGCTTGCCGAGGACAGAAGGAACTTAAAGGTTGAAAAACTTAAATTCAATTCCATTTTTAATAAAAATTAAGAAAAAACGAGCAAGAGTACTGTAGACGGCCGCGGCGCCCCATTAAATATTGTACATGACCCCACCCTAACTCATATAGCGACTTGTGGAAGTAAGGCGGCATGTGGGAAGTCGTCGAAAAAGCAGCATTTTCAATAGCGTGCATCATCAAAATATCTTAAAAGCTGCGATATGTAGGATGGACGGACAGACAAACATACATTGATTCGGAATGTGATTCTTTACAATAAAAGATGTATCTATCCCAAGCTCTACTGGATATTGCATACATCCTCGCAAATTTACTATGCCTTTGTACCACACGTAATAAAAAAAAAGCAAAACATAAATTTTCATTTATTCATTTCAGCAATAAAATAACAAACTGCGTATTAATATTTGTTTAATTTCAAAAAATTTTTAAACGTAATGCTAGTGATTCTTTGAAATAATTTTCACCTTCCAGTAACTAGCTCTTAGGAAATAAAATAAAGCTTTTATAAACTCTACCAATCATTTAAATAGTGCAAGTAAAGTTTTTACCTACAAAAAAGGAAAAAAGACATGAACTTTAATAGCGAAAATTAAAGGTCATTACCTCAGTTTCTCTCCTTTGTGTCTGCCAAAGCATCAATCATTTGACTCTTACTTTAGGGAAAACTACTGCAAATAAGATAAAATTTCCCAAAACACAATTAAAGGAAATACGAAACAGATACATATATAAAGACGCGCATACACAGACACATTTGCATAAACATACATGAATACGTACCTTTTTTTCGTCTGAACCACAACTAAATTGTTTGCATATCGAATGGAATCATGATGAGTACTCGCGTATGCACGAGATATGATGATACAATTTTTGCTTTTGCTCACGTTAGGGAATTTGTTTATACCCAAAAATTCATAAAAGGTTTTTAACTTAAAGCAACTGACAGATGTGTAAGTACGTGACGGAAATTTCCAAAACGAAATGTAATATTTATTCGGGAAGTGAATATTCAGCTCGATTACATGCCAGCGCAGAGAGGAAATAGTATTGAATTTTTCATAACAATTCGCAAGAAGTTGTTACTAATGATGATTAAAGTCAATGCGATTATCAAGTTATATCATGAGGCGCCTAAAGGCATACTACAGAAAATACACCATAAATTATTGAGAAACATTTACGAAAACGCTTATTATTAATAATACTAAGAAAGAGAAATTGTTATTACCATTTAGACCGTCAAAGTAAAGGATTACAGCAACAAGCAATCACGTATGCGCTTACAACAATTTATCGATACCTTACGACCCAATATCTATGTGATGAAAAAACGAATGCTTGCCTATTACCCTCTAAGTTGATTTATGTATTTCAATCTATTTGCTTGTCAAGCTGTCTTATCGAAAAGCTTTGAAAATTTTCTAAGCTTTGAGACACATCTTGTGCAGAAAGTATTCGAATTACTTGAGAAAAACGATTTATTCGTCATCACTATTTTCCAATATAATAACGCTAGTGCTGGCGCTCTCCACACTTTTTGCCTGAAGGCGCTTTAATAAATTTTCCTTAAACTGCAATACAGCGGAGTAGGCCACCTGGCTCCAACGCTGTTAACGTTTACGGCAGGGATGTCGTGATAAAAACCATCTTCACCACGTACTCTGGAAAACTGTGGCCGTCCTGCTTGTAATCGACTGCTTATCAGCTGCAAAAGTTGTTCGGAGCAGCGCTTCTTATATTGGGACTTGCTGGCCATATCACCCTTTATCACCCAACCGCATCAAACAGAGAGGATGAGCTCGGCCATATGAATAACCAACTTCGCCGTCCATATTATCAGTGTGCTTAACATGCAGCATGATTTTTTTGCTTCTGTTCATCGTAATTTGTCCTTTATTTTCTACCCGTCACAATTCAGAATGGCCGTCTTTCGAAAAAAATGGAAAAGTAAAGCTCTCTATAAAGAATAGGTTTTAGTCGACTCGTACAAAGCTCGAAACATCAAACCATTTCAACGAGAAAACATAGACATTGGCACGAGGCTTAAAAAATTTACAGTGAGAAGGAGAAGTAATAGCGGCAATCAATACGACAGCTCCGCCCTCTGCTTTATTTGGCGAAGAAAATAAGAAGCGAAGATATTAAGAAATGTCAAAGGAATGAAACAAAAATAAGAAGCGTAAGGCTTTGAAAGCGAACATCACCAGAATATGAAACGTGCCAGCAGCGAGATTAAAATTCCTTAATAAAATTTCTCGTTTTCACATCGCAAAAGCAGCAGAAGAAAGCCTTGAGCTAAAACTAAAAATCCGTTACAGCCGACTTTTACCTTTTTAGTTACATTTAGTTAAATTTAAATTTACTTCCTCCAGAAAAATACTAACTCTTTGCTTTCAAATTTAAAAATATACATATTTTTCAAGAATCATTTCTTACAATTGTGCGAAAGTGTTAAACTTCGCACACCAACGTACCTCACTCATTCCGCTTCCTTTTTCCACTAAAAGCGTATATTATTATACACACATGGATGTGTTGAAAGCCTGAGTGAAAACATCATAAAAGCATATACTGACTGATGTCGACGACAGCCGGCAAATGTAACTAATGGAGTCTTAAGAAGTTTAAAATGAAATACTGAACAAAGACAGAAAGGTCACAGTTTCAGTTTAAACCGAAATTGTAACACTCACCGGTAAATTATTTCGGAAGAAATCTGGAAACCCATTTCATGTGATGGTACTTTTTAAATGTTCGAATATATAACAGTTACAATGGTTTACATACAACATACAACCTAGGCTTAAATACTAAACACCACCCTGCAGTTATTCATATGACGGCTTTTCAGAATAATGCGTCACGTGGGAAGTGATCAAAAAGACTGTCGGATCGGAACCATTTTCGGTTTCGTTCGCTCTTGCGACGCAATACGTCATTGCATAAAATTTCATCACAACATCTCAAAAATTGCGGCCGGTAGATTGAACATAAGGGAGCTATACGGACAGACAGACAAACGAACGAACGGCAGGGAGATAGATAAGCTTAGATAGCACCAGGAAGTGAGTCTGAATCGATCGGTGTAATAAAAGCTTGGTCCCGCGCAAGTTCTTTTGGATGTTGCATACAACTGCACAAGCTTGATATGTACCGCAAGTGGTGTAGGTTCCAAAATTATTCCAGCGGTATATGCTATACGTATTGCAAATCGAAAAATAAAGTTGCATTCATTTAACTTGGATCGAAAGTACTAATACCGGGAAGTGATTTATGCACCACAAGAGAACACAATTTGCATGGACGCAATTACGCATATGAGGGACGCAAGACGTAGTTTTTCATTTCAGAAAACCCGAACTGTACTTTAGAGGGAAAGTAACAAATGTTAAGTTGCAAATGGTTTCGGCAGAGCCGCACTCTTAACTGAGAACCGCAGTTGCTGTATAGCTGTCCTATCTAGTTGATTTATTCTATGCTGCTCGTACACAGTATTGGAGGTATCGTGTAACGTATATAATCGTATACGTTCTTTTCTTTTGATGAGTTGAAAGGGCTCCCCATAATCAATGGCGTAGACTGAAAACCAACCTTACCTTGTTTTTCCCCGTAAGACTTTTTACTAAACTTGAAGCCACTCT
Organism: Glossina pallidipes; assembly: GCA_000688715.1. Lineage (NCBI taxonomy): Eukaryota > Metazoa > Arthropoda > Insecta > Diptera > Glossinidae > Glossina > Glossina pallidipes. The sequence goes on from KK499769.1 coordinate 833,412, forward strand.
TATTTGCCTGAGCACGTGAGACCAACGACTACTAAGCCATTATTCGCCAGTTCAAATCTCTCATCGTACCTACAGTGAATGCTAAGCTGGTAAAGATACAACACTTATCGTTTGGGCACACACCCACTACGCTGCGACCCGGTACCTCCCTATTTCTTTCTCTTTTCTCCCTTTTTTCTGACAGTTACGGTGTTACACGAGTAGGGGAAACCCCTGAGCGAAGAGAACGAACGCGATGATGAAACAGACACACCGGAGATGCCTATACCGAAACGAGTGGCAGACACAGAGAATACACCAAATACCAAACACTACTCTAGGCATTCTGTTCAACAATTTCGTACAACATAGCAATTACAGTAAGGAAACACCATATTTACAAAATCCCAAGAAAGTTTTTAATATAAATTAGTGCCAATAAAAAATGACCAGAAGAAAATATTAAATGTGAAAATAGACATGAATTAGATGTAAAGTGCATAGGTGCTACTTGCGGCGGTTTCCGTTGAAGGTCTCATGACACATAAAATTGTCTTTCTTAGCCAGACAGCATACGAGGTTAGGGTATACTAATCAGAAAAATAAAAAGCAATTCAAAGTGTGAGTTAGGACAAAGAGCGCGCTTTTAATATTTTAAGTATCCATAATATGACCAATAACTCAGCGGATATCACTTAATCGTAGTAGTCAGACAGAAGAAAGGAAAGAGATTGGGTGGTAATGGTCGGTGTGTGCCCATTGTGACACTTAGCGGGTAAGCACTCACCTGATTTGAGATTCAGATCCCGCGAAATACTGAGTTGTTTGTCGCGATTCTTACTTAATCGGTTGCTCATACTTTTGCTCTGTGAACGTTTGCTTTTGTGTGGCGTCATGTCAAGAAACCGTTCACAGAATATTTGTGAAACCAGATCATAAAAATGAGGAGCAGCGCTACTATTGTTATTGACGGCAGGAGTGCCAAAAGTCCCACAGATCTTACTAGCTCTCGTTTAGAATAATTTCTTAGCCGCTGTTGTTGTTATGATCTTAAGTTTGAAAAAATTTATTAAGAATTCTTTGCTATATGTTATATGCGTACAGTGCTTGCCCGAATTCCAGCTCATAAGTAATGACGTTTGAAGTATTTTGATCCCAAGAAGTTTTGATTCCATGCCATACATCTTTTGTAAAGTAATTTATCATCAAATCCTATTTTATGTTATCTATAACTAATTGACGTTCAAAGTAGCATGATTTAAAGGACTTGCATATGTTATTTCATTTCTTACCTTAGCAATCCGAGGGTTTTTTGTTTTTTCCAGCACGCTTGGCATTGCGTCATCACCCACAATATTAAAGTAATTTATCACGGAGTCCTAATTCATAGTTTTCGCTTATACGGACATGTATTGTGTGCACTTTTAAAGTACAATATGAGCATAAATGCGTCCCCGTTATGCTTGGTAAGCAGTGACATATACATCATTATGAATAATAAAAATTTCAATGAAACTTTTATGAGACCACATTTTTCGCAATTTCATATGAAATTAAATTCATTTATTCATTGTTACATTCGCGATAAGCGGGTTCGTTCTTTTCTCTTTTTTTTTTTTCTGGTGATTTAAACAAAAACCATAATGCCAACGGCATACAGCGTCAGCTTGAAACCGGAAACGCGTTTCTATTTTCTGTAAAAAAATGAAAAAGCCAGTGCCATTGCTAGTAGATGCGGAAAGCTTGATTTACTGTTAGGTAAATGGTTTTTTCTTTCTTCCGCAACCATCCATTTAACCATTTTATATTTACGTACTCACGCACCGACACATTATCCGGTTCCGGCTGTTATGTGTATTGTTTTATTCGTTTTATAAAGGAAGTTACGAGCTACTCAAAAATGGTTAAGCTTTCGACGAAACTTGAACGACTTTTTTTTTGGGACAAAGCGTCAAATTTCTATACTTTTTCCACTTGTGTGTGTTATTCATTCGGCAAATGTATTATAATTAGCTTTTTCAACCTTTTAACGAGATTGTAGCTACTTATAACAAGGGGAGCGCATTCACAAAAAGGATATATAGGACTTGGCAGGAGTTTGTAACATCTGGAAATAGGCATCTCTCTCTTGCCCCCTCTACAGGAGACGTACACTGAGTGATTGAGGCTATAGAGAGAAAAAAAAAACAAGTTCAAACACTACCCTACCATTAAATACCTTACACCATCTTGATTAATACCGTTATTCTTGTAACGACTTTTCAACATAACATCTTATATGTACACATACATATTTTTTTTAATAGAAGAAGCGATGGAGCCGAAAGAAAGCGAGAGTACTATCTATAGCTACCGAGTACTCACACTACTACTACTTGTAGTAGCTACAGCCGGAGAAAATTCTTTCACGCTGAGTTTTGAACCTGCTACTCCTGACTTGTGGACTGGTGGAAAAAATGGTGCGGTCGGAACTAGTTTGAATAGCATTTGTCCTTGAGCCAAAACACGCCGTATAAAATTTATCAAAAACAACGATTAATAGGTTGAACACAAGAAAATGAGACGGGCGAACGGACGAATGGACGAACGGGAGGATAGAAAAGGTTAGATCTGTTTGCATAATAAATAATGGGCCTATCTTACGTGCTTCTGAGTGTTGCATACATCCGTACAAACTTAATGTAGCCTTGTACTACAAGTGATGTAGGGTACAATAACTAAACAAATAGATAAATTATTGATATATTGAGTAAAAAGATCTTGTCTTCACCTTGCAGTGGCATAGCTAGACGCAGAGTAAAAATGCTCCGAAAGCTTAATTTAACCTTTTCCTGTTGTTCGTCTTGAGAAAAGCAACGATCCTGCGGCCATAACTTTATAATGACCTAAGTCTGGGTATTTTACTCGCAGGCTAATACACCGACCAAGCAAAACGAAAATTTCTCGAGATGCAAAAGGAATTTCGTTAACAAGAATTTGTTGAGTTTAATGCAACAAAATACGGAGCTTGAACCTAACACGTGAAATTTAAACTAGGATTACTCGTCGCATAGTGGCAGTGCTCTTTAAGTCCATAGAAAAAAAAAACAACGATTAAAGATGCAAATAATTACTGTTTGATGAAATGCGGTTCCTGGAGGTCATTTTTAATAACATCCTCTAAAACAGAAAGCACTCGAAAGCTCTCTTAGTGCACCTCTCTTAAGCAAGAGCGACTCACTTATCGGTTGGTTTTTTCAAATTTACCAATTATTCGAAGATTCATCCCTAACATACACCCCCGTTTTAGTAGCTGGAACTTAGATGTGGCTACAGACAGGATTTTCAATGCAATACTTGTATCTTGATTTCTAAAAGAAACAACAAGAATTAATGGATTTTTATCAGGAGATATATAAAAGCAGTAAGCGAATCCGTTGCATCTACTATGAGGCTTTCTCTCATCTACACTTTATTGGGGATCTACTTTATGTATTTCTTATTTTAAACACAGTATACAATCTTTTGTGCTCCCATTCTCCGATGGTGAGGAACGAAGTCAGTCATTTCACTTGCAATATCGACGAATTGATGATGATTTGCTAAGTGACTACTAGCTTTTTAAAATACTTTAAAGTCAACGACAAATGGTTTGAAATGACTTTCAAAGAGGTACAATTTTATAAGTTCGGTATTGATTTAGTAATAAAACAAAACAAAAGGAATCATTGTACTATTAGAAGATTCAACTGAGATTTCTAATATGAAAGCCCGATTACGCGATTGATTGCGATATATCGAGCAGCAGATGAGCAAAGTTCGCTGCGGCTTTAAAACATTTAGCCCCAGTCCCCTTACGTAAATACTGCTTTTTTGAGAAATTACTTTCTGGCTTTGAAAAATAGTTTGTTTTTCTTGCAATACTCTGTTGCTTTCTGAAAGCGAAAGAAGCGAAAGTAAATCCTTTTTTTTCAAAATTAATCTTTTTATGTTTCTTTTAACTTTTATTTATTCTTTAAACTTTAAATTCTTTTTCTAAATGAAATGTTACCAGATTAAGGCATAAGAAGAAGAAGCATTTAGAAGTTACGAAACAGCCCTAAGCTATAGCACGCGCTTTCATTTGTTAGACATCATTATCAGCAAACATTGATTTGTTTTTATGTTTGCTCTGCTCACTGCCTTCCTTATGGTACGACGTTTCGTTATGCGTACGCTTGATTTTCACCAGAAGCCAAATGAAATCTTTGCAAACAATCAACAGCCAAGAAAAAAAAGTTCTGGTAAAACGATTTTTATTAGGGTTCTTTACACATATGCGTACACGTTCTCATATAGAGGGAACTGCTTGTCTTTGAGAAATGTACAGAAGTGAGATTTTTCTTTGGATTGTATTTTAAATTCATATCTCTATACACGTATGCAACTGTAAGTTAACAATGATTGGAATCAGCAAACAACGTTATTGTGTTTGAGGTCTTGTTTTTCAAACAGAAGGCGATAGAAAAGTCAAATTGAGACTAGAATTTTAAATCAACTTTTAATCTTTTGCAATATTTAACAAGAAAAACTTGCATTAAGCAAAAATTCTCGCAAATATCGAAAAGAACCGTTTTCTCCCTCCCTCCCCCGCAAAACAAATAAATAAACAAAAAATTCATCACTAAGATGGGATTAACAAGTCGGCTTAAAAGGGATGTAATCCTTCTTCGATTCTTTACAACTACTTTACTACGGCACATATACATGTAACGATTGATAAGAAATGTGGCAATAAAAGTGTTTTTGCCAATAACAAAAGGAATGTTTTAACTCACTTAAAAGGATTTTTATTTTCTCCGACACTTTGTCTTAATGGAGTTCAAACACTTTTATGAAATCTTTTTTATTTAACAACTTGAAGTGATCGTTGAAAAGTCCAACATAAAGAAGCTTTAAAATCAATCAATTGTTGTTACATATACATAAGCGGAAGTACAAAAAGCAAAAGCACTTGCCCTTACTTTGTCGCCTACGCTTTCTAAGTGAAAAGTTTGCAATAAATCCATTAAAAGAAAAGCAGTTTGTTTCGTGTAAATAACTTCCAGCGAAAAGTTAGTTGTTATTTGTTTCCCAATAAAATACAGTGAAAACTATTTTTATATGTTTCTTATTTAAGTCATTTCTCATGTCTTTTAAGGAAGTCATAAGAAAAGACCTGATTGTACAACAACAGCACATGCAACCTTTTCAAGGCGACCAATTGGCTCTATTTTGATATACGCAACATTTACATTCTCCATGTCCTCTTACATCTGTATTTTAACTTAAGAAAATTGCAAATAATTTGCTAAATAGTCTAAAGTGCGTCCTCGTGCTCATAGTATCTGCGTGCGGGACCGATTACAAAATATTAATAGAAACACTCAAACCCACTGCGATCAGAATTGCGATAATGAATTATAAAAAAAAGGAGAAAAAATGATTTTGGTGTAACGGCATATAGATACGACACATAGATTAACACTAATACGAGTAAAGTTTTTATAAATTACTTTTTTCTAAAGTAAGCTTTAAAGTGAAGAGTAATTCTGCCCGAAAGCGATGAAAAATTTTATTAGCAAACACGCATTTATTGCTTTTATCTCACAAAACTTATCTCATTACCTTCATGTACAATAGTGTCGATCATCATTGCCATAATAGAAAAATAAAAAAAATAAAAAATGCAATGGGCACACACATAAAGAGATACACGCACCAATTGCAATTTCTTCATTTCATGGCGAATAATTATTTAATTAATTAACTGTGTTGACACTCTTACGTACATTGAAATTTTGTTTTTGCCCAATTTTGGTTTGAAGTAATTTCTAGTATTAAAATTAATTGGCGATATATATAAAATGAAATATGCACGCGCGCGAAACCAATTAGAAACCGTAAGAGACAAACACTCTCTTACGATTGCGATCAACGTCTCCATAACAAAAATGTAACAATGTCGAGCAGTCCGTTAGTTGAGATATTCGATCACGCAAAAATAGACGTAAAGCAGCGAGAAGTTGTTGAAAACTAAGAAAAAAATGGGCGGGAAATAGTTGTAGGTTCACCCACAAGCATTTATATTAGTAATCATCAGCAAAAATCATCTGTTTGCCTATTGTTGTTGTTGTTGCAAATATAAAAATAACCGGTAAACTACATGAAATCCTGTTGTTTCCTATTGGATTAAAACTAAATTAGAATGCGTCCAAATTGGAGATAAAAAGCCAAACTTGAAACAAATGAACTCACATATGTGCATTAATTGCCATAATCAAATAAAAAATGCTTTAGTTGAGAGCACCATTTGCGCGGATAAAGACGCTGTATAGTAGAAGTGGAAGACGGTTAGAAAAAAGACAAGAAAGTAGTGGAAGAATTATAGAATTTGTACTGGCTATGTGCTTAAAAAATTGGGTGAATCGTACAAAGTGTAATTTAATGTGAGATCGTAGCCTATTTATATCCACCTCTTTGTATACTGTTGTTGTTCTTGCATACATTAAAAAAGTGGCTTGTAATCTGTGATGTCTTATCATACGTTGCCCTGGGCGAAATTAAGTCTACTCTACCCGAGCTTAAATTAGAGGACAGACAAATTTGGTGCCATTCTATAAATGAGGCAGCATTTCTATGATAAGAATTTCTTTTCTTTTTCTATTGAAAATTATTTGCCAAAATATTTTTGCTTAGAAGTTATTGTCATCCATAAGTAGAAGACAAATTCAAAAACCTGATTAATTTTGCACAAATGTGTTATTGCATTACGCAAATACATTGCGTGTAATACAAAGTTCTCTTGTTCATCGATTTTTATATTAGTTGGATTCCCGGAAAAAAGAATAATCGAATTTTTATATTTTTAAGTTCTCAAATATACTTTGGTTAGATAAATCGATTCGAATGTATTCGAGAATATTGGAACACATAACGGCAAAGTTTATGACGATTAACGTCTAGTTGCTAGCAATCCGACAATGCGTTATAAATACAGTAATATTCTAACATTCTAGCTATGCTTTCCTCCATTTTCATGTTTCCTAAGAATAGAGAAATATACGCGACATGGAATATATCCTAAGTCCATATTCTTCCTTCGCTAAGCAAGCGGAAAACACAAAATATTTCCGTGATGACGTACATCACTTTTTATATCCTACATCACTTGTGGTGCTGGGTTTATTAAGTCTTTTCGGACGGATGTGCCACGCAGAAGGACTTAAGATAGACCCATCTTTTATTATACCAGCCAATCCTTCTCCGTCTGATGTCTGTCCACGTAAATTTGTGTTGAAGCTGAAGATCGCAATGTTTGAGATATTTTGATGACATTTTGTAAAGTGATGCGTTTTGACCCATGCATGACCGCTATTCAAGATGGTTTAGATCGGTCCATTTTTTCGACCTTTTCCCATATAACGGCTTTTCAAAATAAGGCGCATTGCAATTTTTAAAATTTCTCCACAAAAGGGACTAAATAATAGTATTCCAGCATTCTAAATCGGTGTGAAAACTATGGACTAATTAGGAAAATTTGTTGAACCCACTCTCATATAAGCATTCCTAAGGAAGCTGAATCTTTATATGGTAAAAAGGACAAATTTTCAATATTTCACGAAATTGGCTCAAAATAATAAAGTGACACGGAGACCAACTTTACCGAGTTTGGTCCATTTAGGTCTATTTTTTGGCTATAAGCGTTCCTCCAGTATGCGGGCTTTACATACTGGAGGAGAAGCATAACTTCACATGACAATAATGTCAAACTTTTGTTGTACTATTGCTAAAGCGAGTGAATAAGGCGAGGTGGTGTAAGGTATCTAACAGCAGGTCTCGCCCGACTATAACGTTCTTACTTGTTTTATATTTAAAACCAGTATCCACAAAACATCGGCGTAATGTAGATTTAGCTTTATTTTGATTGTTTTTACACGTTAATGACGAAAATTGACGCCACGTCAATAAATATAAGAAACTCTTAAGTAAAGAGAACGTAGATTATATTTTGGATAAAAATACGAACGAGTTGAGTCGACTTCGGATCTCACACTTCTGCACAATATGCTTCTTCGCTGAAGCGCTTCGTGTGTGCTGTGCAATAAAGCGATTTTAAAGTTGTACTCCTAACGTGTAACGGGAAAGTCATTGTGTGAAAAAAAGAAAAGAAAAATAGTTTTTTTAGTGTTTTTTAGAACGCGAAATAAAATACACTTTTAATTCCTTAAAGAAGGCGGTTTAAAATAAATAAGAGTAAGTAAGCTGTTATTGCAAATGCTCCGAAAAGGTTAGGACACTCTGTTTTGTTCTTACAGGAATTGTTTTATGTTTAAAGAGCCTCACGGAACGTGTGCTGCATTCCATACAACTTCACATAAGACACTTTCTGCATCTTCCAATGTGCAGTAAGTTAATCTTCAAGTGAATTAATTATGTATGCGTAAGTATTACTAGTTTCAACAATTTTTCCACAAAATTTCTTCTTGAACTCTGATTTTAATAAAGTTGTGTAAACGTGTAAGAATTGTTGTTTTGTTGGTATTTCCACTTGCGCCTTCGAAACTTTTCAAAGGTTTTTCAAAAAAAAAAGGAAAAAAGAAGACATTGAAAAACATTTAATTGTTTCCGCACAGCTGCTATTTAATATCCTGTTAAATTGTAAATGTGAATATGAAATCAAAATAAAACGGAAGCAAAAGAGTAGCGAAACTGCACTGCGTGCGTTAAAATATGTTTAACGCAAATTGCAAGCATAAAATTCAAAACTATTTCCGGAGTTATCGAGGAAAAGAGAGAAAAAGTAAAAGCCTCATTATTATTTTCACGAGCATAACCGCAACCATAACAAGTTAGGAAATTATATGCGGCTGTGACCGAATCTTTTATACACACAGGCCTGATATCCTTATTCTAAAAAAGACTAAAAAAAACTTTAGTTTTCGTATTCCATAATATAGACCGCAATTTATGGACAATGAGTAAAACACTGTGAACACAGAGTTCTTTTTCCCTTACGCTACATTGTAGGCGTGTCCTTTGGCCGATATGAGCCATTTTCAAAGTTTGTTTGCCAAGTTTGATGGCGATATCTTCATTTTTATGTACGAGGGAATGTTTGTCATAGGCAAAAACTGTAGATTGACAAATTGACAGACCACCAGGCTTAGATACATTCGAAATTCGCTCAAGGGTATACACACTTTGCGAGTTTTTAACATTGTCTCTGGTCGCCATAAAGGACTTCCATAGAAAGCAAATTTTGATATATTATACGATTGGGTGGATGTGGCCAACTTTTTCCATTTTTGTATAGGCGCTATAGGATCGGAACATACGTGCAAATTCTAATTTCAGCTGCTATAGTCTGTGAATAATGAGCAAAAAACCCAATTTGTCTTCTTGACGAATTTCACCCTTTAGCAATACCAACCTATCTGCAAGATCTCCCAATTTGAAGACGATATCCTAATGTTTACCACAGACATTACGCAAGGGCAGACAGACGGGCATGCGAAAATCAACTCAAAATTTGACGCTGATCAAGAATGTCAATACTTTATGGAGTTCCCGAAGTTCTCTTCAGGGCGTTGCAAGCGTTTTGACAAAAGAAATATATTTCCATAGGATATTAAAATCGAGAGGCATAACGATGTCTGTGCGGAAATAATCTAAAAATATAGCAGAGTTCGGCTTAGTTCGACTTATTGAATACCCCTATCATCGCATATGCATCGTAGATCAAGAGTTTTGTAAATTTTCAGAATTATAGTCTACGAAAAGATAAAAGCGTTCGATTTCTATACTCTACGACATTGGTGATATGCGGGTGTATTAAATTTTATAACGATCGAGATTTCTTTTTGAAGCTGATCGATTTGGAACCACTTTCTAAAGTGATCTAAGCTTGCCTGTCCGTCTGTCCTTTTTTGGTTCTTATGTGCAATCTACAAGACGAAACTTTTGAAATAATTTGTTGAATTTTGGTATACCGACGTGTTTTGAACCAAGGACAAGCGCTATTGGAAAAGGTTTGGATGGAAAAGCGAAATTAGGCCTTTAGGCTAATTATAAACAAGTCGACCCATCACACATCAGGTTAGTGCCAGGTAAAGGCCGTTCCCTCCAAGCCCCGTGCAGAACACAAATGAAGTAAACACAGTTGCTCGGGAAAACCGAAGTTTGATTCAAATTTGTTCCACCGGGGAACTGTGCACGCAACCACGCAACCACGCAATCATTCAATTCTTACATATCCATTTTTAAGTACCCGTCTTTCTTTCTAGACTTTGCAAAGATTTGTCGAATCTAATATAATCTTTGCGAAGGGTATAACAACTTCAAATATGCTCCGTTAAAATATTACAAATTCATTCTTACCGTAGTTCGGAGAGCTATCGGTGAATTTATTCATAATCTTCTCTCAACTTTGCTTTCATCGTTACCACTTAATCCTTAATGCGTATACGGGTGTGTGTATGTCTATGTACTGTACGCAAGTAAATGCTTAACTTCACCCGCACAGACTCCTCGTTTTCGTAATCGAAAAGTGAAAAGTTTTTATTTGAATTCGTTCGGTTGTGTCGAACATAACCAATAAATTGACAAACTTTGGCAGTTCAATTTAGGCCATAATTGTTACTCTGGAAATGAAAATCAGATGCTGCCTTGACTGCCATTCTCGCTGTTTAAAAAGTACTTAAGAAAGCATTCACATGCATGCTTATGCTTACGTCAATATGTGTGTATGTATGAAGCAGATTACGTTTTCCGTTACGTGTGTTAAACGTACGTTTAGAATGAAATATGTTTTTATTTCTCCTAAAGGGAGAGAGAGAGAGAGAGAGAGAGAGAGGAGTCTGACTATGCACACCTTATAAATCTTTGCATGGAATAATGCTTTTCGAGCCAGTTTTATGGCTCCATTAGGTTCTATTGAAAAGACTAACTAAATTGAAAAACATATGTTTGCTTAAATTGAATCGGAAAATAACCGCCACGTACCAAAACTAGAATTTGAAAGGCTATCACGTATTTGCCATTTCCCTTTGTTCTTTTTTTCTTCACTCTTATTATCCCTTCATATACAAGTTTTTTTTTCATTTACGAAGACTTTAAACGAAGCATTATATTGCCCGTACAAGTGTTTTATAGCGTTTTATTCCCTGGCAATAACAAGTCCCTAGAGAAAGTTCATCATACGTATGGTTGCGGACCCTCATTAATATCATCAGCATCATCGTCATGATCATCATCGCCATCATCATCAAGTAGCATCATTGGCTACCATTTCCGTAGACATGCTACCGTCGCCTCTTTCTCATATTTGCCTTTTGACGAGCAACAAAAACTTTTACTCAATCACAACCACAAACATTTCGTTTATTTTTACTGCATTCTATCTAATAAAATATTTAGTTGATCTCAGTGACATGTTTTTCTTTTTTCCCCTTCAACTTTTCTATGTATATATATATATATCTATATATATATATAACCTTTTTTTTCATTCAACTTAGTGACGCCAAGTGTATCGCTCATATGTGATAGACATTTCCTAACAACCAACTGATGATGAACTATGCGTGCGTGTCTCCGTATTTCCGCTAGGACATAATAAAACATGTCAATACATTGTACAATGGAAGTTATTGTACCGTTTTAGCTGTCTTCGCTCATACTAGCATTTGTATGCACCTATGTACATGGTGTCGACGTTGGTAATAATAAATAATTCAAAAGTGTTGCTTTCAAAAAAGTTTCTCATTTAAAAGCAGTTTTCCAAATAAGGAAAGAAAAGTTTTTTTTTTGGTAAAACTGGGAAAATGTGCTCTTCACAGAACTTTAGACGTAGTGCACGTAATTAATTATGCAAATGATGGAATATTTTTCGGTTTCCAAAAAGAAAACAAGCGCTCGCTTCACATTAAATTAAAAAAACTGCACTACGTCAGAGTGAATATTTAATGCAGTAACCTTGATAGGAAGATTAGATGAATTTTTATAACTGTGCAATTGAGTCCTAGGTTTACCTTTATCCATTTCATTGTAAGTCCCAGTATATAAGCAAGTCTTTACCGGTTTTTCTACAAGAATGTGTTATGCTTTATGTTAGGAGGCTTGAGCAAAATGCTATTTATTATTCTTGTAAATTAAAAACATCGTATTTGTAGAGAAGTACCAATCACGACTTACTTTTGTTCCGTTTCTCATTTCCTTCTCCACTCTGTCTTCTGCTACTGAAAGAAATCCAAATTAATTTGGACATGAGAAGCCATTGTTAACTTAACGTATTTTGCCTGGCTCTACTCAAAAATCACGACCCATTGTGTCGAAAAAAAGGAACTCCCAAGTATGCTAAGGGACGTCCGTTTAATCCTTTAGAAATAGCCAGCCATACCAAAAAGAAAGGCGCTTAGACTTTCATCATGGTGACGCCGGACTATGCCTTATTCGCTTAGAATGAAGAACGTTATTGTGATTTAAGTCAAACCCTTCCGATTAACGCTTAGTCCAAGCTTTACAGAACAACTTTCAGTAGGAATCTCGGTTATCTGAATGTGTTCAAATATCACTTTCAAGTCCAACAATATTAGCAAAGCTTTTTCATTGTAAAGTCGTTTTTGGTTAACGGTATATGATCTTCTACGACGATTTCTAGAATGACTATTCCATAATATACTCACTTCAATGTATGCTTCCCACTTTAAGACAGACAGTTCTTGTCGTACGCTTGGTTTAAAACTAAACTAGCGCAAGCTTTCGACACAACGGATTTCGATGAAGTCCCTCAACAAAACTCCATTGTTCCCATCATCAAGACTTGAAGCCCATCTTCTTTTTAGTTTTTTAAGATGAACAACTCGCGGGACTTCGCCTATGCGTTTAACACGGCGACGATCAAAGAGAAGTGAGAAAGAAGAAAGAGACAGAGCAGCTTAGTGGGTGCATGAAAACTCGACTTCAACGCCTTAATTTCCCATTTTCTCTTCCATAACCCCTAAAGGTGATTGAAATGGCAGCTTTTTACCTAAGACGGAAGTTGTGAACACTCATTTTCTCTTTTAAAACCGCTAAACGGGATTGAATTAGCAACCGTCCCTCTAAGACGGAAATTATTTCAATATATTATTTAAAAAAAGGTGATCTAATGAAGAGATCTACTCGCATAACAAAAAAATTTGCCCTACAATGGGGAAGAAAGTCCCTGATGGCATTTCTTAAGTTCGTTCTAATCCTTCCATAGTAAAACCTAATTACAGACTTGCCTTTGGAAAAGAAAACCTTCACGTGACTGAAAAGCTTTCAGATGCTTTTGAAAACATCAATAGATTTCTGACTCACTGCTTCTACCTTTACATCTGAACACAAAGTTTCGCAAGAGGCCTAAGTAAGTCGCACTACTGTACCTGTTGAAGCTTTAACCTAACCTAAGGCATTGGTTTTGTTTTTCTACCCAAATTTCATTGCAAAATAATGCAAAGTTTTTTAATGCGATGTGCATACGCTGACATAATATTGCCGTTATAGGTGATGAGGGACTTTGGAGATTAAATATTTCCTTCTTTTTTCATTGTAAGACCCATTTCAGAATATTTGATCACCACTGTTGAAATGCTTGGAATGAGAGAAGGCGAGTGTGGTCACCTTAGACCCAAAAGGATTTTGCAGGCCACAATGCTCGTTTGATTTTGACAACTAATACTAAGAGTTATAAAAGCGAACAGCAACTTTTCTTCTAAAGCAAAATATTAAGTTTGTTAGTATACCCATCATCCATGGGCGAGAAAAAATCGCAACGACTTTTTAATAAACAAAGAAGACCGCTAGTATCTCAAAAATGGTAAAAATGCTCAGTTCAAAGTTTTGCCTAACAACACATTTTTCCCGCTTACGTGATGTGATGAGGCTTTTACGGTCATTTCTTTATAGGCAGCTAAATTTTAAGTGTGGATGAAGGTGAAAGCGCTTATAATAAGTCATCAGTTGAAGCAAGGACCAATTAGGAGAGAAATACTTAGTGAATATAACGGAGGTGGCAGCACATTTTACCGTTTCCTGGGTGGGCTTGGCCATGTCGTGCCAAAAATTCCATTTATAATGTTTGTTCGCTCAATGCAAGCGTTTTCATTGCGGGTTCGTAATACATTACACCTATACGCATATGTTGGGGAGCCAAAGTTACTTCACTTTACCGTTTGTGTTAAGGCTTCGTCCGACCTGCAGCGCGTTTTGTTGTGTTTTCAGTACTGCATGCTATCTCAGTCTGTCAGCAACATTCTCTCTCCTGGAATTGAACCTATTCAAAATTTCAAGAAGCCTTCAAGCTTTAGTGTGATGACTTTTACTGCTCTTAGAGATAGAGCTCAGGAAATAAGAATGCTCGCAGAACGAGTAAGGCCGTCCCTTAGAGAAGTCGGCAGTGACTTGTTTCCACACATGATAAATAAGTGAATTTTATTTCGCCTTACGGTTAGCCTGGCACTAACGAAGCTGTGGCAGTCAACCTAAACATATCTTTATTGCAATTAGTATTTTTCACCTTCACTTGAACTTCTCCTTCCATTTATTGCATCACTTATAAGAGTAAATGAATGAATGACCGAATGATAATGAAAGAGGCGACAAGTTCAATGCCTTTCAGTCTGAATCATTCTTAGCTTTTTTTGTTATTCGAAAGTTTGCACGAGTCATCTTAAAATTAAATTGAATAAAATGCTTTCGTCTGATATTAAAACAATGTCGCCTTTTTAATGAAATTTCTTATCTTTTTACTTACGAATTTTCTCTTAAGAAGTTTCTTTTTTAGTTTTTTGTTTAAATCTTTAAAACCCTAAATAAACGTCGATTAATGTCTCATCAACTGTTCCTTTTAACGATTACTTAAAATGTCATAAAAATCCATCTGCAAAGATGTCTCTCGCAAAAAGGCAAGGCAAGGCAATCCATACGGATCTATACGTACTCATGTATAAAAGATTTAATGGCGAAAACTTGATTTTTTTTCCTTTGTTTTTGTTTTTGCTTTTTTGTAATATAAAAAAATATGAGAAATACATATAAAATAGAAATAGGTATGCGTGTATGTGTGTACTCATATATTTGATCATACCTACGAATGTGTGTCCTTTCGCATATAAATTTTGCCGTTGAATGGTTAAATGGCTGGATAAATGTGTCGATTTATATGTTTAACCCTCCGAAGTCTGTTAACGTAGCAAAGAAAATAAAACGAAACAAGAAAAAGAACGAGAAAAAATTTACGATAGTTAAATAAACTCCTTTTAGAGTATATTTATATATGCATTACGTCTGAGGGATTGTGCTTTTATTATTATTTCTTTCAGCTTTCCTTCCAACTTGACGCGTTTTATTGACAGTTTATTTGGGTGTAAAATATTTAAAAAAATTTTTATTCGTTTGATTTTTAAACAAAAGCGATACAAGTGCTGAAAGTCTTCCGCTTTAACACTATGAACGATTTTAATGTAATAATTTCCGTTCCATTAGACATCAGGTTAAGTTCGAATAGTAACCTCTATCGACAAAAGCTTACTGAAGTCCCGGCGCCCGTTGTTGTTGTTTTTCATTGAGCTCGGTAAGTTGACAGACAGAGAGACAGACAGAGAGAGAGAGAGAGACCGAGAGAGAGAGAGAGAGAGAGGGAGAGAGAGAATTAAGTGATTTTAGATGTAAGGCACATAAGCACATTCGATCGACTTTCGGAAAGAACTTGTAAGCATTTGTATGTGAAATAGAAAATCTTAGCAAGTTTTGTGTTTGGCAGAAAAGATTAGGAACAAAGTGGATGAAGAGACAAATCTTTCGGCTGGTTACCAGCCGTGTTTGCAGTCGTTATCGCTTGGAAAGCCCTTTTGGTTGTCTTCTTATCTTATATATAGTTATTGAAATTGAAAACTGTCAGGTGTATAACCTTGCTTCCGCCGCTTCTTTTTCGTTATTCGGGGTCAAAATATTGACCAACGCTCGGCACTACTTGTGCTATCTTTTAGAGGCGGTATGAATTCTATGCGTGAAGAGCAACAACTTTTTCAAGGCTGTATAAAATGAAACTTTTTAGATTTTGACACTGACAGTCAACAACAAATTTTAGTTTTCCTCTTTTCTTTTTCTGTCAAAAAAATATTGAACTTTTCTTGAACGTACACTCTTAACATAAAAGTAAGAATTTTCACGACATGCCGGCCTATTTTCTAGGCAGCTACTATGAACGTCCAAGAGTTTGACGAATCGTTCACAGGCCTGTGAGCATACTAAGTAATAAAGCGAATAATGAAGTAACAATGTTCGCTTTGAAGATTGGAAATTGATGGAGAAAATTTGCATCAAACTACAGGAAGTGTGGATAATCCAATGTTAGGATGCCTTCTGCTATGTAATGCCGGTAACTCAAAAGCATTATAATCCCAAATATAACAACAGTATCAGAGAGAATAGGCTCTGCTTACAGAATGTCTGGTTGATTGATTAATTATGAAAAACCTGAGCGAATTTTGACGCATAGTATACATAAAAAACAACAACACATATATTTAATAAAGAAGCACAGATCGAACATATTTAACATTTAGCTTTTAGCTGTTGAGTTTTCTCAGTGATCTAAGCACACCATAGAGAAAAAATGTGTTCGTTTTTAAAAGCGCCTGCAAACATGCTTTCTTTTTTAATCCGTTTAAATGCTCTTTGTGCAAGTTATTCTTGATCGAGATGAATCTCAATACGAAGTCGAAAAAGTCGGTCTGTCCGTCTCGTTCCTCAACATTTCTTTTTAAGAACAATTGTCTACATTATAATGTAAAGTTCAAGAAAAACAAACCTTTCCTTTTTTTATTTTTATTGTAACAAATTTTCATTTACACTACATGGCTTGTAGCCGCCTGGAAATACCTAAAAACGTTAGCAACAAAACTTTAGAAAAACATAAATGTTCATTTACAATACTAACAAACCGAGCTAATGCTTGCTAAATATGTGGTAGTTGCCAAAGCCATCCACAATTTCGGCGCGGAAATAATCATCTATGGCTTACTACCGCTAGCAGTAACAAAAACTAGTATGATGATAAATATGATTTACTTAATTGTTTCGCTTCATTTCTGACATAAATATAACCTGATAGCTAAAATTACCATAAAATTAAAATATAAATTTAAATATAAATTTAATTTTATGATAATTTTTAAGTATTGAGCTTGCATTTTAAAATCAATTTCCATAATTAACAAATATTTGCTTTTTCTCTGTGCTACTACTGTTTTAATAGGTTGGCGGTAAATTACTAGCTACAGGTAATTTTACCTGTCAAGGTAACGGCAAGCAGGTAGAATGAGATGTGTGCAGTCTTGCTGTTTAGCATAACTACTGTGGGATATAAGAGGACAACGCTTTCATCAGTGAGTTGCAAATGGCAGAGTGACCAGGGTGGCGTTTAAGACATTGCATTTAGTATGCTTTCCAGAAAGGAAGGAACGTATTGGATGCTTGTAAACACTTTTGCGATACGTTGGGAAGTGAGGTTGTAAACGTTCGGACCTGCCAAGGATGCTTTGCCAAATTTTGTTCCGCAGATATCAATCTTGAGGAAAAGCATAGTTCTGAGCGATAGAGATATTTTGTAATCCTGGTTGTTGGAGAGTAACCAAAATCTAGCCAATTCGCATTTGCAAAAGAACTCGGCATTCTCCGCTCAACTGTTGAGGAACACGTTAAACAGCTTTAAATTCAAATATTTTATTTTAATTGCGGCAGAACTTTCCCGACACCCTAATAGTTAAGCTAATACCCAAGAGCGCTTTAATCTTATGAAATAATATTGTAGATTGCTTTTGTAAGAGACTATAGAATAGCAACAATCGGAAACTTTGAAAACACAAAGCGTTATCTACGTCTACATCATCACCTTTCAGCTCGATATACCATTCTTCCGAGTCGGCTTCGATACCCTGTCTGTACCGAGAACACTCGAGTTCCTCCACATAACAATCAAGCGTTCCCTCCATTTCTTCGTTGCTGGCAAATTTTCTATCATGGATTTATTTTTTCATTATTTTTTTTGTGGGCAGCAAATTTGGCGAATGAGATTTGTAAGTAAGTTATTGCGAATATTGACCGTAATTGTTTGAATCATTACCCCCTTCTCCACAAATGCGACGTTTTTTCTCGGTTTCATCGCTGGATGGTACAATAAATTCCCATGGCATTGAACGTTGTTTGGTTTCGTATCAAAAAACTGACGCCCTGACGTTACGAGTCAATGAAAATATGTCCCCTATTTTTTTGAGCGATTTACCTTCTTTCAGTTTACTTTTTTGACATTTCAGATGCAAATTCATGGTCACGAATCAATGCAAACGTTTGACTTTATTACTGCGAAACATAACCGATCACTCGACTGAAGAAAGATGATCACGATAACGCTGTTGCTGCATTACAAGCAAACTCTCGGCTCATGGTCGCGAATCAATGCAAACATTTGACTTTTCTACTGCGAAACATAACCGATCGCTCGACTGAAGAAAGATGATCACGATAACGCTGTTGCTGCATTACAAGCAAACTCGCGGCTTCTTTTGGTTGCAGCTCTCTCAGAGCTAAATCTTGAATGTGTCTGTTTAGATTTTAATGTCTTCACAATACTTGCCTGCGTTCCGATCAATGAGTGAATGAATGAGAAATAAAATTTAAAAAACTATTGGACTTTTTTTATTTTTGAATTCGTTTTATATACAAACGTACAAATATCGATATATAAATAAATAGGATAATAAGATCACTACTATGAGTATTATGCGTTTACAATTTCAACATCGGAAAATGAATGATCGTAACATATATCTACATATACGAATTACATGAGTTAACAGATAAATTACAAAGATACACTTAAACTAGACATTAATATGTAATAGACATGTAAACACAAGAAAACATAACATCGTCTTGGAATGAGCTTTTAACACCCGTCCACCATTTGGACTTCCAAACAAAATTTAATATCTCTTCTTAAAGGTGTAGTAAACACTGTTTACTTCTTATCTCAGCTATAAGTCCTTTTTATGAAAAATTCCATAACGCAACCAAACGTAGTCTTCTTGTTTGGTTTTTCTTTCTTCTCTTAATGTGGCCAACTATTCAGGGGATGTTCCATACACGCGCATACCGATGACGCTCAGAAAGAAGTGAGGAAAGGAAGAAAGAGGTATGGAGTGGCCACAGCCTAATTGCAGTAGTAGTTACAAAAACCAGGCTAACACAGATTTTTATATCCATCAACGAAGAAATTCCACCTTAGTTGACGGATATACCACTCAGAGAAAACATATTCTTAACACACGTAAGAATCCAAGCAGATTTGGTCGTGTCTTCTGTAAAGTTAAAAAGTACGTAAGACGATCACAATAGTTGGGAAAAGGGAAATCGTCAACTACACACCAAGCATGTATTACCCTAAAATTTGCAGCGAACATGTAACAAGGTTTTTGAAAGCCTAGACGCAGCAAAGAATTCGATTTGTGTTTGAACACGCCCACAACAAACGATCCACTATAAAGGAGATATTGAATGAAAACCTTAAAATGTTTTCTTGAGCCAGTTTTCTTGAGCCAGTAAGAAACAAAACCCCGATACCTCAACAAACGCGCCCACTATTAACGAAAAATATCAACTTGTATAAGAGTAATTGAGCTAAAATAGTACACGGATGTTCTCTTGGGTTAACTTAAAGGTTAGTGAAAAAACAAACAAAAACGTCGTAGTTGGACACGGACCCTACACCAACACATAGTTATTCAATGGTCAAAAATGGTCCGATCGGGATCATTTTCAAGATCGTTTGTCCCAGTTGGTGTACCAAATCTCACGAAAATCTACCAACAACTGCGACGTAAGTTGAACACAAAAAAACACGGACCAACGGACAGACAAGCTTCTGGGTGGTGCATACATGCTTGTATCAGTTGTGCTGTATGGTACGTAAATTTTCCAATACCTCAACTGACGCATCCAAGCCACAGAAAAATTTAAAAGTTTCGATCCTTGTAATCGTTGTAATTAGCAAAATATTATATCGCATTATAATTTTCCAAGTTATTATTCCTATTGTGCATGGAACACTATTTTGAGCCAAGCAGTTACCCGGCCGTGCACGATTTTTGCGAGTTTCTGACGAATCTTATTAGGGGTAGGGGAGAGGACTGATATGCTTAGATAAGATTATATGCTCAGCGATGGATAAGAAAGCAAATATATAAAGAAACAATGGTGCTGTTGGTGTATTTATACGAAGACTATGGAAGAAACCGCTTTATTTTCCATGGGGAGTTATATAATAAAAGAGAATTATATTCATTTCTTTTTTACTTATTATTATTATTATTATTATTATTATTATTATTATTATTATTGTTGTTATTTAGGTTCGAACACAAAAATGAAATAAAAGAAAAGAAGTTTCGTTGTTATTCTGCCGCTTTATATTTATTTCGTTTTGCAAAATCTTTGATTTTAGTTTTATTGTTCGTTGTCTTTGATTTAAGAGGACTTTGAGTTATTGTTATACAGTTTTTGTTTGCTTCTGTTCTAAAAAATTTTATTTAAAATAAATTGTTTTTTTCTTAATCTACTTTAACCTACAAAGTGCGTTTCATACGGACATAGTGTACACTAAAGTATGCTTTTGTACACGTTTCAATATTCTTTCTATCTTTAAAAGTGATTTCCTTTTGTTTTTACTTTAGACCTAAAACTACGATATGAAAGTTACATTCATATGCACCGACATCTAAGTATATATACATTTAGGTATAGTTTTGTTCACGAACCACATTTTTCTTTCGCTCAAATATTTTTATTTACATTTTTCACTCTTTTTATAAAATCGTATATTGGCAGGACATTGAAATATTATTTAAAAAAAAAAATATTTTTTTTCTTGCAAAAATTTCAAATCTTAACATATTCTTGTAAAATGTTATTTTTACATCTAACCCTTTGCCTGCTGGCGATGGTCTTAGACATTCTGAAAATATTTTGTTTGCTTGCTTTTGGTTAAGCTTAAGAGATTCCAGAATCTTCTAAAACAACCGGGTTTCTTGTCAAGCGTTACGAGACGCTCCTCTTCCATAATGGTTTCCAAAATGTAATAACTGCTTAAATTAAAAGGTGGCGGTGGCAGCAGTGGAGGCGGTCATGATATAATGCAGTTCTTGTTTTCGCTACCCATCGTAGAATTGCCATTATTACTACCTGACGTGCTACCGTATTTACTGTTAGATGCACTATTCGCTTCTTCCAATGCTTGTTTCTTCTTCTTTTCATAGGCAATCGCATCATTGGGCACATAAGATACGCGCACGCCACCGTAATGTTTGCGCGTTGGCAAACGATAGACATAATCATCCATACCGCTGGAAGAACTAGACGAACACGTTGAGCAGATGCTGGTCGCGTCGCAATTCTCCACATTTTTTATTGTACTTGTGCCGGCTTGGGTTTGGGCATTGTGCAGCCTCAAATTGGTCTGATTAATTTGCATTTCGGATGAACTACGCGCCTGATTGCGTTTGCGTCGACGTCGCCGTGCATTCGAATTATCGGTATAGCTTTTCGAACGCGACATAGTATCGTGGATACTATGAAAACGTACCTCTTTGGTGATATGACGATTACTTTGCTCATCGTCGTCATCGTCTTCCACCTCTTCCTCGTCCTCCTCTGGTTCATCGTCGTTGGGTTTTGTTTCTTCGTGATCTTCCTTGATACGCTCATAACTGCCGGCAGACAAAGCATTTTCATTATCTGCTTCCAATTCATTGCTGATCTCTTGAGTACTTTCAGTCAATTCAGAATTGCTAGGCGAATTAATATTGATCTTATCTATACTCTGGTAACTGTGCGAATCATCACCTTTCGATATTAACATGTCGGGTAATGATGTGTTTAGATTCGATTCACCAAAAATGGACTTATCCGGTGCGCATATATTATCCAAACTTATACCCAACTCAGTTAAATCTATTGGTGGTGGATGCGCTGGTCTATGTACACCTGGTACGCCGCCATTTTCCAGATTTTGGCTTAATATTAAACAGTCCAATTCATCTTTTCTTTGTCGTTCTTGTGAGTCCATCAGGTTACCAGCACTGCTGGTATTTTTACCACTTTGACCTCTATTCGGTCGAGGAGATCTGGCTATTTGACTTGTTGTACTGGCGCGATGCGTCGGTCTTAGATGCGGTCCTGAACTAGTATCTGATGGTGTGGGCGGTTCGCCTTTACTGCATGCAATTGAACAGTAAATAGTACCACGACGGGGAAGAAATGGCCGACCCAATAATGAACATCTACAAGTGCAACAGGAAAAGCATTGATCAGTGGCATGCCAGTGCTGGCCGTCATGAGACATCTGACCCTGATCAACTCCAATCACATCGCCACAATAGTCACAATATTCAGCAAACATGGTATCGAAGCATTTCAGGCAATAAGGTTTACCATCGCGCATAATGTAACGTTGCCCACCCAATTGTCGTTCACATTCGAAACAAGCAAAGTGTTTCATATGCCACGTTCTACCTTCGGCTTCGGTGCACTCATCAGAAAATATTATCTAAAATTCAAAGTTAATTAGTTAAAAAATGCCAAAAAAGATTGAATTGAAGATAAAATATGTTAGGCGAATAAGTTATTACGTAAGCTTTCAAAGAAGATCACTTTTTGAAAAAACTTCTAATTCAACTGTTTACAGAGGATATTTTTACAACAATTGGTAGCGGATTTCGGGAACTTGCAGTGTATAATTAGTTGTAAAGGCCAAGGTTTTAATGTTCGTTTCCATCTTACAAATATAAAATATTTACAATATTTAGTTTTAAAAAAATCCGCCTGAGTGGCCGAGTAGGCAAGAGTCTCGACTAGCAATTCAATGGTCGTGGGTTGAAATCTCAAGTGCGGTAGAGTTTTTAATAATAAAAATAATAATAATATTAATAAAAAAAATAAATAAATAAATAAAAAGCCGAAAGCCTTAGATGCTAGTGCTTTTAAGACTTTAGTCTTAGAATTTATTCTCTGGCTAAATTTAGATAATAATAATAATAATAATAGTTTTAAAAGAAAAGTTTATATCTGGTTACACATAATAAAGAAATTTGTCGCGCATGGCATATATAGATTTACTAATGGTCGTCTTCACTGGCGCGATGAAAAATGGTTTCCGGGAAAGTTAAATATATTACTTTTGAATATAAAGAGGGTGAAGGGCAAATACTTTAATTTGATGACAGTCTTGTATTTTGTATTGAAATCCTTTCAGCAAGAGTCTTATATCTTCAATTAAAGCTAGGATAACAAAGTGGAGTCTACCTTGCTAGGATAACAAAAAAGCAATCACAAAATTATTGACGACTGCTTGTTAATATGGGCAGGCGTTCTTACACTTCAACAGCTCCACTTATCAGTTTTCTGTTAATATGGGCAAACCCATCTACAAGTTCAAAAGAGCTCTCTACGAGCCGGGGCAGACAGCTTTTACATTTCAACAGCTCCACATATGAGTTAGGAAAGTACAGGAGCTGGCAAGCTTTTACATTCTTTATATCCTACCGCACTTGTGGTACAAAGGTACAGTAAATTGGTGCAGATTTATGCAACAGCCAAATGGGGAGAGGGGGATAGACCCACCTTTTAGTGTACTGGTCGATTCAGAAGGTGATTCTGGATTCAGATTCTAAGTTTGTCTCTCCGTCTCTCTGACTTCTTTTCTTGTGCTTAACCAATACGCTGCAATTTTTTATAGATTTCAATGAAATTTGGTACACCGGAATGCTTTGACCCAAAGATGAAAGCTGTTGAAAATCGTCTGGATCGAAGTAATTTTGCGATCACTTCCCATATAACGGTTTACTTTGAAAACCGTTGTATGAATAAGTGTAGGATGATGTCCGTAACGGCAAATGACGTAATGGCAAAAAGTTAATAATTTCCCTTTTCTACAGCTTTAGATTTAGAGCATAAAATTTGGTCTTAAATTCTTTCCTAAAATCCCGCGTTATAGTTGAAATATCGCTTGCGGGAAAAAAGCTTACGAAAATAACGTTAAATAGGAGGTGCTCACATCCTTTGCGACAAGGGCCGGAATTTCACAAAAATATCGAAACACAAGTTCAAAAGAATTCATATTGAATTCAAATTCTTTTTTGTAAGTACCGAGCAGTAAAGGACGCAAATAGTTCTAGCTTTGTTTAATCCTTTCTATCATTGCATGTACGTTTTTCACATGTAATTTATTATTCATATATTGGGTCTTTTTTACATTCATTAAAACGGTAGCAAAAAAAATCTGTGAAAAAATTTTCAAAAAAATATATGAAGAAATGATGAAAAGCTAAAGAATTAAAACAAGTTACTGAAGATAATGGAAAGATGGCCAACGAATTTCATTTCTTGTTGCGCTTTTTATTGCGAATAATGTTGGGCTTTGCATTGCTTCAACGCCTCTTGGAAGCCCTGGCAGAGGGTTAAATCGGATTGATCCTCAGCACATTGAAGAAACTGTTTAATCTCCCAGGCGCAAGGCCCTTGCAGCTCGTAGGATTCAGCGCTACGGTTAGCAAAATATTGCTGATGAGCTGGTGCTGGCGACAGAGCTGCAGCTGGTGTTGGTGCTGGTTTCGGAGCCGTTGCATTAGCAGTCTCTTTATTGTCATCAGATCCGCTAAACATGTTGGTGAGGCCTTGGCCTACTACAGTGCCGACCGCGGAGCCCACAGCAACACCACCGGCTGTGGCGGCCGCCTGTTCAAACATTGATGGCTGCTTTAACACTCCAGTCGTGGTACCTGGTTTTTGCTGCATGGCGGCAGTAGCCAGACTTGATGGCTGTGGGACGGTAGCTGGCGGCGAGGCTGGTACAGCGCTGGTTGTATATGATGATGATGGGGTCCTTCTGGTAGCTGGTCGAGGGCTAGCGGGCTGTCCCCGTCGTACCATTTCGCTTATTTTTTATTTTGATTTATTTGAATTTATTTTAATTTAATTGTTTTCTTTTCTGGAATTTTTTATGAACTCAATTTCAATTTTCAGAAAAATGATTTTCTTTCAATTTCACCTGTGTTCGTTTCTAATTTTTTGTTCAGTCTGTCGTATATACTTGTGAAATTATTAATCTATGTATTGTGTGACATGCGTATGCTTTATATTTAGAGCAGCTCCGACTTGTCAACACACTGTGAGCAATATAATGCTTTTTGTACATCCTTCTTAAAGTTAACGGTTTCTAGTTTAAAAGACGCTTTAACAGAATATACATTTTTTCGAGAGATTTAACATAAAACTCGATAAAAGTAGTATTTAACAGAAGATTTTTCTTCTTTAATGACAAACCGATTGCTCTAATTTGCATATATATATAAAAAATTACGAATAGATCCCTAAAATACAAATCAATCTTTTCTATATCCTACGCTACTAGTGATGTAAGACTTTACTAAGTCCATGCGGATATGTGCAGCACCCAGTCAGACTTGAGATAAAACCCATTTTCATTATACCGATTGACCCAAAATCCCTTTCTGAAGCTATCTAAGCTCATACGTCCGTCCGTCCGTCTTGTTTTCTGGTGTTCATCATACAGGTCGTAGCTTGTGTGTCCGTTCTTGGGCCTCGTTTTTTTGGGTGCAGTCTACAGGTTGATATTTTTAAAATATTTTGACAAAATTTGGCACACTGATGTGTTTTCGCTCAAAGACAAATGCTATTGAAAGTAGGTTCGAGCGGACCACATATAAAACGTTGTTTTGAATGGTATTTATATATGAATAACTGTGTGAAGCAATGTAGAGTATTTAAGCTGATGTAGAGTGTTTAATGGTAGGGTTGTATTTTTAGTTGATTACTGCCTTCAGTTTTACGACTGTGACGTGTCAGCAAATATAGCAGATCAAAAGGATCCTTTCGGGTAGAAATAGGTATACGCAAAACGTCGGTAGTTCTAGTGTTAAATAAAACCCTATGTGCGCAACTTAAGTAATTGAACAATTCCTCTGCAATTTTTGATAGGATTAAACCTTGACTTAACTGATTTTCGAATCAGATCTCAGTAGAACAATAAAAAAAAAAAAAAAAATTGGAACCAAATTATGTTTCTTCTGACAAATTTTTGATGATAATGATCATGACATATCTAAAAGACCAGAGAGACGAGTAAAAAGTCATAACCTAATTCAAACCAAAAAAATTATTATCGTTTTTGCAGAGGTGGACTAGTTGGCGACTCGATTTAGCCGATTTAGCTGATTTTTGAAGTTGATCTCATGCGAAAGGAAAACTTTTTCTTTTTAAACCAAGTTTTGAAACTGTAAACGTTACCTGTTGGATGGAGAGGTGAGCAGAAAGACATGAATTTATTAAGTGAAACTGTTAAAAACCAAAGTGAATTATGATCGAAACCTGGTCCAGCCGGTCAATTATTTAATTTTCAATTATTTTAACAACCGGTCACTAATAGGATAATACCTATAAGTGTATAAGCACAGTAACAGATCAGGGACAGGAAATGGACAAAGGTTCGGTCGCAGGCTGGGACTCCGTTCGGCATATGCTATTTATGACTTCATCGAATAAGCATTCACTTCAGTTGCGTGCATAATCGCAATTAAAGTTTTTGGTCCAGCGCACTGGAAATAGAACTTGCTGCAGCTATGCTGATGTTTGTCTGTTAGGCGATGTGTTACATAGAATCGGGTATTTAATCACTCAAGTATGATAATACGACAAGAAGCGAGAAAATTTATATTCGTCTTCGACCGAATCTTTTCTATCTATCACCGCACTATACTGATTAATAACATGTAGACTTTGTAGAATCTCTGAGGTTTCACTCTGTCTGCTGCGAAAGTTTTGATAAATAAATGAATATAAATGCAATTTGTATCGTTGTATATGTTGCGATTTTCAAGGAACGAGTGAAAAACTAAATTTTTTTTAATATTGAAGACAAATTATGCTGTACTGTGGTTATGGCCTTTCGCCGATTTGGCTTCATTTCAATACCAACCTGTTTGGAAAAACTTCCAATTTTTATGCCAAATTTGAAGCCGATTTGTGGGACAAATCGCGACAACAGAGTGTTTACCAGAGACAATAGAAAGTCAGATGGACGGACAAGCTTACATCGGTTTAGGATGTAGTTTATGGCGCTCTGAGGCTTTTTTCTGGGTGTTACAAGCGTTTTGACATCCTTTGGTGCTGTTTTTGTACGCAAAACTTCCATTCCTGAAACAATGAACGACAGACGAAGAGACAGACAAGTATGGCCACACCATTTTCGCTCTTTACACTAATCAATGCGTATACATTTGCATGGTCTGTAGATTTATTACTTATTTTTATGTCTTGCCAGCACTCAACATATACTTCCCATGATGGCCATAAAGAGAACTAACAATATTTTTAAGGCCCTATTTAAAGGAAACCTTGTTACGTTAGCGTTGTTATAATTTCTTCATTTCTGCAGCTCGATGGTGTTAAGGGCTGCAGTGTTAACATTTCCAAGGCATTAGCTTCGCCTCCAGTAATAACTGTGCTAAACGATAACATTCAAATATTTTGTATCCTCCTACTTTATTGCTGTTTACAAACAAAATTAACTAAGGCTTAGCTAAAATAAAAATATAATGGCATTAAAATATTTAAGAAAATAAGAAGCAACAAAGGCAAAAACAAAACGTTGACTTGGCCTCTACGCAGCGATATTTTGTGCTATAAAAACAAAAAAATGTAGAATGTGGTAACTTACCTCATCGCAGGCGGAGCAGCGCGGCTTTTGGGTTTCGGCATGATGACGTCCACAGTAGAGGTTGCCATTGCGATGAAAGTAGATTAAATCCATCAGTAATTCTTTGCAAACACAACACACAAAACAGGCAGGATGCCAACAGATCTGAGCGCCAACACGTTGAGCAAACACCACAATGTCACCGGGCGAGAGTTGCTCGTTGCACTGAAATGAATATCAGCAAAGTAAGCAGTTTTATGATAAGCACGATGTTTATTTATTTGTAAATGGCTTTCAATCTTAGCTAGAGCAACAGACATTATTGACATGAAGGAATTTCATACACAGATGCGTATGGTGTGCGTTCTCGTTTTTTTAATTCCTTTTTTTTTGTTATTGTTTTTTAAATGCATAATATTTTAAAAGCATATTTTAAAAACATTTTCAAGCAATTAAGCATACTACGCCAGCTTTTTTAGTCATCTACATTTTATGTCCGTCTGTCTGTCCGTCTGTCTGTAAAAATATATTCATATTTACTGCTATAAATGCTCAAAGTTTCATTTCATATGGCTGCAGGATATCATTCGGTTATATGATAATACAAAAAAAAAGGAAAAGAATGAATTCCTGATAATAATAAAAAGGAACTCTTCATTATCTTAATGAAATCTATGGCTTCAGATGAAACAAACAAAAAAAAACAAAAAACGCACGTTTTTCATGCCGTTTCTGCTACTAAAACTAAGTATGCCCCTAAGTGAAATTATTTTATTTGGCATAATATTCGTTGGGACTTTAGTTTTGCCATGAAAGTAATCCCAGGAGTACATTTAAGACAAAGGCGCTAGCCAGCCTTTTTTCGTATTACTATTCGAAGTTGTAAGTGTTGCTGCTTGCGTTTGACTTTAACTCTTGTTACAATATTTTTTTTTTATTTTTTTTAAGCATTTATTAAATCATTGTAACTCTGTAAACGTTTTAAACTAAATTCGTAGGTATGAAGGTTGATTTCTCTTTTCCTGTATAAACAGTTTACGAGTTGTTGGTTATAATGGTTTGACTCATTAAGCTTAAGTGCGTGCAATTAAAATTTTGTAAATGACTTTTATGCTCCTTTTTTTTTTTCTTTCTTGGAATTAATTTAACACAACGAGAGAAAATATTTAAGGTCTTAATGAGCAGTTTAGGTGAAGACATAATTATGAAAAAATATTTTGTACAATTTTAAATTCTCTCCTTGCTACACTTCCGAGAGTTTTCGGTCAAATAAATTTTAATTTGTGCTTAAGTTTTTTTTGCTTTTTTTAAATCTTATCTAAAATCCAATGTAGCGAAAAAAACATCTTGAAGGGTGAAGCATTAAACCTTAGATTGATGATCAGCGTTCATTATAATTACTTGGCAATGAGAGCTATTTTAAAAGGCTAATGTATTTTGTTCACAAATAAGTTTTACGAGATTTCTTTGTGTAACTTTGAAACTCTAATTAGAGAAATTGTATTTTATTGAAAGCTTTGTCCATCGTTCGCTATGTGTTTTCCCGGTCTTTCGAAGTCCGGTTCGAGCAAACAGTTAGTCATCTATTGAAAGCGATCGATAGGAGTAATATCTGCTGACAAATGCGGGGAAGTTAAAAAATTCCAAGTTAGAACATTTTTTGGGCGAGTTTTCCTATATGGAGCCGAAGACCTTCACCCTAAAAACTTAGGATATTATTGCTTTTGGTTTATTACGCCCATTTCTTAGAGCAATTGCAAAATGGTTTCATTTGGTTCGAACAAACTTTAATAAGTCTTGCCCGAGGATAGGATCATTGGATGCCTTTTCGCCAGTGGATGATTTTTTGCTCATTACTCATAAGTACCACAGCAAATAAATCTGTTTAGATTTGAACATATACTCTATACTCTGTATAAAAGTAGGAAAAATTGACAACCTCTACCCAATATTGCAGTGTATCGAATTTTAATTTTTCTTCAATGTTTTTATAACACTCCCGTAAAGTATGTAAATTCTCGGCCAGTTTCAAATTCGGAATGCATCTTTGCATGTCCGTCTGTCCAGCTGTGTAATAACTGCGGTAAGCATTATCCCCTTCGCAAACTATTAAGTTTTCAATTTTTTCTGCTTTCTTTTAAAAATTATTTGCTCGAGATATTCATCTGCTTTAAGGTTTGAAATTTCTTCTTAAAGTTTTCTTAACATTTTACTTAAGTTTTCCGGTCATTTAAGCAAAGTCAACAAAAATTTGTCTTAATTACTTGCACACAACCAGCCAAGAAATCAAGAAAGACTAAACCATTTTATAATTATTTCTCTTTGCAAGAGAGTGAAGACGAATGTGGACTAATCAGTGTCGCTTGAACGAGAAAAACTCTGCAACATTACTTACTTACTTAGTAGTGGTCGTAAAAAAGAAAAAGAAAAATTTGAGATGGTTTGTGCACTTTTTCTTTCTTTCTTCTTCGTCTTTTCCTGAAATGCCGTTTAGCTGGATAGTGCACATGGTATGCTTAGGTAATACAGCCCAAAGAATTTTGGTTAATAGCTCGGAAAGTTAAGTAAATAAGGGTCATAATTACCAGTAACATTGTTCGTAGCGTATGTGTGTGTGGTTTGTTCGTTGCCTTACCACAAGCGAATGTATGCCATACTTGGCATTATTGTCGTGCGGCTAAGTGTCTTTGTCTTTCCCATCTATCCAGTTGCAATTGAGCAAACCTCCGTTCTTTGCGTTTGCAAGGCAAACGACAAAGTTGTGAGACAATTATGTTTTGTGATATTCTAATATTTTCTAAAATTACCCAACTTTAGGTCTTCTGCTCGTTCAACTCATTCATATTTGTATAAAAGTAGGTAGAGAGAAGATTGTGTTACTAAAAGCCTGCTAATTAAAGTAAGTTCTAAACCACACAGTAACGGGGTTTAAAAAGTACAAAGAATTGAGCAAAAATTGATATAATGCATCTTCGTTCAACATTTAGGATAAGTTTTAATAAGTTACGACTCATCACCGACTCCGGTCTAGGAGGCATCCATCCCCAAAGTGACTGGTGACGTTAAAAAAAAATAAATAAATAAAAATAAAGTTATTATTGAAACAAATGTTATGCAACCTAAGTATTAAAGCACAATTTACGGTCTACCGCACCAGTTAAGCACAAACTTACAAAGAAAAGCAAATAGGAAAATTATGTTCGGTCCGGCCGGTCACCGAATCTTTGATACTCATCATTGCTATCCTAAACAAAACTAAAAAAGGCAAAGAAATAAATTTTCGCATTCTGTAATACAGGGTGAGTGCGGCTGAGTTTTTCTCTTTTTAGAAGAAACGTGGAAATTTATGTTGCGCATGTGTTCTAGTTTATGAGCAAGTAGCAAAAAACACGGAAAGCGAAGTTGTGCCAGTTTTTATCACACAAGCGTGTGACCGTTGTAAGTGGGTCCTTTGGAAAGTTGGGGTATTTTTAGGCGATATCTTAATTTTTGCAAATGGGAGAACGTTTACCACAGATACTGCAGGCAGACGGATGCACAATCGAACAGACGGACATGCAAAGGTACATTCCGAATTTCTCATTTCGCCTAGTTCAGTACGCACGTCCTTCGACCAATTTGGCCGATTTTCAAAACCAACCCGAGTGCTAGATGCTCCAACGTTTCTGCCAAATTTTAAGTCGACAGCTTCATTTCTGGCGCCAAGAGAAGGTTGACAACAGGCATTGCGCAGACGGATAGACGGACAAACGGACATGCTTAAATCGATTCAGAATTTGATGCTAATCAACAAGATATATACTATGTGGGGTCTCTGAACCTTCCTTCTGGGCGTTGCAAACGTTTTGACAAAATGAATATATCTTTTGATGATGGGTGTAAAACAAATTATATGAAACTCGTGCCCCGGGCTGTTGCACAATATTATCTAGAGTTATAGTCATTCGATCAAGCGACCAGGCCTTTGTGGCTAAAAGTTGTTATAGTTGTACAAAGAAAATTTCAGAGAAGCTTGTGAACGCACAAGTATTCGAATTTGTCGATGCAGAGAGTTTTTGCTTTTTATTGTTTAAAGTTACGTGAAAATTAACCTCAGTTCTTTTCTTTAACACAAGTCATCAAAATCATTATTGATTTGCATCCTTTTCATTTTACATTTTACTGCACATCTTTTATATGAACACAGCAAGCCTAAATTCATTCAATGATGTTCAAAGGTCAACACAGTTCATTGATTGTCCTACGGAAGGAAGATAAATGCTTTTTCAATGAACAACGAGGAACGAGCAACATGTTATTGTTTCTGACATGTATTGATGAATTGCCGTCGCTTCTACCGAAATTCATTTCCAATCATTTATATGAACAATCATTTAATGAAACTCCTAATTTTCTGCAAACCAGTAAATGAGGCGGAAAGAAAGTTTTCTTTTATTGTTGGGAAATTTCTTTTGTAAAAGAAATGAATTCTGTACGTTTTGCCAAAAGTAAAATGACAAAGAAACGTAAGAGTATTTCACTTTTTATTTCCATTTTTCTAATTCCTTTGCGTTCACAAAGATTCCTTCCTCTATGTTCTCATTAATCGAAATTCTCTTTTAGTTCACTTTGATTATTCGAGGAATAATTTCTTTTAATGCTCTACTGAAACTTTAATTCTGCTACACTTCCTTCTCGTCTTTCATATGTTACGAAACAAAAGTGAAAGTTATATTAGGTTCGTCACATCGTACGCCTCAGAAATAGACGATATATAAATATTTTCACTTGTCACTTGACACATTTTTCGTTTGTGGAAATCGTGCCACGATATATAAAAATTGATGGGAAGGGATATAGTTCGAAGATAGATTCCACTCCTGCGAAGATTATTATGAAAGTAGATAAAACGGACTTGTAAGCCAGAAGCGAATGATTTGAACTATTATTCAGAGTAACGATGTAGTAGCAATTCAGAGTTTAACCGGAGCAAAAACATGACCGAGTCACTTATCGAATTTCACCGAAATACTATCAACGAGAAGGCTGCATATTTGTATGTTCTGACAACGATTATGATGCTAATATTCAATATTTTTGTACCTCCTACGCCACCTATGACACAAACGACTACTAAATTTGTGCGGATGTGTAGAATACCCAGAAGGACCTAAACCAGACCTACCTTTTATTCAAAAGCATTTTCTGAATCGACCCAAGTTTGTCTGTCCGTCTTGTGTTCTTGTGTTCAACTTACAGGACGAAACTTGTATGTCTACTTACCCCTTTCGCTTTTAATTATTCAACTTAAAGGTCATAGCGCGTGTGTCCGCCCATTCGTCCGTCTTGCTTTTGAGACATTTTGATGAAGTTCGGTGAGGTGACATGTTTTGGTCCAAGCAGGAATGCTATTGAAATGATTTTTTGCGCCTTCCCGTATGAAGGCCTTATCTTGAAAAGTCACTATATGAGTAACTGCAGCGTTACTATAGCGTTTTTACTTGTTTTCTCATTAAGATATTTTTATTATTATTATCATGATTTGTTTACATCAAGGAAACCAATTCTAAAACCAAAACGGAATAAGCGCTAGCAACTACGGTTGTTTAGGACAAATATATAAAGGGTTCTGAAGGGTCGTAAACGTAGGGTGCAATCAAAAGAAAACTCGAAAAGCGCGTTCTTAAGAATTCGACAAAAGCCGTACGTAGCTTGCATTCAAATTTTTGCATACACTTGACTAAATATTTTCATTATTTTTAAAATACTTTTCTTTGTTTTCTTACGCTTTTCGCTCACCTATTTGATTGTCGCATCCTTGTCATAATTTTGGCATTTTTGCCAAGCTATTGTTTGTTAATATAGAAGACGGAGTCGACAACTTTTACAATATTGATGCCTGCGCTAATGTGTTTTGTAAGTACCGTTACGGTTGGCTAACTTTCATACTCTGTTGACTCTTTAAGGGATGGGTAAAGTAATACATTTCGTAAGGAATTTTTTGAAAATTATATCCAATATTTTTATGTACGGTGGCTTTTTTCTGCTTTTATAAGCGAACTATAAAAAAACTGTGCAAAATGTATTTGTTCTTGATCAGCATGAATTCGTTGCAGTCGTTTTGTTCGTAACAGCCTCTATTGTCGGACGGCCTAAATGATGGTGCGGCGCTTATCGAGCATCATGGCATTAAATATTCGTATGTAGGTGTTCACGTCAGACGCGCAGACCAATGTCTTCGTTGCTCCAGGTAAGAGTCATTGATATTCTAAATGTCGAAAATAGTTATACAAGAACAGAATACGGAAAGAACAAACCCCTTTTACTACTCTCCACATATCATTATCAAAATCACGTACCCAATGAAGTCTGCATTAGACTCTCTAATTCTATGCTTCGTCAAATAAGCACGCCTTATGCAGTCCGTAACACTTCCTAGTTTGGCCATGCTAGAGTCTCAAATTTGTGTGTTTTTCCATGCCCAGCTTTCGCTAACATATCAAATTTCAAAAAATTATTCAAAATAGTTCCTATAGACAGAATTTGAATTTGTTGAGCTCGTTTGAAAGGTATTTTCATATAGATTCGTGACGTGTTTCGGAAAATATTTTACGTTTTTTAATGTGGACGGAGTAGGCTTCCGAATCCAACTGCAACTTATTTCTGAATATCTAACAGACCTCTGTTTTAAAGCAAATGGTAGGTGTCCTTGCTAGTTAAATTCGAATTTATCTTTACACTCTTGCTAATGTAAACAATTGTTTCTCTTAATAAGCCTTCAAAAATTGTAAATGAAATCTACACTAATCTAAATTCCCTATCCAGTGATAGAATATTGTCTTTATAGCTCCTTAGAAAAGCAGAGAAAATTATAGCGGTTAAGGTTTCTAATAATTATTTTCCATATTAAGTTCACCCTATTTGTACGCCTTATGAACTGAACTTCCACGTGCAAAGTTAACCAAATATTTATGTGCAAGTGTTAGCTAGAATTTAAATGAGAGAGTAGGGTATTTTTTTTTTTAAATATGACAATGTCACCTATACATGTAACAGGAAAAAAGTGAGGAAAGAGAAGGAGATAGAAAGAGGCCACAGTCTACTTATACTACACCAACTGGGCAGTCACTAAAGGTAGGACCAATGATGGGCGCGATTGATTTCAGTTTATTCACATTATTTCCACGGCCGTAAACATAGGCATTTATCTCATGATTCGCATTATCGTAACTGTGTAAAAAGGAATTAATTTTGCGTATTTATGACTGAAATGACTCGCGTTCTCTTTGATGCTACCATGACCGCGGATGCCGTTTGTGCTCGCTTACAGACGTTAGCATGATAGAATTACTTTGATAGCGTACTCAGTGTTCGTGCGCACTTAGACGGTTTAGCAGCCTAGAATTCCTTTCCTTAGACGGCATGCGCTATTAAAGACTTACCGTAACTTTTGCAGCCGATTTTAATTTCGGTCAGCCGGTCCACTAATAATATCCGTCTTGACTTGTGACAATTGTTCTTTTAGGCGCTCCTTACTATCATGATTATAGCATTCACTTGACTCCCCTCTCTCTTTGATTTCATTCCTTACACTACCCATGTTATCACGTTGGGTACCCAACTAAATGACCACTCCGACCACACCATCTCAGTCTCAGAGAAAGCCACACTTTTTGTTTATTTCTTGTTATTTCGTCCAGCTTTTCGGTTACCGTAGTGGGCACATTAGTTAAACATCGATTACGATTACAAGTATTTTTGCCTGCAACTGCTTTTGTCATTTTTCAATTTACTTAAGATGTATGAGTTCTTTTCCGATGAAGTGCCTTTCAAGATTATTCAAATACATTTCATTCACTCATCGTTGTAGGGTTATTGGAAATTTCCAGTGAAAAAAACTTGTGTATAAATCAAATGTTAAATCCTTCAAGTGAACATCAAACACTAAAGTGTCTTTGTTGTTAGTTTAAGATGCATAAGTAAAGTGCACTCGAGGGGAAAATGCCGCCACCACAAAATATACGTATCTTTGGCATATACATACGTGTGTGTAGGTGATCTTTCGTACACTTGATTGCTAAGCAACTTGCACTGGAGAATTTGAATAACTATTAAAATAATAACTGAACGCTGAATAATGCTTAGCATACTTTCGTTTAAAAGTTTTTAATAAGTTTTACTCAGATTCAGAAATTCCCAACAACGAACGATAGCAATAAATGATACTTGAGAAGCTGGTGCAGATGCATACATCTACGGCTACGTGTGGCCTTCATTGTTAGACATCCTTCTTCTCCCCCCACATCTTCCCCTATACATGGTGTTTGTCCGTATGTGAATTGGCAATAAGTCGCCTGTGTATGTGTATGTGTGTGTGTCTATTAAGACTGAATGAATGGATGAAAGAATGGGTGAATGAGTGAGTGAGTGACTTGAATAGTCAAGTGCTGCAGTCAGTAGCTGTTAGCTACTGTCTGGCAGCCAACAATATGATGCAAATTTACACAAAAACCTTTTCTTGTCTATTCTGCTCAGCAAAAAAGAAAACGAAGAAAAAAGAGGAGAAGAAAAGAAAATTCGCACAAGAAAGTTACTGCTGCAAATGCAGCAAAGTTCTTCTGAAGAGGAATTATTTTAACAAAATTAAGCGGAGTACGAGTGCAGGATGAAACTAAAATCATTTTTCGGTCTTTACTGCCTTGCTTTGTTTCCTTTTAAGATTTTTTAATAATTTTTACTTTCTATGCAAAACTTTTAACACGCACACACACACATACACACATACACACACACATACACACATATACGCAAACATAAAACAGCTTTTTTCTTTTCATTTTTTTGTTCGACTGCGACCCCTTGTTTATATTGTCTTGGTTTCGTTATTATTTTTGCTTTTTAGATACTTTTTATTAACGGCTTTTATGGAAATCTACATCTTTTCAATTGTTCAAGTCCCATTTATTAGTTTGCTTATTGTTGTTTTTGTTGTTTATGCACATTTAATGAAATCTTTTTGTCATCAGTTACAAAACTTTTAACTGTAAAATGCTTATATTTAACATTACAGAGCAACTTTTCCATAGCAACTTCACCAGCATACACACACGTAAACAGTCATGCACTATACAAAATTGGTGCACAAGACAATTTGTTTTTTAGTGTAAATGCGAATTTAAAAATATTTATGTACATAACGTCTGCCACCAGTTACTGTTAAAATGGACAAATATACGGTAAACAAAAACAAAAATAAATAAAAAAAAGGCGAGCAAGTGTCAACCAAACAAACAAAGAGTGTAACATTTTATGATTTCCTCTTAAACTTTTCTCTAAATGAAAAAGTTGAGAAAGTTTTTTTCTCCTCCAGATCTTTCGTTTGGCATACACACATATATATGCATGGTAGTTATGTATCGGATTTTATAAACAAATGGCATAAAAAATATTACATTAAACGGCATTGATGCCATAAAATGCCTCAAAATTTGCAAAGTAAACTTGAGTTTTATGTAAGACATTGTGTGAAAGGGATTTTAAAACTATTTTCTCAAATGGATCATATCTATATATAGGAAATGGATAGACACACGTCAGTATGAATGCATGCATATTGAGTACTTTTGTACTTCAAGGGGGGACCGAGTGTTAATTGAACATATCAGAAACTGGAGTCATGCTGGCTGCACTCGACTCTTCAGCTCCCTTTAAGATCAAGTTTAGTTTAAGCTGAAGTTTCTTTATCCTCTATTGACAAAAAATGTTTTCTAACCTATCAACGTCAATAAAGTTCTAGCACTAAAAGTGCAACTTGAAGTGTCTTTGAATTTGAATCGTGGCCTTTCAATTCAACCGTTTCGCTGCCAGCACATCACATGTATGCAACACAGCCGTTTCTTATCTTATCAGTTGGGAAATCTACGAAGTGGATTTGCTTTTGATACCGCGTTTAGCATGAAGTTGGGAAAATGACGAAGAGACGTACAGCTTTTGCAGTCGCTGTCGATCGCATTTAAGCTAATTTTTTATCACTAAATGACGTTTGCGTTACCTTTACCAAATTTTGTGTGGTATAGGAATTTTTTTACATCGCAGGACGTGTACAAAAGTCGATCGCACCAAATTGAAGACTTGCTTGATTTGCTTACACGTCGAACGTAGTTAATTGGTTGAAAGATAAAAGAAAAAAAATAATGGTGAAAAACAATTTGCAAGGCAACACCATTCCTCAGTACAGCTGAAATCTTGTCATAAAATATTTAAGTTTGGGAAGACTCGGTTTCAATGAAAGTACAATTCATTTAATATAAGAACTACCGGACGGCTTGTTTTCATATAATATCCAGAAGAATTTAAGATAGAACCATTTTTTGAATTGATCTAAGTCCGTCTGTCCGTATGTCCGTCTGTCGGTTTGATGTCTGCTCACGTATTGTTGCGCGCAATCTACTGATGACAATTTTTGAGACATTTTGATGAAAATTTGGTAAACTGATATGTTGCGGCCCAGGCAGAACACTGTTGAAAATCGGTCACATTGGACTATCTTCGCGACCCCCTTATCGCCTTATTTTAATAAGTTGTGTAAGAAACAAAATTATTCAAAGTCACCACTGAATTGGTCTAAGCTTGTCTGTCCGACTGTTTCTCAAACTGCTTGTTGACGTTCTTGTCTTGAGTCGACATGTAGCAATTTTTGAGATACTTTGATGAAATTTGGTACACCAACATGTTTAGGTTCAAGGGCAAAGCTATTGAAAATGTTTCGGATCGGACAACGTTTCCAACCACCTCTAATATAAGGCCTTATTCTGAAAAGCCCTTCTATAGTCATGTTGAGAGAAGTGGTGCGTAGTATTCAATGATAGGCCGCGCCCCACTATTGCACTTTTATTCCTTCATATTGTGTAACGATAACTTCTGGTATCTTATGACAATAATAAGTGTTTTGGTGCAGGGTATTTAAAAGTCTCATGTACAGGCCTTAACTTATTGCCTTCTTCCAAATGCAATGACAAACTACGTTAACTTATACTTTATCATCAGTAACACAATAACTCTAAGAATAGACAACGACGGGGGATAGCGATTAATTTAATTAATTAAAAAATGAATAAGAAATTCCTTGAAAGGCATAAATACTTACATTCTTACAAGGTCTTTCATCAGGCAGTAGACGAACAGCTCCGCGTCCTAAAGCTTCACGCTTACGTTGGGCTGAAAATATACGCAGCTCCTTGCGTTCTTCATCGGTTAAGGAATGACAATAGCGCACCTAAAATAAATATAAAACTTCTTAAGTCGACTTTTAATTTAAAAACAAAAAAAAACAAAAAGAAATTGAAAAAATTTCCTTGAAAGTTTTCCTAAGGCAAAAGTTCATTTACATATTCTTAAGCATACATAAAGGAATCTTTTCTTAATTTAAAAATATTTTCAAACGACTTTATTAATCCCAGCAAAAAAGAAAAAAGCAAAGAATAAAAGGAAATGAAAAAGCAAATATGAATATAAAGTGACGATGCGAACTCACTTCGTTATCTTGTGGCGGCAGCTGATGCAGTAGTTGCTTAATACGATACTTTTCACCGGCACTGTTAACATAAGGAACCTTATCGTCAGGCAATTGAGAAAAGTATAAACGAACCTTCAAAAAATAGCAAGAAAAAAAAAAATGTGCAAATAAATAAAATTTTTTTTCATTATTTCCTTATAAGAGCTTCTTTTAGAATTCAATTAACTAAAGTAAAAAATAAAATATGCTTATCATTATTATTATTACTATTAAAGTTAATAAATATTAGTTTTATGTCATATTTAAAAAATATATCACTTTCGCGTGTCAAACAATTTATCACTTGATTATTGCAAACCCA
Source organism: Glossina pallidipes (assembly GCA_000688715.1). Classification (NCBI taxonomy): domain Eukaryota; kingdom Metazoa; phylum Arthropoda; class Insecta; order Diptera; family Glossinidae; genus Glossina; species Glossina pallidipes. Next base: position 873,036 of record KK499769.1, read on the forward strand.
TTGAGCACATATAAGGCTCTTGTTTCCTGGCTGTATGGTATGTGCTAGCTAAACACTACTTTAAGATATTAATCAAAAAAAAAAAAAAAAAAAGAAAAAAGTACTTTCACCCGGACCACAACACAATTTGCTCAGTTTCGATTAAACTTAATGACGTGCCATACATCAATAGCATCGTTAGTACTCTGGGCAAATAAGTCGCCCCATCACGTTTCACTCTCTCTTAAAAAAAATTTCTTTTTTCTTCATCAACATCACTACTAGTACGCTCGCTCGTGCGGATGGAAACTGCAGTGTGCCCTCCGCTATTCCCATAGATATGTATGTGCATTTGATGGTGTCTTTATACTATTTTTCCAGACTTGTTTTTATTTTCCAGCTTTTTCCATAACGAACTGTTCATACCTCAATATTAGTGAACAGCGTGGAGAAGCGGGTGTCCTATTATATATAAACCAAACACACCAAGTGCCGTACATTGCAAATTCGGCTCAATCATGTGTGTATGGTGTGCATTGTATAAAATTTTATATATATTTTTATACCCTACACCACTTGTGGTACAAGGGTATATTTAGCTTGGACAACTGTACGCAACACCCAGAAGAACTTGAGATAGACCCAGCTTTTATTATACCGATCGATTCAGAATCACTTTTTGCATCGATTTAAGCTTGTCCGTCTGTTTGTCCATCTTACTTTTTTCTGTGCATAGGGGTCAATTTTAAAGGTATTCTGATAAAGTTTGGTACACACACGTGTCTTGGACCAACAACGAACTGTATTCAAAATGGTTCTAATCGGACTACTTTTTCGACCATTTGCCATAAAACGCCTTGCTTTGAAACGTTGTCACATGAATAGCTCAAAAAAATTGCTTTTTATTGTACTGCAAACAGTACACGCGCTCAGGCCACGCTGGGGAGGTCCTCTACAGGCCGGAAAATGTGCCTGCTAGTTACATCCGAACCTGTCATACCAGCGTTGATGAAGTTAATGTTTCGAAACTCCGACTGATGCGGCCGAGTGGGCGAAAGATCTCGGCTAACAACCCAATGATCGTGGGATCAAAACTCCAGCGCTATGTTTTAAAAGTCGACATATGAATAACTGCAGGACGGTGTAGGGTGCCGTGCCCCATTGCGGAGTTCTTACTTGTTTATATTTATTTTTGCTGCTATTGTTATTATAATTTTTATGTTATATCGCAAAGTACGGAGTGTAGGATTTGTTTTTTATATATTAATTTTTTTCATTCTTATGATTTAATCCGCTTTTAATTTTGAGATTTATTGCTGCGTCACATACACCAAACCAAAATAAGAATAAAAATTGTAGGTTTTTCTTTCTTTTTTTTTTTTTTTTTTTTTTGTTCAGTGGAGGGAGTTTTATTATTAATTGCACTTGTTATTGCAGTCAAATGGAAAGAAAAATTACATTTTGCCTTCAGAAACACACCAGGACCAGTTAATTTTTGCCTTGTTATGTGTTATGTGTGAATTGAAACAGTTTTTATTTTTGGCTTTTCTTTTTTAGCAAAAAACTAGATTTTGTTTTTTTTTTTTGTCATAAAAAAAACTCTATAATGATCAACAACAGCCACCACATAACATATTTGGAATATTTTTAAAAGTATGTCTTGTCGGTACAAATATATCTCGTAGTCCAAAAGAATTAACAACAAACTACAACTAATTACAATAGAAGTGAAATATAAAAATAAAGGAGAACAACAAGAGATAAGCAACGTTGGCTTAATTTAATTTAACTTGAATCGCTTACAAGAAGTATACGTATTACGGCTGCTAAACTATGCAGCAACCATTTACTGCAAACTAATTGAGTTTTAACATTTTTATGTTTTTCGCTTTTTACGGTCATTATTTTTATGTTTACTTAAGGTATTAAAGAGCGATGAATGAATTTTTTAAATGCTTGGGTGTGTGAATTTGAAAGGATTCGAGGAATTCCTTATCTATATAATACGCCAAAAAGAGTTTATAGTCTCGACAGAGCAACGGACAAATTTTTTTTATTTTGCCTCTGATGGAAGTGCATTCGGTATTAAAATTTGGTTTTTTTCTTTATTGTAACGATGTATGAATGCTTAACCTGAACGGACTCGAGATCTTGAGACGCTTTTTATTATACGAGTCTACCGCATAGCCAAGTAGTTAAGAAGCACGACTATCAAGTCAGTGCACCCGCATTTGATTTCCATTGCAGTATACCAGCATGATTGATGTTTGTGATTGCAGCTATAATAAGTGCTGCGCAGGCGATAAATGCCGCCAATCTTACTTGCCAATCAAGCATATACCACCCACCTTGCGACCACTCTTTACCTCTTCCACTACTTCTTTTTTCCATTACCATATTATGTGCATGGAGGGCATATAGTGAGCGGTTGGCCATATTATAAAAAAGAAAAGGTTGAAGTTTTCCCTCTCCGTCCGCCTGCGTAACCTAATCGATGCATTTATGTGTTCAATCTACAAGTTGCAATATTTGGAGAGATATTGGTAAAAGTTGGTGCACTGACAGATTCCCGAACTCTTCAGTCGCTAGTAGAAAAAGCTGACGAAGCAATTGCTTTTAAATAATTAAAGCAAAAAGTTCGCCAAGGTTCGAGATCCTACCTCATTTCGGTCAGTGCTGGTCAGATGGTCAGATAGTGTTTACGAAGACTGTGTGTGCTCCAAGAAATTACAGAAATTACTGAAATTGCGGGTTACGCCAACATCGGGCGAAAAGTCACGATTCGTTTTCGCTTGCATCTGCAATGGAAAGTTAATCAGACGAAACCCTTCGGTTTAACGAGCTATATATGCAACTGATAACTTGCGCCCCCAACCCTGTGAAACAATCATATGTCAATTAAAGGGCCTGCACAAAGCTGGAGTGAGAGATATGAGAGACAAGCCGTGCGTATTGAAAAATGCATTCGGCTCCTCCTTGTGCACATGTCATAAGGAATGGGCATCCTGATAACTATGGCCTCTACATAATACTATATATAATACTTTCGCACATTCATCACAGATTTTCATTCAAATTTTTCTCCAAAAATTTTTAATGTGAAAGCAGAAATATCGGCCCAACAATGCCAGACCCCCAATCACTTTCGTTTTCAAGTGAACGGAGTGTCTCACTTTAATCCTTAACAAGTCGCCGTGATCTCATTAATAACCATGCGATAAGTTTCTGCAACTTATCAGTGAAGACTATAAAAAGTTTTATTGTGTTTTGCTGATGCTTTAGTTTTGCTTCGAGAAATCCAGAATCTTTAAATTTGCTCACATCAGCAAAATTTGTTAGTTTCAATAAGTGAAATGTTGTCTCATTGCGAACGTTTTGAACTGTCAATCCAGATGGAACCAAGCTTCGCGCCATAACAGGTGGAAATAAAACACCTTGGCTAGACATTCCCTTTGGATGGATGGAAATAGTATTTAATTCTCTCGTTTCTTTTCTTGTTTTTTGTTTAGTTAACTAAATTGTTTCTTAGCTAGGAGTCGCAAATATTTAAAAAGGTGTCGGGGCTTTCTCTCTTCTAAAAATGAATTGAAGTCTCATAATAATATTATTATAATTCCGTAAAGTTTTTGCACAGCAACACCTCCACAATCGTAACAGTTAATTAACTATGCTTTCGCTGAAGAAAAAACGAGATTATCCTAAAATTTGAAAAATTTTGTCTCAGTTATTGATATCATATTAAATATTTTTAGTGGATACAATGCAATGGCTCCAATGTGCAAAAAAACAAAACAAAAAAAAAGCTGTGTGTATGGACATACATTTTTACACGTTTATGCTCTAAATCAACCGTAACAAAAACGAATTGAAAAATAATTTTCATTTCAGATAATAAAAAAAAATATTTGATTGCTAACCAATCCTGAGTAATGGACGACGGTATGCTATGGCGGCGGCGACGACGATGACGACGACGATGATGATGATGGTAATGCTAGTGGTTGTGGTGGTAGTGGCGGTGGTGGTGGCGGAAAATAATGCTAAATTATTAGACAACAACAGCAACAACAACAACAACAACAACAACAACGGTAGTTGGTCTATATTAAGAAAGCTGTTTTTTCTTTTTTCATTCAACTGTAACGCTTGATTTATGGCCAGCTATGAAATTCAATCAGCAAAACTAACGATCGATACTGACGGTGAACAAAATGATGACCAAAATAACAGAATTATAGTTATGTGGTTTGGCTCACGCTTTCTGTGGTGAGATTTATGCAATTGCAGAAAAAAATGCATTCGGGGCAGTTTTAAAAGGTGTGTACCCGCATGCTATTAATCCGAAAACGTACGTATGTGAGTAATTAAAAGTTATTATTTTGTTGTATAATATTAGTGTTAATCGAGTTTGTCTGTTTTCTTAATGACATACATTTATTTCTATCATATCCGGCAGATTTGTTCAAGTCGATTACTTCAACGTATGCTAATTTTGCTCGCAAAAACTCTCTGTTTGTTAAAAGTTTAAACCATTTTTTTCTGTTTTTTTTTTAGTTTTACTCTATACGTTTTACTTTCAATTTGTCAACGTTTTTGCAGATAATTTTATTACAATTTTGACTCAGTGAGTACGCTTGCAAAGTCCAGAAGGATGCTTCAAAGACCCCCCAAAAGTTGTATATAGTCTTGATCAGCATCAATTTCTAAATCAATTCAGGTGTGTTATGTATATCTATCCGTCTGTCCGTCTACGTAGGGTTTTTTTTTTAAAAGTTACCTTACCCACAAAAATGGAGCTGTCGATTTGAAATTTGACACAAACATTGGAAGTTCTTACATACAAGTTGACATTAAAAATTCGCCAAATCGGTCGAAGAACTCGTCCACAGTATTACCTAAAGTGGCAATACTTTTGTTTTTGGAAAGGAATAAAAAATTGATTTTTGAGCAGAATTTTGGAAAACTCGGAATGCACTTAAGCATGTCCGTCCATTCAATTGTCCATATGTCCGTCGCAGAAGAAGGATGTCATGCCGTCGGGTAGGCGGCACCGAATTCGATTTTGTTCCTACTTTGATGAACTTTAGTTTAATTTTTGTCGAGCTTTAATAAAAAGACCCCGCACTACGCAAGGTGAAATTTCGAAAAAATTAATGAATTGGGGAGGAAAGCATTGCCCGCCATAATCACCCCACATTACGCTATCGGATTCCCATTTACCTCCGATCGCCACAACGTGTTCTAAGTGACAAAAAATTAGATGGCAACGGGTGGTTACGTTATTGATTAAAAATAAAAACTTGGTAGACATATGCCATTACTTTCCGGTTCCCCTAATAGTAACTTATCGCTACTAAAAACAATAGGTTGTTAAAACATAAGCAGTTCAATTCCACAGTCTATAGAAAAGTTAAAATGTCAAACGACTATTAGCTGCTCTATGTCAGAGGATATCACTTATACGTGTAACGCGGTCATGATCAAGCAAAAGTGGGGAAACTGATGAGAGATCAGCCAGCAGTGTGTGCCGAATCGAAAAGTGTTTTACGTTTACCGACTAAGTGCACCTTGTAACTATGACTTAGAATGATCAAAGGGCACGAACGTCGACTTGGTAGTCTACACGACTCTTGTCCGAACGGTTGTGCGGCACCCCAAACAAATTGTTTCGAAAATGGGGGAAAATTATTGGTGACAGGCGTTAGCCACATCATCTAACAAAAGTATTTGTAGTATCTGCTGAGCTTCTTCTGCCCTGGTTTAAAGGAAAGATCACCAGTTCGGTATTTTCCCACCCTGTTAACTGGTATATAACGGTTCTATACCGATGGTTCGATTATATTCTCTTTGACTTTTATAAACTCATGCGGCATCCAAAATTTGGTCATAGAAATGCTCCGATTCAATCCAAAGTATAACAGTGTACTGCACCTAAAGATGTATATAAAACTGCAATGTGTAGCTTGGAAATTAAGTGGATAAACAAAATTACATCAATTCAGAATTTGGATTTTTTTCTTGGTTTTCGACACTGTCAAGGTTTAAGCAAATTTCAGTTCCAGCTTCGAGGATGCGAAGAACTGAGTTGATAGAGACAACCAAGGCTGTCATCAATGCTACACTAAGCAAAAAGTCTATGGTATGATTTTCTGACTCTTGTGGAAGATCTAGCAAAAGATTTAGCGTTAAATAGATTTCCCTGAAGTGCATAACCGATTGTGCACAAGCTGACTTCAGCTTTCTCCAGAATTATATTTAGCCTTCATTTCTAGAACATTATGTTTTACATAAAAAAAGCCTTAGACGTCTAGTTACTAACCTGATCTGGCCTTAACCCTGGCGGCACCCACGTATATTCTTCTAAAGCACATCCGCTGTCATCGTCTGATTGCGAATTTCTTTGGAAGTCCAATTGTTGATGATGATTATGCAAATAGGAAGCAGTCTTGTAATTGGCACGTAAGGTTGATGTCACAGAGCTAAGTGACAAATTTGTGGGCGGTTGGCAATGGCGTTGACGTTGCATGGGCGCAACAAAATGTGCTGGGGTTGTACTGTTACTGCCACCACCATTACTACTACTCGATGCCGGGTCAGCGTGGCTTGTGGTAGGAGTGGGTGTGGCGTTTGATGAAGACGGCGGCGTGGAATGGTCGGTATTACGTGGCGGATGCTGTTGAAACTGTTGATGGTGGTGTTGTTGTTGCTGCTGCTGGTGCTGCTGCTGCTGCTGATGTTGTTGCTGAGGCTGATGCTGATGCTGATGCTGTTGCTGTTGCTGTTGTAATGAATCACTTTGTAATTGATAGGCGGGCAAGTGCAGGCCAGACGCCTCCAATTGCAATAGTTCACTTTCTGTTTGCGTATAATAATCGTTAGGTTGCTGCATAATGACCTCAGCCAGCAGTTCGTGATGAGCTCTGCTCGTTGGAATGTTATTAACACAAGATTCAGGTAATGATGAAAATGAGTTGAATTCTCTAAAAAAAAAAATGATAATAAAAAATGAAAGAAAACCAGAACATCTTCGTTATTATAAAATTGTTCTTATGCTGACATTGCGTTCGCTCTAACCGAGTTAGCTACAATAATAACGAAAGTATATAATAATAGTCTTATATATCGCATAAGTATTGTGTTTGTATTTATTTCTTTAAATGCTCCCACCAATCAGTGAAATTACGTACACTTGAAATACTAAAAGAATATTATACATATATATATATATGGAGTTTGTGTTGTTGTTGCTGTTGTTGCTCTTGTTGCTGTTGGTGTTGTTGGTACTGTTGAACTCGATTACTCATTACTTCGCATGGCGGTCTTGTGTAAATTGGTTTTTAACGATCATGCCTGAATGTTCGTTGTTCTCTCCATGTCTGCCACGAAAGAATATTTCTTCCATTTCGTTCTGCTTTAATTTCATTTCATAGAATGTTATCAAATCTTACATAAACAAGAAGACCTTCTATGTGCGTATAAGGTTCGTCTGCATTTAGTTTTCATTTTTCTGAAGTATGAGTTAAATTATATTTTCCATTTAAACCAATCGTAAAAGCTTATGAAACTAAAAAAAAAAAAAAAAAACTCATCAGATTATTATGGATTTTTGATTACAACTCGTGAACGTAATTATAAGTATGATTAACAATTTTTTTCTATTTTTTGCTTGCCATGACTTAAGAACACTTTTTAGATTTTTGAAAAATATGTTAGTAAATGTCATCATCAAGCCGAGCTGCAAAAATTGTTTGCTTAGATTGTAACGTTTCTATTTTTGTTGCCTTCTTCCACAATACAATGTGTGAATTAGTATACCAACTATCGGAAAGAGATAATTATTTAAGTAATTATTATGGACACGAAATTGTGGTTAAAATTCACTGGAAACTCTGTTTGCTAAAGTGAAGCGGAAAAGGCCCTCAATGAATTACGATATTGCTTTCCGAAAAAGAGCGGAGATTATTTTATAGTTCAGATATATGTACTTTTTTATAAGATATACATATATATGTATGTGTGTGTATACGCATATTTATTTATAAGACCATTTAAGACAGAAATAATGTTACAATACGTGAGCTAACTTTGGAGACGTTTGTTCAAAATAAAAACACACTACTTACTTACTCGGATTTATTTAGGTATAAGATACAAACAAAACAAAATACACGAAACAAAAATAATGTTACAGTATGTGAGAGCACTTTGTAGATGATTGCTCACATTAAAAACACACTCTTCACTTACTCGGAAGTGGATAGGTATAAGATGTGCGTATATATTTCATTACTTGTAAGATCATCTAAGACAGAAATAATGTTGCAACATTTGAGCGCACCGTGCAGACTATTGTTCACAGTAAAAACACATTGTCCACTTACTCGGACTCGTTTTAATAAGATTTTATAATAATTGCGAGCGAATTATATAATCGGTTAGGTAGCAGTTCAAATTTTGGACAAGTTTTTTAAGATAAACTGAACGCATAAACTGAAAAGTCTCGTTTAAAGTTTATTTATTTTGTTAGTTTCAAGTAAAGTGCGTTTTCTAGGCTTTTTCTCTTTCAAGTGAGGCTTCTCAATTTCTATCATATGATTCGAAGGCAAAGATTTGAAAACGTACTCTATTTTATATAAAGCCTCTCCGTAATAATCAGTTGCTAATTCCTCGAACCACGAATGCATTGTCCAGATTATTTCAGTTAAAGGTTATTAAAACTGATAAATTCTCGCCGGGAGACCTACGACCCTTTACTTGTTCTTGCTTCATCTACATATTTATATAATCTTTACAGGTTGCGATGAGATTAGCCTACTTAGTCCTGAAACCTTTGTTATCTTTATTCCTTCTAAGTTAATAATATTTAGTTAAGTTAACAAAAGTTTTCTTATGTCTTTCTTATGTCATTACCAATGAGTAATCTTACCATACACACAGTAGTGGTCCTTTTAAAATGTGCTCAAACTTCCATATGTGCTAATAAATAAAAAAATGTTCATGCACAGATTTGAAAAGCGTAAGTGCAGTAAAAGCTCTTTATTCGCGGGGTATATGTTCCGCGAATACAGAAGCCGTAAATACGGAATGGTAGTTTATATGGGATTACCATGGAACGGAACAGCATATATACATACTTTAGTCACTGAGTAATAAGGTTGCTTTCATTCTGTTTGTTTACATTGTCAAAAACCCCGATTGCGGGAATTCATAGCCGCGAATATAGGAGTTTGGCCGCATTTTTTTTATCCGCGAATAGTGAAAACGCGAATGAAGAAAGCGCGAATAAGAAACTTTTAGTGTGCTAGCAAAGATCAAATTAGAATAGAAATAAATGGTCGAAGTCGCAATCTAAGGTAAAGCATTAAATTGTTAATTCTTGAGAGCCCAGATCTTCACGAATGGAACGAAAAGCAAAATTTGAAGTTAAATTTATGTAGTTAGGTAGCCTTTTAAGATGACGCGAAGCTGTTTTCAAGCCATTCTTGAAGGAAAAGAGTAAAATCGCTTCTTTTTTCGTTTAGTGTGAAACAAGCTGACAGGTGTAATTTGTAGATTTATAGATTGATAGATAGATGTTATTGACTTTTTGGGACGAGCGTTAACCCCTTAACATTAAGCTTTTTCTTCTAAATGAAAGCTGCAGGTCGTGATTTAATCAGGCGGACATATCGATAGCATTATTCATGCTACCAACGATCGTACAACAATGAACTCATAAATATTACATACTTCGCCTTGAGGATGAAAACGAGCACTTTTAAGATAAAATAATGTTCAGCTATAATAATAGTTTTTTTTTCAATGACCAACCACTCAGGGGTCGTGTAACAGGATGACGGCCGGAAAGGAAAAGTAATGAAGGAAGGGAAAGGGGGATGACGACCCAATCGGTAAGTGTTAAGCCTTAATTGTCTGAACACTCGCTATAGCTGCGGCCAAAGTAAACTCCACCGCACTTGCGGTTTGGTAATCGCGGTTATTACCTCCACGACTACTCCTGCGAATAAATTGAAAATTAATCTTTGCTTCCTTATAGATCCTCCAGTATTTCCTGCGGTATCTACAACGTACGTCTTGTTTTACAGCAGTTCAAAAATCAATTCGAGCTTTCTAAAGTAATTTCAATTCTTTTCTATCATATTATATTTACACACGAAATCTTTTAAATGTCTTCATGGTTGTAGATGCCTTTGCGAATCTTCCTTGCATCGAAATCTATTGTAAACCTTTAGATACAAAAATGTGTGGTGTGTTTAGTTTAAAAGAAAAGGGTTTTGGTTAAGAAAAGAGAACGAAAGCATAGTTCCATCCTATTTCTCATTTCACAGCACACCAATGACTTGGAACTTGGGGGGATAGAAATCAAATCGTTTAAATTACACAACTATGATGAAAACGGTGAAGATGTCATCGAATGTTGAAAAAGAAAGACTCTTATATACGACTTATCTTACAAGTTGTATTTATTGGTCTTTAAGACAGTTGGAGTTCCTCCCATTTACCGCAATTTAATGTCATTCATTCAAAGTGGGTTCATCAAAAGAAATACTAATTAAAAAGGTTTATTGCTAAGCATTCTTCGTTTTAATAACTTGTCGAATCTTCAAATTTACAAAACATCATAAAAGTTTAGCATAACTAACTAATGCTCCTCTCATGAATAATGTAATTTTATCAATAGTTTGAGGCGCAATGCAATCAAGTGAAAATTTTGTTTTCGAATGTTTGGAGAAAAAAAGAAGAAAACATGCACTTACTGCTCGCGCATGCATTCAAACCTGTTGTGCTGTAAGTTTTTCGAAAGTCAAGTCCAAGTCATAAGTGCAATTGAAAATTATGCGGCCAAACAAATATCATCAATAATCTGCGCGAATGCTTTCTCTCTTTACTTTCATTCGTAATGGTGTGATATTAGTTTTCATTTTACATTAGTATTCCGAAAATTTTACGACTTTTGCTAATGAATTTCTTATGTATTTAATTCTGTTTTCTTAACCCGCAAAATCTTTTCTTTATAGCTTTCATCTGCTAATTCATCAATTGATTAACTATTTGCCGTAAACTCTCACAAAAGTACAATGAACTTTGTTCTTTTTTTTCGATGGAAACAAATTGAAATTTTTTGTAAAGAGTCGTAACGTCGGCTCTAAACCATTGAGAAGATTATTTATTACTTGCTAACCACAAGTCATAGGTTTACAGTGATAAGCTGGACATTTATATATTCATCCACTAAGAGCAAAGTTCAACTCCAAACCGGCAGTTTAAGCCAGTCACAGTAGTTTGTTTTTTAATTACATTTAGCGTGTCTTGAACTCCTGATCTATTGAATTAATGGGAATGCATGTGCCTTAAGAAACTTATTTAAGTTGTTGCGTCAATAAAAAAGTTCTGTTAGCCATAGTTTTCAAAAAAGTCATGCTCACTTTGCGAAGAATCTTTGATAGATGTCGCCTCAAATCAGTTTATTATATTTGCGGGAGTGTCTGCTATTGGATCGAGACAATTTTTACACCAATCTTTACATTTGATTTTAAGTCATTAACTCTTACAGATCTCAAGTTAAATTTTATAGTGCTGTTTGGAGCTGAATGATGTCGACTTTTCCACTGCAATTTTCAATGTTCTCGTAACTCTGTGTTCTTCTTGCTCTTCAAATTACTACGCTGTATAAATTGCCAGTTGTCGGGAGAAAACTTGTTATTAACAGATTACGCCCATTTTCAAACCCGATCTCACGACAGACAAAGAACAAAGAAGAACAGACGCACATATCGCCACTCGGATATCTATACAAAAAAGCTGATGGATGTACATTATTACGCTGCTTAACATAGACGTACGCATAAGCCACGTTTGGCAGCAAATGCACACACAAATAGGTGTACATGGACACAGATAGGCCACCAGACTAACAGGCGGGCATAGGTAAAATGGCAGAGAATTTCAGAAGAGCGAATAAAATCGATTCATATTCTTACTTGCTGACAATACGTATATATGGGAGTCGACTTTACAATAATTTCAGCGAAGTCTGTCAATCCGCTGCCTCCTTAATGGTTAAACAAATTCTTCAAATTTTCTAAGAGGTCAACAAGTTTCATGCTTAAGGATAATTTTCGAGGCTCAGTAGTGAAATCTAAACAGCTTTCGCGATTCTCTTTTTTATGATCCCTCCTCTTCGCCAAAGGTAAATTTGATTCGCTTGTACATATAAGTCAACCTTTGCAAACGGAGTGCTGTCCGAATCGCTGTTTATATCACTGACCTAACCTAAGTTCTTTTTTTTTGTTTTTTTTGATGTGTTTATAATTATTATTTAAAAAAAAAAAAAATGTGTCGAGATGTTATGTCTACAAGTCTAATGGTAAATTTTACAACTTGCATACATATGTATTCGGTAGTACGCTTGAACTGGTTTTTAATTTTGCGCAAAAGTGTAATAAAATGTTATCGAAAAGAAAGAAAAAGAAAACCATTTAAAATCAACACCGCTTGAATAGGCGGGATGATCTTTCTAAACTATGTGGTGCAGTTGTATAGTTGAACTTGTCAAACAAGAACATAAAAAACTTTAAAACTTCATTTATTACACAAAAACTGCGAGCATGTAACATGTTTATGAAAATTATTATACGTACAGTACAGTACTTTTCACTTAAGTTAATGTAAACGAGCTAAGATAGCGAACGAATAGCTGACATTACAATGCACAGCAAATGGATTTACTATCGCATTTCACATAAACTCTTTCATCAGGTTGGCTTTGAATTAAATTAAATGTAGAAGAAATTTATTTTTATAAACAGAACATGACAGTACAGTGGATTTTGTTATTCCATTTGCGAAGTCTGGGAATATTTTTTCGCCAATTGCTACAAAATTGGTTTGTGAATCTGTTGGCGACGTAGAAAAATGCCGAAAGGTTGATCCTTCCCTACAACGACCGCGGCAGAGGTTGTTGTAAAGCGGATTAGCTTGAGTCACCCAGTCATGAACTCTTCTCCTCATGGAAAGAGGGGGTTTTCTAGATGGAGTTGACGGTTTCCATAATGATGATGTTAAAAGTTGTTTGCATCACCTAGAAATACCCCTTAAAGTCCACGTATTAAAATATACGTTAACCTATTCTTTCCATTATATTCCATATACACTCGTTGAAAAGTTCTGGGGGGTCACGCCACAATGATAAGAATAACATCACCAATCTTCAAAAGGAATTTCATTAGGTGATTTGACTACCACCAGTACTTTTCCACCCTCTCGCCAACAATTTCAGCTGCCAAGTCGATATTCGCGGTTGGACACCACTTGGTCGCAACTGGAGTGAGTGCTGAGGTGGTGAAAGCATAACATCTGCCGACGAAACACCCATTTGGCTACTGCCTATTTCTCTCTCCAGCTCTCTCTCTCTCTCTCTTGACATTGCCTGGGTGGCATGTCGTGTTAATAAAAGAAAACAATAAAAAAGAAAAATTGTGGAAAGGCCCCTCATTGGTATCTGCATCAAGAAACTAATTTTATAATAATTGCAGGCAAGTTAACATAAACTTGAAAAAAAACATAAATTTTTGTTTAAGTTAAGCAACTATGCGAGGGCAGACCGTCTAGAACGTAAATAAGCAAATGGATAAGTGAGAGTAAAGTGCAAGGAAGGAAAGGAGGAAGTTAAGTAGCCTCACTGGTACTCTCCAAGTAAAGAAGATTGTTCCAGTCCTAACAAGTACTAACGAATTGAAAGCAACAGTTCTGTGCTTTTTAGTAAGCATAGATTATAAGTTGGAAACCTTCTCACGCGACCGCCCACTTCCCCAGGCAAACAAAAATTTACAAGATGCAAACCATAGGAGGTATGGGTCTGCAAACCGTTACGTGCATTGTTATGAATACCCAAGGTTGGAATAAATAGGCGTGATCTCACTGCACATACGTCTGCAATAACCGTAATAATGTAACTCAACCAATAGAAGGCATTGATCCCAAACCCGACATATTAGTTTTAAGCACAAGCTCTCACGCTATTGGGCTCATTGACGTAATCGCATTTCACAACATATTTTAAAAGTACAATGCATTGACTAATAATTGTGGGTAATAAAGATTCGCCTTAAGGTGGGCATAACTTTTTTATTTGCTTTTATTGCAAATCCTATAAAAAGTGCCTTCGAGCGTTTCATTTATTGAAATTATTTTACGAGCCTTTGAAAAGTGCACGTTTTCGTAAACTTGGCGAAAGAGAACAAATTATAACGAATTATAAAAATATAGAACATACGTAAAGTAATTTAGTGAAAAAGAAAAGTACTGTACCTTCTCTCATGCACGCACTAGGCTTGTATGCGTTGAACAACATTTTACGGCATTACAACTATTGAAGTACTTAAGAGTGCAGAATTTTTTTTTCTATTTCAAAACATAAAACCAGTGAAGATTTAGTTTGCTTTGTAACTGGTCCCAACAACACTGCATCGTGCAACTTGTTATATTTTATCAGTCAGTTAACGGTGCAAGAGTACTAAATCATACCCGGTGTGGCCGCAGAATCTCAGCATAACATCAACGCAACCAACAACTAATCTCGGTCTTAATAAATATGTATTGTACAGAACCAATTTTCTTCTTCCTCATATATATACAGATATATAGATATAGATAGATGTATATACATATATATATATATATATATATATATATATATATATATATATATATATATATATATATATATATATATATATATATATATATATGTATATATATATATTATGAGTTGATGATATACACTAAAAATCCATGTTATCAAAACGAGATTTTCAACATGAAATCGCGCATTAAACTCAAATGCTTAGCATTTTTGCACGAAAAGAGAAAAAAGAAAAAAACAAAATAAAGGTGGAAGAGAAAAGATTGCAAAAATTCTAAAATGTATTTAATTTGCAATTAAATCAAATGGAAAAACAGTTAATGCCTAAGCATTTCCATTTTAAAACGAGCCATAGTTGCGAGCTTGCAATCTTACGAAATGTTTCGTATAAGCAATTTGCAAAAGTACTGCGGTCTCCCCTAAAACGCAAAAATTAATTTGTATTTTATAGTTCTTTTTTTGCTTAAATTTAATATTAAATTTATTTTATTGCAACTTTCTGAATTATCTTAGTTTTTAAAAGCTTTTGCTAAATAAATATGCAAAGAGAGAAAAACATAATAAATTTTTTCATTCAATCTAAGCTAAGAGATATGTATGGATGTTAGTTGATAGTGCTCTTCCGCGAAATGTGAAAACGAAAAATAAAGAAAAAGAACCGTTCTTATCCTCAGCCCATAAAACAATTTAATCTTTGTATGATGTATTGATGCAGCCTAACTAACAATTGACCCCACTTGAGTTCATTTCAACATTTTAAACAATTCTATTAACAATTGAAGCCAAAAATAATGCAATGTCTACCCATACTCCAGATCTCTACGTCTTTCACGTTAATTATGTTTAGCTTTTACGAGGCAACGTGTAATTTAATAAATTGGTTGTTGATTTTATATTTGCATTACAAGTCCATGTCTAATCGCTAAATGAAACACAGCCAGCGTTAAATCGAGCTTGCGCGATCGTGTCTAAGAGTGTGTCTATGGATCGCAGCAATGAAATACTTATTGAAAGCAAATGAGTTCGTGCTTTGAAGCAATTCATTGATAATTTGATTATGTGTAATGCCTTTCTTATATGTATTCTATATGTTACTTAGACAGTAAAGTATTAGTGCAGCAGAGCATTGCTGAATACGTTTCATAAAACTTAAGCTAACCAAACCTAGTATTTTTCAAAATCTATCCCTGTATTACATACATATTCGTCAATTAACTTTATTTATCACAGTAGTTTATCGTATATTTATAAAGGATACTAAGAAAATATTTCCAAAAACTTCTGAAAACAAATAGACACACTATAGTGGCCGGGTAGCCGGAAAAGCGGTTCGATTCGAACTATTTTTGACAGCGTTTCTCCTTGGGCTACAACACGTTAGTGTACCGAATTTCATCAAAATATCTCGAAAATTGAGACCTGTACTCACAAGAAAACAAGACGGACGGACGGACATATAATCCGTGCCCGATTCAAAAAGTGATCGGTATAATAAAAAGTGGATGTATTTCAACTCCTTCGGGATGTTGCATACGTCCGCACAAACTTAATATATCTTTGTACCGCAAGTGGTGTAAGGTTTAATGTTATCCACTAAAAAGAGGTGAAAGGCATATAATGCAATCTGACTCAGTGACGAAGAATAAAAGTTTTCTTTCGTTTTTTCTTTCCTTTACATCTTATGGGTAAACTATATTTTTTTAAATATTTCTGCTTGGTATTGACACTTTTTCATCCATCATGTCAATTGCAGCCGAAGTAAACTTTTTTAATCGGATTCACGTAGATCTTCGAAAGAAGACACATGTAGCCTGAATTTCTTGTTTTTGCTGCATGTGTGTAGCATAACTAATGCCATCAATAACAGAGAAATAAATTCTTGTAATCAAACTACTAAGTGTTACGAACACAATTCGGAAAATCCGTTGTCACTTCAGTTCATACAATCACTTGGAGTCGTTTAGTCCTTCAATTGTCGACACAATTGTTCTAAATTTATTAATCGGATCCACGTAGATTTTTAAAGCAACATAAGCGCCATGACTTTTATTTATTTTATTTTTTCTTTTCGTTTGGTATTTGGTGCCAGCCAATCAGTATCTTAAGGAACAACACGACAAGCATTTTAATAATTCTTACTTAGAATACTGTGAAACGAGTATCCATTCTTCCTAAGGTTTTTCTCTTTATAAGTTATTTGAGTAAAAATAAAATGCGATGAACAAACATATAATAACTACTGAGATGTAATAAATGAATTCTTAATTATGTTGTAATAACTGATCCTCTTTGTACTCTCCTTACACTACTTGTGATATTAAAATTGTGGGGACCGTAGTAACACCCAGAAGGACTTGGGATAGACCCAACCATAGGACTTGGGATATACCCATTGATTCAGAAAATGATTCGCAGCTTGTCCGCCCGTAAGCCCACCTGATGTCTCTTCATCTATTCTTGTGCTAAACCTACAGGTCAAAATTTTTGAGATATTTTAATGAAATAGGCACGTACTTGTTTCGGCTCAACAGTGAACGCTATTGGAAATGTTTCATATCGAACAACTTTTACGACCGCATTGTATATGACGCGTTATTTAAAAATTAGCTCATTAAATTAATTAAAGCTAAGTTCAGAAATCAGACTCACTGTCGAACTTAGAACATCTTCGAACTTTACTAAAAACAAATAAGAACACTGTTGTGAGTACCGTCCACCACAAAATACCCTACACCAATTCAATTTCAATTTTAATTCTGCTTCAAACCAATTTCACTTACATTTATTGCTTATTAAATTCAGTTTCAGTTCAATTTCAACTGCTATCAAATTGAATCATCAAAATTCAACTCAACTTCAATTCAACTTCAATGCCAACTGTGCTTCAATTCAATTACAAATCACTCAATTTAACTCAACTCAAATTCATTTTAACCACACCTTCAATTCCATTTCAACTCCAAATCGATATCGATTTAATATCATTCTCGCTTCAATTTTATTTCGATTCAATTTCATCTCATTCAAATTCATTTCCATTCAATTATTATTCGCTATGCTTTTTCAAAACAAGTTGCTGAAATATCGCTCATAAGTCAACACTCAATGGTTATGTTCAGTTTAGTTGAGATGCATGTCTAAGATTTTTTGCTAGAGTGCATACATAATGCAATCAAGTTTATCATCCATAGCAATAAAAATTTGCATACAGGAGCTTATTTCAGAATCCAAACAAATTATTAACAAATAAGAAAATTATATTCGGGCGTGATCGAATCTCTTATACCCATCACCGTGATCTTAAAAAAAAGGAAAACAACTAAATTTTCACACTATATAATATCGTGTGGACATACATCGTATTTTATGAGTAACAAGCAAAAAATACGGAAAGCAAAAATGTTCGCAATTTCTGTCACATGAGCCTGTGGACGTTGTAGGTATGTCCTTTGAAAAGTTTAGATCGTTCCCAACTTCTTTTGCAAGTTTGAAGACGATATCTTCATTTTTGCGAACGGGAAATGCTTTCCACAGATAGTAGACAGTTGTGCAGACGGGCAGATGGACACGTGGACCTGCTTATGTGCACTCCGAATTTGAAACTGGCCAAGAATTTAATTGAAAAAAAATTAAATTATTTTTAATTGAAAAAAAATTAAATTATGACACACTTTAAAGTTGAGTAAGGGTCTCCGATTTTCTCCACGTTTGTACAAGTACTACAGCATCGCCCATAGAATATATCTTCAAATTTTTTTAGATTTATCTGCTATAGTTTATGAGTAGCAAACAAGAAACCAATGTTTTACTCCCTTTGAAACACAGAGGTATAGTGCTGCAGGCGTGTCTTTCCATGGATTGGCCCATTCTCAATATCCAGGCGCGTGCAAGAATTTCCACTGTTGCTGCCAAATTTGAAGTCGCCAGCTTCGTCTTTACGGCCAGTGGAATGTTGACAACGGACATTACGCAGACCGACAGACGGACATGCTTAAATCGAGCCAAAATTTGATGATGATCAAGAATACATATACTTTGACAGATGTGTGAAGCTTCCTTCTGGGCGTCGCAAACGTTTCGCCCAAATCAATATACCACTCATGCTTCTGTGATGGGTATAAGTAGAAACGAGAAATATTGGTTTGCACATGAAAGAATGCCTTCTATAATGATGTGGTAAAATCTCTTCATTACAAATCTCTATGTGGATCAACGTCTTCGCAAAGAGCCATCTCAAGACTAATAGCTTCAAATAGCCTAAGTTTCTGCATTCTCATATATGTGTTTGTGTTTGTAGGCGAAATTAAAATAAACTTTTTCTTCAAGTGCATTTTAAACCCTGATTTGTTTTATGATGCAATTACCATACCACTACTTTTAACGGTCGCAGGCTGACTTTAATTTTATTAAAAACCGCAAAACTACTTTTCAAGCGTTTAGTTGGTTAATCAAACAATTTACACTGTCTGAAGTTTAATGAGTTTACAGCTTTATTAATTCTAATAATAATAATTATCTATAAAGTGTGCTTCCTGTTTGTCGCCAAACGGAGCTAACGGTATTTCGAATGGATACTTAGTTCTTGTGATGAATGTGAAGTTAACTGAATTCTTAAAAAACAAGTTATAGACAAAGTCTTTGGATTAAAGCATTGAAACCACATATTTAATGGTTTTAATAAGCATAACATGTCGCCAATTGTTAAACTATTTCTGGCACGCAATCGAACATGAACACTTTTTTTTAATTAACGCAATCAATGCTAGAAAAAAGCCAAGATTTCTTCTTGCTTTTTTTATTCGCAAATAAGCACCAGTTGCTCAAAAAGAAATTCTTAACTACTTTATCAACCTGTCATCTCTAAACACACTCTCGAATCAATGCAATAAGGTTTTCCCCATAAAAGCAACACATAGCAGACAATGGTTGCTTTTTAATATTTCAAATGCTAGTTTTGCTTAATAATATGCGCTATGGCGAGCAGGCCTTGCTGTTGATTGTGGAATCAAAGCAATATTACTACAAGTTTCTATAAATCCTTTGGCGTCGCTTTAACACTACAAGTAGCGAGTACGTCATTTTGATCACTTTCGAGAACATGGCTATAAAGCATGCAAAGCTCCAACATTTCTTGACGACTTTTCTTCAGATGAAAAGACCTTTAGACACCTGCAGTAACTTTTCGTATATCTGGTCTAATTTTCAAGAGGTCGATAACATACACCTATTTCTCCCAAAAAGGGACTGTTTTGATCGCTTTTCTTTGTCGACTTGCCCCACTCAAGAAGTAGGAAGTTAGCCGGTGTTTGAGAGTAAGGTCCCTTTTTCATTTTATGATGAAAATTGGTCTATAGTAGCAATTCGATATAGGAGCTGTAAACTGTGTTATATTTGGAGTAGATGTCTAAGCTTTTGTTTGGGAAGAAAGCTTAGTTTTCGGTATTTTATGACGAATAATAATAGAGTCTTTGGCAAGAAAATTAATTTTGCTTTGCTTATGTTTCACGCCCTTTCTCGTTAAAGGTGTCCGATGAATGGATAGAAACAAGATATAGCTGTAAGTATTTTATTACGGAAATGATTTAAGAAATATGCTAGAGCATCACATAATCGGCTTTGCTCGACTACGATATATTTACTTGCTTTCACATATCATATTATATACCGTTACATACTTGCACAACGTACTTTTCTTTATGCACCTATCTTAAATACGGTCTGTCTGAATTTGGCTTTGGAGTGTTACGTGGTCAAGTATTTGGGAAACGGGACTATCAAGCCGACGTGCGCGAGCCGATCAATGCTTAGCGCAATAGATCACAATTGATGTTTGCTCAGTCCGTAAAGGCATAATACTTGCCGCAGAGGGCCATAAGTGTCAAGCTGTGGCCTTCTTCTACCTCTCTGTCCCCACTTGTTCGTGCAAGTAGTATGGGTGACAAAGCTAACCATTTTAATGATAGCACTCCGCTTTTAAAAATTCGTAACGCTCGGTCCCTTTCTTTTGTGTTAAAATTGGACAGGGTGTAAGAATCTTAAAATAAAGTACAACTTTCTCATAAATTATATATAAAAATCAAGAGTACATTACGAGAGAGGGATTCGAAATTACTGAGGAAATCTTTAAATAAACTAAATTTTATTCACTAAACGAATAAAAATAACCAAAGAAGAAAAGATTTATTGCATACGCTCCGTGAAGAATACGCGAAAGTAAGAAAATAAGATAATTTTATCAATGCCACGAATCGTGGTAAGAAGTAATATAGGAAACGCGTTGACCATAAAACACAGTTTTTCATATAACATAGCTGCTGCCTGACCGCGGTAGTGGTTACAAAATTCATTTTCTAAAGCGAAGAAATTTTAGACTTTTACAGTTTCGTGCACAAATGTTTATATAAAATACTTCAAGCATAACGTTATCTTATTTATTTATTTCTTATTATTTTTTATGTCTTTATTTTGTACACTTTAGAGAAGACATTCATAAACATTCGCTTAAAAAAAAAAAGAAAAAACTTTAAACATTTGCATATCATATACGATATTTTTTAATATCGTCTACGTCTACGTACACATGTAGGGAGGGTTGTTTCGAATATAGGTGCAAGTATTTTATATATTTGTGCATTTGCTGCAGCGAGATATCGCAGTTTGTTGACTTGAAGAAGAATGCCTTAAGAAAAAGTTCTCACATTCTAACCGTTGTACGGTGTCAATCAACGTAATGATAGGTTTTTGTTGTGCTTTTGTATTGTCTTCCCGATGAATTTGAAAGGGAATTTAATTAACGTTAATGCTAGCGCGATGATATTCTACTGAGAATTATTTTTTGCTTCTCTTTCCCCTTTTCTTTTTTGGTTTTCGTTTGATGTATGAGTTGCACATGCACTTAATGGTTCGTTGGTTATGAACAAATATGTACATGGCTTCAAAAAAGACGTTTTGCTATCAAAAGCAAACGCATCCAGTATGAGTTTGTACTCAATGCAGATTTCAAAAGCTCTTACTCTAAGTAATTTATGACCTGGACAGAACAGATCTCCTCGAATATTTCATACTTATGTCCAACTGTCCATTTGATTTATGGAATAGAGAGTAACGAAATTTAGGCCATTTTTCCGTTTCTATTCCATCTTTTTCTTTTAAGATTAAGCAGGTTTAGTAGCCATTATTAATACGAATAAGACAACTTTAAACACGGACAAGTAACACACTTTTACCAAAACAAAATTTTTGCAGTTTTCAGATTTTGGTGGTTTTTTTCAATGACATAATTACTTACTTGGGTAAGTAAGCAAGCAGACGTATGCGAAACTCAGAAGAGGTTAAGATACACCCCCTTTTATTATATAGAAAATGTTTCTGAGTCGATCTAAGCTGGTTTGTTTACCTGTTCACCCATCAATCCATGCTTAAACCTGTTTTGATTATATGGCTGTGGTAGCACAATACCATCTAAGGCTGCAGCAGCTAATTGTATTGATCATGAACTATTGTAAGTACATGTGATGACAAGCAATATTTTTTCAAGTCAAATTTATGTGCACGACCACATTCCTACATAGAATAAAATGACAAGGAATCAAAATATATTTATTATTAATGGGTATAAGATTCGACGACGATTTTTCCCTTTTTTTTAAGAAATTTACCACCCGCACCTTTTTGCGTAATTTTTCTTCCTACTAAATATTCTGAAAGACGTCTTGATAACCATTCCGGAACATTTGCATTTTTTTTATGGTAAAACATCGGAAACTGAAATGTCGTTCAATAGTGTATGAATGAAGGACACACTTGGAATTATTTGCTTACTTCCTAGGGTGCTAGAGTACTCTTTATTGGAGCTAAACGGTTTCTACATCTTTCAGTAGATTTTTCAGCCAAACCTCATTTGTTCTGTTCTCTGCCTGGCATTTGGTCTTGAATCACCCAATCATTAAATAACGAAAGCCTTGGCTTATATACCCGTAGAAAAAACTTTGAAAATGGATGTCATCCTCTCAGAATAACTCTCATACTATCTGAAAAATAATCCATAAGAGATTTGGATCCAAAACTTGAGAGCGAGAGAGAGAGAAAGAGATTTGTTATATGTTTTATTAGAGGGCTCTCCTTGGAATAGATGAATGAATTACCCCTGAAGCACTTGTCTTACTGCCTAATTTAGGAAGCGATATGGATAGCTTGCTAACAGTATTATTTTATGGTCAAAACAGCTGCAAAATCGTACTTGACGTTGATAAGGTGGGACTACAAAGATCTATTTCCTAAATCCAAGGCCACAACATATGTAAAAAAAGCATTCTTTTTTACTTATTTGTACTCTCGTCTTTCTATGAGGCTTATTGACTTTTAGGCACATTTTAAAGTCCAAAGGAGCTAAGACCAAAGCAAACGAGCTAAGCTCGTTCAAAAACCAAGTCTTCTTCGACAATGGTGGGGTTGTGCGTTATAGATTCCTTCTCGCGTGAGCGAACGATTCACAAAAAGGGGTTGCAATTGTGGAAGGATGTCTCTTGGTTATTGCATCACGATGACGCGCCTAGTCCCATGTGGCCTCTAGCTATTTCCTAGACGGAAAGACTACAAGAACTGTTTCGAAGATTGGACAAATAAGTATATAGTATCTACAGTGAAGTACTGTGAAGGCGATGAATTAGGTTTGGAAAAGATAAAATTAAATTCCTCTCACTGTGTGAAGTCGGTAGTATTGTATATCAATTTCATTGCATGATTCGAATAATATAGCGTTGGCCTAATACGCTCAATATGGTTTGTCGATAGTATTCTTAAAATATAAAACAAAAATGACTTGGAAAATCTATCAAGTGAGCAGAATTTTTTTCTTGGAAACTTCTCTTTATTTAAAATAAAATTAACTCTAACATGTGTTGTAAGGAAAACCATCAGTAGAGCAAAAAAAAAAAAAAATGAAATTTATAATAAACTTAAGATTTTCTTAAGAAAAACTTGTTTCAGCTGTAAGTCAAGAGGCCGACAAAGACTAAGCTTAATTCAACATTTATGACATAGATGACGCTTCCAAAACGGTCATCATTGAAGATAATGCATAAATATACACTATATTGTAGTTGCAAACACTTTCACAAATTCTTTGCAATAGCAATGACAGCAATATCTGTGTTACCAATGACTTTCAATTTCCTCGTTTTCATTGCACGCGTCAAAGCAATGCCTACACTTTGTCAAGAACTTTTTGTTTGCCTGACCTACTTATGTTTGCAGGCACACTGGTAAATGTGCACACAAGTGCATATAAACACCTTAACACTGGCAGTCCGGGGCGATAATGCTTATCATTTAATAATTTATGCAGAAATAGGCCTTAATTCAATGGAAAATATCTTATGCGCTGAAATGAAAGTTAAGCTTAAAGAACCTGTTTGAAATGATTTTAGAAGAACGAGCTAAACTTAATCCCAAGGTAATAACTTGCATATGAAAATGTATGTACGTCCAGTTTATTTGCAAAATTATTGGAAAGTTTATTATAATAATTCTAAGGCTAAGAGTAGCATATCTAGCATGCACTAGGCCACGAAAAGTAAATCTCTTCTCTACTTTTATTCCAAATGTGCTCCTTTTCAATTTGAATTATTTTCATGGTCAGTTAAAATGTTTTGCTTTGATTCATTGCTTAGTGCAATAAGAATTTTAAGAGATTGCCTGATGCGTTTTACCTAAAGTGAGGACTAGGAGAACTTAAGGTATTTTTAACGCACATTCATCAAGATACGTTTTCGAACTGTTTGACGATATCTTTAAGCAATAAGATGCTTTTAAGCACCTTGAATAGCTTGAAAAGATTACAAAATTGCCTTTCTACAGATCAACGAGGAACAGAAGCAAGCATTTTCTGAGTTTATTTTGCTGAGTTCATCTTTTAGTGATTAGAGAGAAAAATAACAATAACTTGAATTTTTTTCATTCTTTCCTTTTACTTTCCTTTTGATTTCATTTCATGTTACATTATAGATGTAATTTTAGGAAATTGGGCAATTGTTTCAGTTACTTACATCGGCGCATGTGCTTTCGCAGTTCAATCACTTGAAAGTAGCAATGACAAAAGGATAGACTAATGACTTCTACTTAACAAATTGTCGTGACGACACAACGAGTTGACTTAGAGTATGTAACGAAATCTATCAGATTTCTTAAGGACATTATTTTAGAGGCGCTAAAAGAAAGATCCCTTTTTTTCGAGAATTATAACGGCTAGCATCGCCAATCTGAACAGATCTCACCCAAAAATCAATCGCTTCCCAATCCTGTCTTTCATTCTGTGTCCTGTTTACACCTAACTTAACCTATGGTTTTGAGATTAAGAACCAAAAAGGATTGGAACTAAAATTAGTAGGAAAAGTATAGGAAGAAAGAACTTGGGAATGGTATAACGTCGCCTCTATTGTAGGTTCATACGAATAGGAAGAAAATTTAGAAAACTTGGAAAAATATAAATTGAATAGCGTATGCATAGGAATCCAATACACAATTTTTCACAAGACAATTTCCAGGGATTTTTAAACAAAGCACGAGCACATGTTGCGTTTTGCAGCTATCGAATGCTTCGGTAGCGAAAATCTAACGAACACAGGACACCACTACATATAACTGAATATATTTGCCTTGTTAGGAGTTAAACAATTCTCCCTTGGTGATTTTTATAGCTTACGCCCCTTGTGATACAAGGGCACATTAAGTTTGTGCGGATGTATGTAACATCCGGAACGACTTGCCTCACCTTCAATTCAGAGTCATGTTTTGAATCGGCTTGATTATTTCCGTCCATCTGTCCGCCATCTCTATTCATTTATATTTCTTTTGTTCAATCTGTAGGCCGCCATTTTTTCGACATTTTGATGAAATTTAGTACATTAAAGGGTTTTGGGTCAAGGACGAACGCTTTTGATACATTTAATCGTTTTGACTAAACATGAGGGTTTTCATGGCAACGAGGTCCCCCTTTTAGCGTGCTATAATGAAAGTCAATAGAAAGTAGTGACTTCAATGGCCGGTCTTGCTCAACTATACCGTTTTAACTTGTTTCCAGTTCGTTTTAAAAGCTTACCTTATGCAAAACAGCAACAAATAATAGCATTTTTTATTGATTTTGTTTGCAAAAGCATATAATTACCGTTTTGCCTGCAATACAATTTGGATCGTTCCCATCAAAATTATAAACGCTATACATTTATAGGAGCGTAATATACACACAAAAAGTATAAAGCATTCATCCGTCTTAGCACGTTATTTATTCGTTTAATGCGGGTCAAAAGTGCAAAAACAAGCAAATCAATCATCGGTTCATCAGTAGTTCGGCATTGTGAACGTAACAGAATTGTTTACTATGTGGAATTATCGTAAATTATAGTTCACCTTGACAATTTAATCATTGCCATCTAATCTCGTGTAAAACCACACAATATAACGCATGTAAGGCGTAACCAATTAAGTTTTTTCTGCATACCCGTTGGTTAACGAACTCAACGCAAAACAAAAAAACTCAAAATTCATCCGTTAATAAGAAAAAGGCGCAAGCCCTCCAAGTAATTTCACTACGATTACCACAAACAAAAACGTGCTCCAAACTTGAAGTAATTTGCTGGCCCTGTCAATACTTTAAAGTATTTTAAGTTACGCCCAAACTACAGTTTATTTTAGTATGTGTTAAGGATTTTTGTTTTTTATGCTTTTTATCGAAACACAGGTTAAGAAAAAAGAATTGCTTGGAAATCATGTTTTTAACAAAGCAAGATTTCCCAAGTTATGCGAGTGAGACGTGGAACCTAAATTACGTAGGGATCTCAAGTGCCTCAGTTAAAACGTTCCATGCTTAAATTTAAGAATGCAAAGTTCAGAAGTAATAACAAGCTCCACTTTCGTCATCTTCACAACCTCACGTAAGAGAAACTCTAGCCAACTATTTCAAGCTCATACCACACTACTATCTATACATGCACTTGTGGCACACAGTATATGAAGTTTGTGAAGATGTACGTAACGCCCAAAAGGACTTGAGAAAGACCAACCTTCTTTTAATTATACCGATTGGTTCAGAATCATTCTCTGAACGGATTTAAGCTGGTCTATCCGTTGGTCACAAATTTCTTGTGCGTTTTCTTGGATCGTTTACATGCATCCCTCGAGCTTCTTCTCCTACAAGACCCTTACTTTATAAATACCAAATTCTAATTTAGAACATTTTATAATGAAAATATGTGAAGAATGGTAAGTTTTTAACTAAAAAAAAATTATCATTTCCAAGTTAGGATCACATTGGTTCATGTCTTGAGTTCTCCGCCCATACAAGCAGTCTTGTAAAAAGTAAAGACTTACGGGATAATGGGGTTATTTTATGAATAAGTGGGGTGCTGTATGAGTCGGGCTTTGCCCGACTGCAATACTTTTACCTGCTTCCTCGTGCACAAATAAATCAACTGGCAACATTGTAAACTGAATTTTGCGGTTAAACTTCTATACGTTTGACTAAACACAAACCCTTCAATTATAAAACGAAACCATTTATTGTGGGAAAACATATAAAGTACGTACATACAAATGCTTATCATAAAAGTGCAGTATATTCCAATGTCCGGGATATCATATATGTACGAGTGCAATGCTATTTCAACCTTGCTAGTGTTAAACTAATTACTTTGTAAAGTCGATACCTTAGATTTGGTCGTTGAATTCTTTTGTTTGCACTATTTTGAAGGTGAATGGTTTGAGAGGTTGTCCCACCCTCCTTTTATGATTGCATGCCGAGCTCAGAGATATGCATTACATATCTGGGGTATTATCTCTCGCCTCTTCATTTATCGGGCTCATATGTTCCTTTTCAGAATTTCCTTAGTTGCAAGAAAATAGATGATAGTTGAAACTGTGCTGAGCGTACCTGTAAATACCTAGGGACGTGTAAATGGCAACAAGTTCAAAAGATGTAGCCGATTCAATCCACACCTTTTCACATTAACTTGGAAAGTCGAAATAGTACTACTAAGCGACGCCTTATTTTCGTAAGTCGTTATATGAGAAATAGTCGACAAAGTAGCCCGATCCGTTCTTCGCTCAAAACATGTCGGCGTACCATCAAAGTATTTCAAAACTTGCGACTTATAGGTTCAATACAAGAGAATAAGACGGATAGACGGACAGACAAGCTTAGGTCGATTTATAAAGTGATTCTTTACTTAACATACCACAAACGGTGTAAGGTATAAAAAGCATAAAAAATTGTGATAATTCAATTATAAACAAAAAAATTAAAAAAACATTAAAAAAATGTATATATAAAAAAGATAAGAAATTTAAAAAAATATAAAAAATGTAAACATAAAAAATATAAAAAATATGATTTATAGACGACATAAAAAATGATTAAAAAAAACATAAAAGATAAAAATATTTGACAAAACATGCAGAAATATAAAAACAAATAAATGAAACAACAAAAAATAAATTATGTATGAAAATATAAAAAATGAGAAGAAATGCAAGAAAGGAAAAATAATAAAAAATAAAAAATTTTCCCGCTTATTTAACATCTTGCCCGGTATATTACACAGATATAACGTACTATTTTTTTACGCATTCAATGATAATTGCTTTTTATGCCTATCGAAACTGAAAACGAAGAAAGATCATGTGAACGGACATGTGGAAGAAAATGAAAATTAAAAAATAATTCTATTACATTATGCTAATGATGATGCGTAGAAATGCTTTAATCCTCTTAAACGACGCGTTTAAAGGAAAAACAACAAAAATACTTAGCTAGTAACTAAAAGGACCACCCAAGGTGTGTATTAAAATCTACTGTCAGTATTAATTAGGCTTTTTGTCAATTCCTGTCTGTCGCTAAAATAGTTAATGCTTTAAAGGGACATTTTTCAAAGAAAGAAACCGAAATAAACCGCAAAGTACCCAATACCTGGACGAGATATCGAATGACTGAGTCATTCATTCACTCACTTTATGATAATGTTTACGGGCAATTAATACCACCGATGTTTATACACAATAAGTAAAGTAGCCAAACAACTCGCAATGGCTTAGAGTCGATACAATGAATAAAATGGATTTCTCACTCTCTCTCTCTACCTATTTCTTGTTGAAAGCGACTGGCTTTAGCAAGTGTATTGAATGGTCAAAGCTTGCAAAGCATTTCTCTCATCGTCTAGCGAAAAGCTACTAAATCCTCTATACAAAATTATCATTGAGTTAAAAGGCATGCATTTATTTTTGTTTCTTTTTCTTTTATTACATTATTATTTTTATTTTTTTCATTTCATTTCTTTAATGGCTTTCGCTTTGGAGGGATTTTGAGTTGAGCTCGCACATCCAGACACTCCTTAAATATGTCAATAAAGATTATGGTTTTATATTTCGATGTTGCGAAATGCACTTGACGGTGAAATAGTGGTAGTGTTATAGAGAGCCACTGAACATACATACACATACGCACATATAGATATACGCATACTACCACAAGGAGCAATGGATTCGCGAACGGAAATTTAAAAATGTTGAATTATTTTTTATAATTATACAAAATGACTTTGTGAACATAATCATTACGTTCGACAAAGAAAATGTTGATACATAAATCAAGATTATTTCACTTATACACTTTACGTGGAGACTTACACATACTATAAGAGCCATGCATAATATGGTATACTTTACGATATGCTTGCTTGTCATGCTGCCAACAAATAGAGCTTCTGTGGTAAGTGGCAAGTGGCAAATGGACTCGTGCACGCAAACAAAAGATTTACTTACGCTGCCACGGAGAACGCTCACTCTCTAAAGTAGATTTTATAGATTCTGCTTGAATTAGTGCGACGATACAAAGCACAAAATATTAAATGCGGGAGTGTAGAGAATAAAAAAAATGTGTATATAAAAATAAAATTCAAATCAAGCAAATGTGAAACGATAAGAAAAAGAAGAAGAAAAATTATTCACATCTTGTAGGCTAACAAGCCACGGCTTGCATCAACAATCGATTTATGATCGTCTCATCTTACTTTCATAAAACTTATCGAATGTCTTGTGTCGTAAAGTGTTTGCCCAACAGCTTACCTGACAGTGGACTTATATGGAAAACAACTGATTGTAAAGATCTGATGGCAAAGGAAATCTGCTGAATATGATTTATCAACCATATGAAGCTAAGAGGCTTTGCCCGCCAATGTACGTTAAATGCATAACGCCCAGGTTATAAAGTAACTAAAAAGTTGTTTATATTTACACCATCGACTTTTCGAAAGGACTATAAAAATAGAGTTATTGTTGAGCATTAAATTTAAATTCGCATCCTTTCCTCTTATCTTAAATAACCAATAAATAATTGCGAATGTGAAGTGAGTTGACACTATAGGCTTTTGTGCGTACGTGTCCCGTACGATTAATTCTTTTTCTTTTTTTTTTTTTGTTTCCTTTGGATATCGTTAGAGGTAAATCAAACATAACCGAAGTCAACAATAAGAAAAAGAAGTGATACATAAAAGCCATTCGAGAAGATATTAAATTAGTTACCGCATTAACAACCAAAATTATACGTAAAGACAAAAGTGTTTCTGCCGCTGATATGCATCCTGATTCGTTTTTTTTTCCTCTTTTAATTTTTTTCTAATCATTCTTTTCTTTCAACTTAGTATTTTTGTGAGAAAGAGACGGAAGATATATATTTTGTTGGTAATAGTGACTTTTGGGATGCGCTACATTGGGATAAAATTTTTGTTTGATGACTCATGCTTTTTTTGTGGGATGAGACACGCCTTTTTTGGGTTCTGGCGATGAAACGTGGCGTGGTTCGTCCTATCCGCAGGGATGAATCACGCCTTTTTTGGCGTTTGCGCCCACCCGAAGGCACCCGAAGACGCCCCGAATGGCATTCGTGAGAGTTTTTTGAACCCGGGGGTACGAGATGGATGTTCGTGTTGGCGTCTTCGAGGATGTTGTTGCAAACCTATGTTGGAAACGAAGTATACCCTACCCTGCTATGTAGTTAATTGTGCTGTGCCTTGTGCATTTCGAGGATTTGAGCTAGACATGTCTGTCCATCTGTCCACCTATATATTATCTGTGGAAACCATTCTTCTGGCCGCAAAACTAAGGCTATGGGCTGCATATATAGCAGCAACATTCGAAGTTCTTGCGCGCAGATTGTTATTGAAAATGGTTCAACCAGGACATGCTCACAGTGCAACATGTACTGAGAAAACCTCTGCTTTGTCACTTATTTGTTCATTACTCATAAATTACATCAGACAAACGAAAAAATGCAGCCACTCCCAACTCTATCGTTTTCGCTTTAGTCATTTTTAATATAAAGGTGCTAGGTGCGTAAAAAATTCGGTGACAGCCGAATATATTTTCCTCACTTCTTTTAAATTAGTTTTTAAGAATTTTGTTAATTGAATTTATGTTAGCCTTCATGCATTAAACGTGTGGATTGCTGGCTAATTTTAGCCAAATGGAACGAAACAAATAAATAAATGTTCTACATGTTACCGTACCGTCTACTGTGGGCGTGGTCGCAGGTGAAATACACTCGTTTCTTTGCTTAAACTTCTTAAAAGAAGTTGCTTTAAAAATGAATTTACCCCGAAAATTAATTAATGCGTATCCTTTAATACACAGAAGACTCTCCCATAACATCACAGAATCGTTTTGTGTTATACAAATCCTTGCTGTGTGAGTCACTAGGGATATACAAATACGTGATGTTCACAGCCTAGAGCGATTAACTTACTGTTACCTTTAAAATAACTTTCTTTAATAACCAGGCTTAAAATACTACATACGCAGCAACAACAATTTTTATGGCTGTTGTATACTAAATATTCTTTTTTTCGCAGGAAAATATTTATCAATACATAATTTGTGCGTTTATTTTGTAGACTTGGTCATTATATTAACTCTTGGAGATAAAAGGTAAAGCAATCGTAACATCTGTCACATCCTTTTACCGAGTTATACGAGCCCCCTTCACCAAGTTTTCTTCCCGACTATTAATGGTCGTAGCTATAGTGCATGGCCAGTCGAAAAAAACATGTCACTTGCCGATTAAACGCACACCCAGGATGCAGCGACTGTTTTCTATCTCCGATTTTTTCACGTATAGAGCCCGAACGACCAGTCACTTTAAAAAGAAGGAAAATCTCCACTTTTTATAAGTACGCCTCGTCTTTTTTGGGACCCAAGCACTTGACAGGATTATAAATTTTATCATTTTGTTGAAGAAGACTAAGCCTTTTAGAAGACATCGTCATAATCGCAATGATTGTAAACTCCTTTC
This sequence comes from Glossina pallidipes, assembly GCA_000688715.1. Taxonomy (NCBI): domain Eukaryota; kingdom Metazoa; phylum Arthropoda; class Insecta; order Diptera; family Glossinidae; genus Glossina; species Glossina pallidipes. The sequence continues at coordinate 904,994 of KK499769.1, forward strand.
CTCGTTTCTTTTTGCGCGCTCCTAACGTCTCAAAGTTGAGGATAAAAATGTAAGACTCAACGTTCATAAATCATGTTTGAAAATGAACGGAATTTACTAAGCAACCTGCTCGCCGAATAAGCAAAAAACCAAAACTAATATCATAACGAACAATTTTTTATTCCTTCTCTTAAATTACTTTGATAATTAATTTATTGATTTAAAGCCATATTAGGGATTTAAGAGCATTTGCTGAAACTGGTTTGATTTTATTGTAAAACAAGAAACCCATAACTTATCGCAAAGTCAATCGTTAGAGGTTCGGTTGTAATTAAAAAATCAGTCACATAAAATTGTATTTTTACTACTTGTTATGATGCTGGAAATTAAAATTCTTATGTCCGTTTCGCAGTTGCAGCCATTCTCAAACTTTATTATTATTAACAGATCATAAAGTAATAAAAAGCAAGTATTCATGCTGGATAACGAAACAATCCGCAGTAAAAATATGAAAACAAGTTTAACTAAGCAAAACGTTGCTACTTAAGTCTCCTTGTATCGTTTACCTTGTAGTTAAACTTTCTTTCATTGCTAAGCTTAAGTAAGATCAAAGCCAATGATGCGAGTTTATGCAAATCCAAACCCATAGACATACACACATACACATATTGAACATTTGTTATTATTGAGAAGGACTCTAAATATGTTTTCCTACAATAAACTGATAAAAGATTAAAGATGTAAATTTTTACAAAGAAGTAAAGAAAAAAGTACCATTAAAACGAATCTTTGATACCCTTCTTTGATATTATTTTGATTTCGCTAAAAATAATTCTTATGCCTTTTGCTCGCAAGGCACACTTGTTATATGCTTACACTTTTAAGCACAAAAGCAGACTGATTGATGTAAAAGGATTGCCTTCTTCCATGAAAGGTAAACGAAAGCCACAAATAATCACTACGTACGCTATTAAGACGCAGTGCTTATGGGTGAATCACTTTAATATTATTTTGAGTGAATCACCAGCTCAGTAAGTAAGTCAAACTAGAAAAGACTGCAATTTCATTCTCTCTTAACAGCTTACCAGAAAGAAGATTTGAAAATACCCGACTGAATTTATATATGAAATCAAAATTTACAATATTTTACTTTATGCGTAAGCTAGCATTTTATCAATTAATGGAATAGAACTGGTGTACTATTATAGAATCAAATCACTGCGTACTCTTTTCTAACAAAAGTATACAGAAAAGTGCCATTCCGTACAATCATAGGGCATAGGTTAAATTATTTAACTTTTTTATATAAACAAGACTTAGAACATTTTACCTCTAAAACGTAGGAAACGTACGAAAATATAAAACGTATGAAGCCCTTTTCAAAACCTCCTTTACAATCTCCTGTTCCTAAAAACAAAGCTTATAACATCTTGCCTCTGAAACGCAAGAAAGGAAAGAAACTCTAAGACGTAAGAGGTCCTTGGAAAAGGTTCTTTACAATCTTAGCAGCTTAGTGTTAATCTTTTTTGAAAATGCACTAAGAGAAGACACTTAACATACTCCTAAGAAATAATAATTTATTTGAGTTATTTTTCAAATCAAAAGTCTCTTTATAAGAAGGGCTACAAAGAGGAATCCATTATAACCATGTTGCAATTAAAAATATATTTAATTCCTTTATACAAACAAGATTGGTGTTTCTAAAGAGTAGGAAAGCCCTCTTTCTCTTTTAACAAAGAAAGACTAAAAAAGTCCTTTATAAACCTATAGCAAATAATAATTTATTTCATTTATGAAGTCTTATAAAGCAAGGCTTATAGCACTTTGGTTTGGAATCATACGAAACGCCTTCTGCTGCGCTTTTTCCTCAAAAACGAATCCATTACAACACTCCGGCAATATATAACCTATTTGTAAAATCAAAACTTATGACATTTTGCTTGTAAATCGGATATCGTGTAGAATCATAAAAATCCTTCGATAAAGGGTTAGAAAAACGGATAGATTGCAACTCTGAAGCAAATAATCATTTATTTAACTTTTTTAACAAAGAAAACTTATAACGTTTTGCTTTTTAATCATAGAAGTCGCCCACTCTTGCTCTATTTTAACAAGGACTGCATTATAAACGTGTAGTAAGAAACAGTTTACTTAAATTGTTGGACAAAACAAGATTTGCAATATCTTGCTTCTGTGAAGTGCTCTTTTTAAAAGCATAATCAGTAGTCGCAGAAAACCAACTAGCAATGCCTACCTAATGCGCATTCATCGCATATTACGAACTGTAGAAATCCTCCGTTACACGTCTAATACCCTAATAACTTATTAAATGTTTATACGAAATCAAAACTTACAATGTTTTGCTTTTATGCACGCCTTCGTTGCTCAACGCATTCTTGCTCTGGATGTTGTTGTCGTTCTTAGGGAAGCAGTTTGATTGGGTTAATTGCATCTTATGCAATTGTTCCTCAATATCGCTCAATTGCAAGTCGTCAGCCAGCCAATAAGAGTTCGAATTGGTAGCATGCATCCAAACGGCATTACGATTGCGACACTTATTTAAACTGCAGAGATCAGTAGCAGGCAACAATGTTGTAAATACATTGGCATCTTCACGAAGCGCAGACAACTTAGGCTCATTAGAATAAACAATATTACAACATTGTTGCTGTTGCTGTTGCTGTTGCTGCTTGTGCTGACGCTGCTGGGTTTGATCATGTTGTTGTCGTTGCTGTTCTTGTTGTTCTTGTTGGTTTTTATTAGTTGTTGTAGTCGTCAATTCATTTGAAATCAGTACATTATCTGCAGCGTTGCTGGTATTTTCTGCATGAATGTTCTTACTACTGATTGCCATTGAAAGGCGCTGAAGAATCGATTTATGGAATGTTGGAGAGTTTGTACTGGCTTCAGATTGTGTTTCACTGGGGCACGATATGCCCGACGAAAGAAATGTGTCATCCAGTATTATACTTTGCACGCTATGCTTGTCATTCTGTTTGGCGCTGTCAGTTGCGGCGGCATGCGTTTGCAAACTTTGACGACTTGTTGAACAACTTCGATCGTAACTAATGAGACTGGACTGTTGTGAATGGTACGACTGATGCAGTGATGTGTGAGAAAGAGCTTGTGCCAATGATGATGACGACGATGATGACGTTCGTGGTGGTAGTGCCAACGTATTTTCCTGACCTAAAGGCGTTACGCTCGTCTCGGCAGACGATGACGCAAACGTTAATATCGATGAGGATGGTAATGAGGATGCTTTTTGCTGTTGTTGGTGTTGTTGTTTGCTATGGTTTAACGCTAGTGACAGTGTCGTGATTGCATTCTTTGGTATATATATGTAAGATGATGAACGATGGTGACTAGATTTGTGACAATTTCTTTGTTTCATGTCGTTGTTGTTGTCGCCAGCTATATTCGTTGTCTGGTCAGACTTGACTTGTAGCAATATTTTCTTTTTAGAACAATTGGCTTTCAATTTTTTTGGTGTCAGTCGTGTTGTATTTGTCTTTAATTGTCGGGTCTGGGAAACTTGTGCGATTGAAGCTTGAACGGGAAAGCTTTCCTGTTGCAGAGCAGGCAAAACGCAAGGAGCGACGTAAGGGGTGTAAGAAGCAAAGAAAGCATTTTCCGTCGTCATTGTTTGCTGTAAACGTCGCCGGCTATGGCGCACGCTAGGCAAACTGTTGGGAAATAATTTTGCGTTTTTAGTCGTCAACGATTTTGTGTCCTGAAGATCAAGATATTTACTAGCGGTTGATAGTGAGGCGATATCATCATTTATGAAATGATCCTCTACGCTCACCACATCACAATGATCTAAGACATCATCTAATTGTTGAGTGCTTAAGCTTAAGTTGCTGAAAAGTTTCAAAACATTTTGAGCGGCACGTTTTCCCAAAGTAGTGGTGGACTTGTTTTCAATCGAAGAAGTTTTGTCACACTTGGTCATCATTGCCTTGATGGTACCACCATAAGATGAACAATAAATTACATTTCATACCTAATATGCTGTGATAATGATTTCTATACTATTTCTACATAACGCGGCAAAGCATGATCGCCGATCATTCGCCGCTTATACATGGTTTTGTTTTGTTTACTGGTTTCGTATAATTCTCTTACGTTTTTGTTTACAGTCATGGCTTTTTTGCTTTAAATACGTATAAGCAACATATTGACTTCGATTAACTCTGACGATCATAATGGCTCTTACGACATTATTGTGCATATTACTGTAGGCTGTAATTACACTCCGTTCGTTCTACATACGTGATTTGCATTCGAGGTAATCATAACAAAGCCAATGCGATCTCATTATTTAATTATTTATACACACAACACACAATGTTTTTATAGACAAATTGTTTCTCAGAATCGCTACAGAGAACAACGCAAGATACGCAGATACGCGCACGCACACGCACACGCACATTTATACGCGGACGCACATACGTAAATTAAAGCGAAGTATGGCAGAATCGTCAGAGACACACCAAAATAATCCATTCAATGTGCACACAGATCTGTATTTATTTTTATTATTGTACATATATATGTATGTATGTAAACAAAAAAAAAAACAAAAGAAAAAAAAAATGAAATAAAGACATGTTTCTACATCGCCAGCAAACGTTGTACATTGTACCGAACGTAAACATAAGGCAATGGGAAACACGCTCTCAAGCGTCTATGTATCCGTAATTGTACCGTCTGCCGTGATGTTTTACGAAAAACTAAGCAAACACAAAAATTGGTTGATCATTCGCCACAACACTGCTGGCTATCAAGATCGAGTTACGTTGTTTTAACAACACCAGCAACAACAGCAACAACAGCGACAACAACAAGAACAAGAACAACAAATAACCAAAAGAAAGTTTTAACCAAAACAACTTCGTATACACTCAAGCACACGTGTACCTTTGCTATAGGCATTCGTACATCCATACATACTTACATACATACATACATACATACATATATATATATACGTACACGTACACACATACCTGTTGAATACAACAAACTCAAATGCACCGGTTTTGCAAAGTTTGGTATACCTCTACCATATATTTAGAGGTTGTTCAAAAATTTAATAGTGCAAAGTATGCGCTTATCTATCTAACTCTCTTCTATACTGGTCGGCTCTCCATGTTGTTTCGGTGTATTTTCCAAAACAGAATCGTCGGCCTCTCTCTTTCTCTGGGTGAGTGACTCCTATAGTTTTCTCTCGATTTATTTATTGCATTTTTCCTAAGCACAATTTTAAATGTTGCTTACTTCTGAGTCTGTCTGTTGTATGAACTCTTTTTGCTCAATTATAACAGAAAAATCGTTTGTTTTTTGTTTTTCTTGTTTTTTGTTTTTTCATTTTAAACTATTGCACGCGTACCTTCATAAATATTTATAAACAAACATTTTTTCTTGCAGGTAACTCATCCATAATAATAGCAATGAAAAAACACCTTTTAATTGACCGATTTATTGTGGAAATTATAAGTGCAAATGTCTGCCTAAGCATGCATGCATGCATTACCAGACATGTTGCATACACGTCTACGTATATACCTCAGGTAAGGTACATAATCAGTTAACAGTCATTAAACCCTGCCCTACCTATCTTTGTGTCATAAAAATTATAATCAATATCATGTAATATTGTGATCAGAGATTAAGAACGATGTATGTTGTTCGTTGAAGAGAGACAGCTTTTGCTTTAGACCCATGTTTACGCTCACGCTATTCATAATGCCTATGCTAGAGTAGACCACCTTATAATGCAAGCAAACGGTTTCATTATGGCAAAAAAATTTATGTAAAAAATAAGTTAACCCTTTTAACCCTCTGAGATCGTGAGCAGCCTAACCGACTTATAAATTTAACCCGTTCGCTACAAGGGGCTCCTGAGGAAAATATCGATTACAGTGGTGTATGTGTTTAAAGCGTTCTAAAAAAATGATACAAACTTTCTTCCGAAGTGACACAGGACTGCGCTGAGAGCAGACTGCGTCACACATATGTGACGGTCTTAACGAACGAGTTAATCTGCTTATCTTATTAGTGAATAATGCGCATAAACTGTAGAAATAATAATAATAATTTCTCGCTTTTACACTTTATGTTAATGTATTCGTAAAATTAAATCAAATTCTTTCCCGCGAGGCTTTTCACGCCTTTCTGCTTGATTTACTTCATAAAAACCTACAACAATTTGATGGCAATTTACAAAGAAGAGTTGTTTGTTATACCCATCATCGAAGGATGAGGAGTGTATTCATTTTGTCGAAACGTATGTAACGTCCAGAAGGAAGCTATAGAGACTCCACAAAGTATATATATTTTCATGATCAGCATCAAACACTAAATCGGCGTAAGTATGTCTGTCTGTTGTAAACATGCTTCTGGTCGTACAAACGAAGCTGTTTGCTTCAAATTAGCAGAAATAGTGGAAGTTCTTGCACGCAGGCAGGTGTTGGAAACCGACAAAGTCGGTCGAAGCGTATGCGTGCAGTACCTTGACTACGCCTTCCTAATATTAGAGTGTATGTATGTATGTATTTCTTTTCAATATCTTCACCACGCGCAGAAGCAAGAGTCAAAACCTTAGCAATTTATACATTTTTGTCAATTTTGATATTCCGAATGCACCTAAGTATGTCCGTCTGTCCGCCTATGTATTACCCACAATTAATATTCTCCTGTTTGCAAAAATGAAGGCATGGCTTATAAATTTGCAAAAGAATTTGAAAATTACCTAAACCGATCAAAGGGCACGGCTACAATGTCCACATGCCGATGCAACAAAAACTGTCAACACCTTCGCTTTGTTTTTTGCTTGTTATTACAGCTGTAGAGTACAACACGTACACCATGTAAATTTCCCATTTTATTCCGAAAATAGAAAAAATTAGTCGCGTCCCCCCATTATTATAAAGTGTGGAAAGTTAACTCTTTTTCTTTTTAGTTATTGTTAGGACAACGGTGGCGGGTATAAAAAATTCGGTTACGACCGAATATAATTTTATTGCTTTTATTTGGTTCTACTTCAGAGATACCACTTTTGTTTTTGTAAAAACGAAAAAAAAGTTAAAAAGGATACGATCAGCCAATATGAGCATTAAATACCCTATCATATGGCGTTCAACAGAATTTTTCAATTGTATTTCCGTCAATAAGCACTTCTTAATCTCGGGTAAAAATTTACTTTCCAGGAGAATCATTATATATGGATCGACCTTGTTTAGCAAAATTAATCTACTTTGGTCAGAAGATATTACAAATTACATCTCGTTGCCATGTAAGCGCTTACTTACGCCTGAGAGCCTTTAAAGGGGGGAGAGGTCTGAAAAATAACTCTGTCTAGTTCAAAATCATTGCGAAAAATTTATAGCCCACATCACTATTTCCATTATAAAATATCCTTTCCATTATAAAATACTACTTACGAATGTGGTTTGTGTTTCGACGTTTCTATCCAAATATTTCCAAGACTATGTCCGTACCACTGATATCTGACATTTGGCCTAACGCAACTTTTATTTATCATTCTTAAGAGATCTATTTACGAATTATTTAGAGGAACTCATATTTACAATGCAGCTTCAGATCTCCTCTATTCCAATAAGATGGTTCAACTCTCTTGACTCGATTGACTTTGTCTTCAGAAATTACTTTGCTTATTAATCCCTTTTTACCTATGACATATTCTGCGAATTTTTGTTAGTTTTTCCGCCAGTCTCGGAAATCTATAACCGGTTCCATCATTTTTAGCAAATTTCTTAGATTTCTTAGAAAATCGGTCAGTTTTCATACGGAATCATTTTATCAAATGTAGGATTTTCCTAACAATATTGAAAATCACACTGCGATTTATTTTCATGTAAATGAATTTATAAGGCAAAGTGTTCAGTTGCATCCCATCCGAGTATTCCTAGCCCGTTTACTTTTATCAACTATTATTTTTCAGCGAGTTTATAAAAAAAAATGTTAAACATCGGAGATTTGTTATATAAGAATGAGGTTAAAAATCTTCCAACTCTTTTCAAACAGCTTTCTTTCTTGATGGGTCGGTTAACATCATATCAATATATCTCGAAATTTTGCAAAATCGGCTTGAATGAGAATATAAATGCGTCGGACGGATGGACGATCGGTGGGGTAAAATGAGTTAACGTCAAATCCTTCTAGATGTTGCATACGTGCGAACAAACCTAATATACCCTTAATCCAAATTCTGTAGGGTCTGAACTAGGCAGAAAACGTTCTTCTTAAAGTATTCCCAAAAGCTTACCATTGCTTTTTCCCACACATCTACAAGCGCGTGATTTCTATATCGTAAAAATAATCAGTTTTTTCAGACTATCCGCTTAGGGTGAATTCGAACTTGAATTCGCGAAATGTTTGCCCTTACAGCCATCGACTTGATATCTCACTTGTTTGTTTCCACTGCGAGTGAATTTCTCATTCTCCAATTTCCATGCAAAATAAGTGAACGCACTACCTTTGGTATCTCTTCCCAATTCACTTTTCGACTATCGAGAATAATGTTCAGAATTTTGTTGATAATTTCTGCACTAACGATCCCTTTCGGTCGTCCGCTACATCGTCTAGCATCGACGGTGTTCGTACGACTTCGTTTAAAATCAGCAAATAGCAGAAGAAGTGTTATCATAATGCTTTTCAAGCCAAGGCTGAGTTTAACTGATGTTGTTTCCTTTGAAAAGGCGTCGTTTGATCAATAGATGAAATTTGAATTTTTCAAACGTTCTCTAAATAATTACAACGATGCCACTTAAACTGCTGTAAGTCGTAAAAATAGAAAAGCAATGACAAAAAGCCCTAGCAGGCTTAGCTTCGGGGCCAGCCTTGGCTTTCTCCAAATACATTAAGGATTTTTGTTTCAAACCTGTTTGCGCCTGTTATTTAGGCGCAAAGATTATTGATCGATATGATATGGGTCCCACAGAACTGATTTGACCGGCTACCAAACAACCCTTGGTAGGAAAAGCTACTGACATTCTTAACTAATGAAGCTGAACTAAAAAAATGTCGAAACCAAAAGCATTGCATGCATCGAATCATATCATTCAATACGGTTTACATTTATATGTCGGCTTTATTTACATAACCGTGTTGCGTATGCATACGCAAATTAAAATACAGCTTTTTTTTCTGTTTTTATTACTTACCTAATATAAAAAATTGTTACCGAACAAGCAAAGCTGTGTTGTTGTTTATTTATAAAGTTAATTTCATCTGATCTGTAACGAAGCAAAACCAAATCGGTGAAAGTTAAGTTAGTAAAGTATGAAAAAAGGTGTCTGTAATTAATTTAACTAATTGCACGAAGTGAACGAAGCAAAGAACTTTTCGCTTTTCTTTTCGTTTTGTTGGATTTCATTAAATAAACAAACAGTTAAAGTATTTTCAATTACAAACAGATGAAAACTTTTCAGAAACGATGTGTTTTCCAAGAAAAACAGAATGTTGCAGAAACATAAAAAATAAAATATTTGTAACTTTTATGTGACATGTAAAACTTGGTAAACACTGTCGTTCTGCGAAATCACACAAAGTTTTACAAATACTTTGTACCTTTATTGCTCTCAATCATAGCGTTGTGTAAAATGTAACACATTTTCTTAAATATGCAGAAAAAACAGAAAGTACAATAAATTACATAAGCGACTTGCAGTGCGGAGGAAGACAGCAAATAGCACGATTTAAATTGTAGGGAGCCACCACATTCGAAATTTCGTTCTCTAATTTTTTTCTTCCACAAATTCTAGATTTTGATCTTTGTCCGCTAATTTATTTTAAAAGAAAAAAGCCTTCAATATTCTACAGATCTACAGATCTGATCAATATTTTATCGCCAGATAATGCCAGATGATGTTTGTCTAATTCATACCAGTTCCAGGTATGCATGAATTTGCGCTTGGATGGGCCTAGCTGTCGTGTAGGGAACCTACGTGCCTGAAGTTCTTTTATTTTTTTATGACGCGAACACCAGCACAATAATGTCAACACTTATAGCAGAGCAAAAATATTTTTTTTTGAGAGCGAAAATGTCGACTTTGCCTGGATGATACAAAAAGAACTCGTTTTTGCATCGTGCAGCTCTTGGAGATGAAAAGTGAATTTATTTTGAAAATGTCGAGTATAAAAATTCATGGCGTGCGGTCGTTCTATATCGCAAGACTGAATCGCTATGGCAACAGGACTAAGCTGTGTTTGGTGAGGCCGGAAGGGTACGGTCTTTTATTAGCTATTGCAGTTTGATGAAACCATTTATACCAAAGGCAGCTAACAGCAATTAATCGATTGCAACCGTTCGCTGTTATAAAAACAACGGCCAGAATATGACGAAAAGCAGCACAAAGTAATTATTTATACGACACCCATCCACTCAACTAGAAAGTAGTAGCCTATGCAACTTATTCATCAGACTTGGTTAAGTCCGATTACTATTTATTTGCATTGATGCTTCACTTCTAACGACGATATACGAAACTCTCTTGAAGACGGGTTTGTCTCAAAAAGGCAGTGGCTTTTTTGGTGTGGCATCTAAAAACTGCCAAACAGATGTGAAAAATATGTAGCTGGTGATAAGCCTTACTTGGAGTAGAATGCCTTTTATCACTTTCATCCAATAAAAGTTTATTTTTTAGATAAATATTCCGGTTTCATATTTACCTAACTGGCAAAATACATATGCGTAAATAAAGAATAAAACTTTGAATTTTAAGATACGTTATGCTATTACAACTAAGGATTAAGTAAAGAAAAGTTGTAAGGTTGGGTATGTAAATAATTGAGAGAAAGAGGAAATATACTGTTGATCAGCGGTTTTGAACTGACTTAACCAGATTTTCTCTTCGGGGATTCGTTCACTTAACACATCGCTCGATATTTATCCGCCCTGGCACGTATATGACAACGCTCACAGACAGACTCATTTTATTTCTGGATAATTCTAGTAGTTAAGGGCTATGAAGTTTACATATCTCCTCCTCCTACCTACCTCAGTTGTCGCCATAAGCTTCCGTGGCTGACAAACAAAAGACTATCGAACGGCCGAAACATACGAAGGGAAGCCAAGCTATCTATCCGTTCCTCAACTGATGGTTTTAAACCGATTCAGAAGTAGGACTTGGTAAAGAGTTTGATTCTTTCCAATGGGTTTTACCAAGAGCAATCTATTGTACTCTTTCTTTCGGTATTGGACACAACTCCTTTTGCTTAATACTAAGAGAAGTTCATAGGCCAGTTGCGAATTTCGAGTTCGCAAATAGCAATGCTTTGAAAATTTCAAATAGGACCACTTTCAGATAAAGAAAGCAACTTGGAAAAGCGATCCATCTCGATGTTATGGCCAAAACGTAAATATTAAATACGCTTAAATCTACAAAAACAGTCAATACGGTACCGAACGGTAAAAAAAACAACTAAGTGAATGTTAACAGCAACTGAAGGCATACCACTTATTACATAGAGTTGAAAAGCATATAATCAAGTCATTGCGCAATTCTACGTTCGATTACAAGTCAATCCTACGTGCAAATGTATTAATCGCTTACATCGCACATTTCACATCGCTACACGATAACAACATTGCATCACAGAAATTTTATTTTTAATTCATAAGAATTTTCTGGAGAATAAACTGTGGTTTCCAAATGTCGATCCAAAGATGTCAGGCCAAAGAGAAGTTTTAGCCGTTTTGGTAAAAGATTCTATAATAATTAGTAAACAATCTGCAAGCATTGCTGTTTCTGATTGGTATTCATTTTGATTGATGGTAAGTGCGCTCTGCTGAATTCTGCCAGAGAGAGACATTATACCATAACTCACTTCCCAGACTACCTCCAAAGGATGAATAATTACATAATCAGAAAAAAAAACACGGTGGCAGTTAACTGGCGGCTATCTTTCCGTTGCTATGAACTAAGTATTATTTTTAATTAATTACGATACCCACAGTATGCATACGAAAGCGTTGCAGACATGCAATGCTTTCTTTCTTAGACCTACAAACGAAATGGAATCTCGATTCAATCAACATAAAAATGGACAAACAATAACAATTCTCTTGTTAGCTCCTTGTACTTTTCAATGAATTAATGTCTGCGCGAACATAAGCTCAGGTGTGTCAGGGACTGCTTTTTTCTGTCTCTATTCTTTTATGAAGAATGTTTCTAAGTTATAAGAGCTAAAAATCATCAGACAAAAGGTAAAGATTTAGACTCTGTGTATAATTGAAAGAAAAGTTACATACTTGTCGAAGGCCTTCTTTTCACCGTTTGCTACCCTTTGCAAGAGCTTCACAGCAACAATTATAAACAATTTTCAAGACTCTTGTCTCGCTTTTGCTTCGCTTTTTTACCGTAGTAGAATAAAAGATGTTGTTAGGATTTTCCTTGTTGTTGTCGTTGTTGACGTTGCTGTTGTTGTTGCTGTTTTTATGATTATGCTGTTAAACCATCATGAGAGCGGTTACATGATTGTGTATTGTAATAGCTTTTTTATGTATATATACATACATATATATATATATATGTGTGTGTATGTGTTTATGTGCTTAAGTACAGGGTACACGTGTCAAACATGTTACTTTTATTGTCAACAGCAACCATCAAGGGATGTGGAAAAAAATAAAGGAATAATAATAACGAAGCAAACAACTTTGCTATAAAATAGCAGAAAGCCTGTTAAAAACATTTGCACTTAGTGAAAATGTGCATAATTTCAAATCAAACGAGAGCAAAGCATATATCTATTCTTATCTTTCATTCTCTCTCTCTTTCTATTTTCACTCCTCAAAAACAATTCTTTTGAATGTTTAATTATTAATTTAAAAAAATTCACTGACTGCAGTTTTAATTTAAAGGGACATACAACTAGTTTTCAGTTTCAAAATTTCATCCTACAGAAATTGTGCAAAGAAGAATATGAAAGTAAATATAAGAAGTTTCGAGATCTCGATGTTGCCGCAACGACTATACACGCATGAAAAGTTCACATGTTGATGAAATCGAGAAGAAAATTGGAAAGAAAAATAAGTGCAAACATTACAGTCGCTGTAGGGATAATTGCAGGACCGTGTAGGGTATTTATATATATACAGTATATAGTTTTTTTACTATAGTCTTCATTATCTTCATTGTTGTAAAATACCTTCAAAATAATTGTATGCATTGAGAAAACTATAATATATCTTCCCCGACCTATCTCAACAGATGCCTGAAAATTAGTATGTTGACGACAGTCGACCACCGCAAGGCAGTAAGTCTACTTAAAAAGCGCGTACCGGCTAACCGACATACTCACACGAATCGATGTACCTTTTAAACAAGCTAAACAACATGGACTTCTGCTTTCCGGAGCTCTTTAAAGTAGAAGAAGCTTAGACGTTACTAGAAAAGCAAAACTTGCTCGCAATAAATGCGATCCGAGTTAGGAACCACAGTCAAAATTTCCACGACATATTTAAGTTACGTTGTTGATGAATTACTTGTTGAAAAACAAAAAAAAAAAACAAACGAGAAAGTTACATGCCACTGCGACCGAGTCTTTTATACCAAATATCTTTATTTTAAAAAAAGACTAAAAAAAGGAAAAAAATTAAATTTTTATACTCCATAATATTGAGTTGGCGTAGTTGATTTTCGCCATTTTAATAGGATGTATATGGAAATTTTTATTGCGCTTGTATTGCAGTTTATGAATGATAAGCGAAGTACCTAGAAGACAGGCGTGTTCGTAGCTTATGTTGCCCTGCAAGCGGGTCCTTCGACCAGTTTGGTTTATTAGCAATATCATTTCCCATATCTTCCCCAAAGTTGAAAACAACATCTTCACTTTTTCGAACGGATAAATGCTTAACACAGGTGACCAGAAGGGCTTAGATCGGTACTTTATAGGATCTCTTAAGCTCTCGTTTAACTATGTATTGCAAACGTTTTGGGTTTAGTTCATAATTTTTCTTTTGTTTTTCTTCTCCTTCTCTTAATTATGATGTTTAAGTCGTCTGTCTATTTGTCGTGTCGTTTGTTTTCTCTCTCTCTCGCTTTACAAATTAGAGGAATATATTGAAACAATCAGTCCATGCCAAGTATAACTTCTTTGTTAACTCCAGCACATTCACATGCACACATGTAAATAGTTCATCAGATGTCATTCAAAATTTCAAGATATTCTGGGCTTTTTGTATTTTCGGAAATCTGTTAAGCTTATTACTAGGAAGAGCGCAAGAAACGACGAAGAAGATATTATATGTGGATTCCCAAACTCTTGCCCATTTACGTCCACTTCGTGGTACTCCGAGCTAGGATACACGACGGCTGCAAGTGCTAGAAGAAAGGCCGACGTAGTATGTTTCCTTTCTTTTTTCTTATTTTTTGTTTGCATATGACTTTGTTGTTAGAACACTTTTTTTTAACTTTTTAAGAAAGTTAAGCCCACCTTTTTCAGCGTAAAACTAATTTTAAGAGAGTGCTCTTACACGACTTGACTACTATTCCAATGCATCTGAATTTCATTTGTAAATAAACAAAAAAAGCGCTAGCAGTTTCAGTGCGGACTTTACAACTTCCTTTTATAGTACGGTGACATTATATTATTTACGCTGATATTTTTCTCAAAACTTTTACATTCTCCCAGTTACAAGTCTTTCACTTTTTTCGGGTAATCGATCCATTTTTTTTTTGCAAAAAAGGGGAAAAAATCACTCGAAGGTAATCAGGGGATCGGACTTTTCTTCTGAATTCTCTTCGAAGGAATTGAAGCATAGAAGAATTGAAGCATGAACGGATACAGAGTAGTAACCTGAACGCGCGATATATGAAGACTGAGGCAGTAACGGTGCCATGTATCGCCAACAACTTTGTACCAAAGTTTGCATTGAAGAATTTTACTACTTCACGATATCACATTTAACACAAAGTCATAAACGCCAGGACAAGAAAACACCCAGTTTTCTCTTATGACTAGTAACTGGTCACAATGTCATAATACTACTGTAAGTTGTGGTTTGTGTAGGGCGCAATATTTTTAATTTAACTTATATCGCTTGAAGAATTTCTTGCTTATTAATCTGAAAGGGACATGGTTCTCATAATTTTTTCCTTTGACGTGTGGGAGGAGTGCTCTTTTTCAAATAAGGAATGAAAAATTTCTGACTTTGCATTAAGTTAATGAAAGCCTAATAAGACGGATTATGGCTTGTGCTTGGATGTAAATCCGTAGTAATCGCGAAACAAATATTGCATGGAGTTGAAGTGAAAAGAAATACTGAAAGAAAATTAATTTTTAATCCGATCGTTATCCACTTTTGAATGGACTGGATTTCTTTATGCGACCTCGAGCATAAGAGAAAGATTCCGCTATATGGTACACTTCAAGAGTTAAAGGGTAAAGGGAAGTCGAACCCACGCAAAATACTTTAAAAGTACTTTTACTGTTGTTCTGCAGAATAAGCGCCTTTTTTGTGAACACATCCGCAAAAACTTGTTTATACACTTAAAACATAACTTTCCTGAATATAAAACTTTCTAACTAACTTTCAAATCCACGCAATTAAATATTTTTACTCTTTTCAAATTACATATGTACGGTTTTGTCAGTGATGCAAAATTTGGTTATACGTTTACCACATTAAGCTCTGATTTTTGAAGTAACTAAAGACCGTACACGCTAGAGGCTTGCCGTGATAAAGGAATATGGCCGACAGTTTCGAAGCATCCTTGTTTCTTTTTTGTAAAGTGTGCGGTGTGTGAATAATTAAATATCTAATTATAACACACACACACACACACACACACACACACACACTCATGTATATATAGATACTCAAGCAATCACAGCATTAGCACAACGTGCTTTAACACATGTGCCCGTTACGTTAGGCTTTTTCGACATATAATATGAATATAAACTTAGATGTTATGAAAGTCTCTTTAGAAATTCAAGCCGGAGGAGAGTGGATAACAGAGACAGCTACATGATTGTTATCATTTAATTAAACTTAATAATTAATAAGGCCACAACTTTGTTTGCCTAACATCTGCAGATTGTTTGAAATTTTCTTTAACGAAAATTAATATTCACGAGCTGCATGCACGACGAGGATTGTATGGGTCTCTTTAGAGAAAGTTTACAAAAGTTCACTTATGAATAATGTTTGCCTGCTTTTTTGTTTTTTAAATATTAAGACTTACCGCAAGAGAAGAAACGAAGCGATAATTCAAGCTATATAACGTGAAGTAATTAGAAACGATTTTTCTAAAGTAAATCGAAAGCCTTCTTAACTATTTTTAGTTTTTCTTTATTTCAGCTTAAGCGAAAGAAATGAAAAAAAAGCTAAAACACTTTGAATTTGATCATATTTTCTTCTTCTTTTTTTTTTTTTCTTTCTTAGAATACGTACACAGAGAAGCAAACTATTTTGATTTGATTCGCACAACAAACAACCGTAATTTTTCAATAAATTCGATGATGACGATGATGATAACGATGATGATGATGATGACGATTCAAGTTAAGTAAGAAACGCTAATATTGCAATTTAAGAATAAATTGAAAAAGACACTCAGCTTATTAATGAAAACAAAGGCGAAAGTTTGATGCGAGAAATGTAACGCAATAACCGATGTTTAGACCGCAACTGATTTTGATAATTCGCAGAACTAACGTAGAAAACATCAGGAATGCGACAAATGTTTGACAACAGTCTCAACGGAGACAATCTGTCTGCATGCGGTGGCGACCCAAAAGAAGAATTGTAGCAAAAACATCACATAAATCCACCCACGTTAGGTAGTTTTACTAGTCTCTCGTATCACTGGAATGGTTGCTAGTAAGTAGTGGAATTTTGCAATTCATTCATTTTCATTTCATTGAATTCAAATCAAAACAAATACAAATGTTGCGTTTGAACTGACAAGATACGTGTTCCTTATCCTCTCATTTGTTGTGAGTGGACAGGCGCATTGCACACAACTTACTCTGTTGATGATGCAAAAGTGTTTCTCTTCACAATTTTGTAAAAGATTTATTTGAAAGGATAATTGGAGCAAATCACTTATGAGTATTCAGTTTGAAAAGAAAGCCGTTAGCGCCAAATATTTTCACTCACAACAACGGAACACGAATAACTTATACGTGGTCTTAGTTTGTTCATTCTCGGAATTCAGTCGGCATATAAATTGGGTCTCTCTTTATTAAGCTTAGAATCTACGACCGCTTATCTATCGCCTTAGATCGAATTTTTGTAAATAACCAGATAGTTTGAATTAGTGTGCTGTCCCGGCGTGCATCGAGTGGGACTCACTTAGGGCAGCAATTTGATCATTTTAAACTACCATTCATGTCAGCGGGGTTGCCTAAGCTAGGCCAGTGTTGCAGTGAATTGAATCTTCAAACTATCATCAGTATTTTTGAAGCAAACCAGAAACAATTTATTCTGTTTATCCAACGTGAGTTAGGACGGAATGCTAAAAAAACCTTACCCCTGTATGAACATCGGTTGCTCCTGATCATTTTTACCTTGTCTTGAGCGTAGAAGACTAATGACACTCTGAGTTAGTAAACTCGGTTTTAATATTCCTTTCCGAGCCTCATGAAATTTTTCTCGCTCTCGGTAAAGTTAATGTAAGGCTGTTTTTTCCTTACCGCTTGTTATGTAAGAAACTTAATAATGTATGTTTGCTTTCAACAGACAATTCCAGTGTTTATACGAAGTCGTTCTTGATTAACTTATGCGTTCAAGACAACCACTATATACAGGTCAATTCGTCTTTGATAGTCACGATATAGCTGTGTTATCTGCTGTGTTATCGTTGAGGATATTTTTATGAATCTATTAATACTTTTTGCTTCATATTTAACTGTTAATCGTATGCAAATGGGCGTTATAATGATAGGGCTGTTAATAAACTATTTACTTTACACGAGAGCTAATTTTTACTATCCTTGTTACTGGTTACTAGACTAACTTTGTTAGATCCTAATGAAATTATTGAGTTTAGTACCGGGAGCTACGCTAGTTAAATATCCAGATTAAGTAGCGGTCAGTACACTGTATGTATAAGAATAAATATATAAATGAACATGTTAGACGCAATCTATGTCGGTTAAAGCGAGTCTCTGCCAAAGAAAGAATCGAAGAATATATTGAAAAGTAAGATAAAGAGGATTTTAGACAAAAAAGAAAATGTTACTCTTTGGAATAGTAAGTAAAACATACTTGCAATCACTCTCATCCGGATTCCAATTTGTACACACTCTTATACCTTAATTCACTCTCACACTTTAGTCTTGCAATAGTGCTTCGAGAAGTACAATGATGGAATTGGATATAGAAAGGTTCATCAACCACCATGATACCTTGATAAGTCGACTTTATTATCAGCTAAGGGAACATCTTCCAGACGAAGAAAACCTGCTGAAGAAGGCCACTAAAGGAATATTAAAGGAAGTTTTATCGCCGGAGCAAAAGCGGAAACGTAAAGTCGAGATTTTGCGAAGATTATCATATGACAGACCCAATGCAGAACTTTTAGATTTGCCTTTTAAGTAGTAGATAAAGATTTTTGTAAAAGATTCTGATTGTCGCTTCGCTTGGCAGTAGTGCCCTTGATTAGTCGATTTTAAGGCACATGATATAGTGTCTATTAAATCGGTCTAATCTCTTCGCCTAGAAGAGGAGCGTTGAGTCGAGCGAAACACAATATCACGCTTCACACACTTATAACCAGCTTCACATATTATAACTCTAGCTTTTTAAAAGAAGGTGAGCTCGTCTGTGATGCTAAAAATCTTTGTTTCCAAACGGCACAAATCGTTTCCCGTAACCGTGAGCATTTCCCTTCTAAAACACACGCATGAAATCAAGGATATTCTGTATTTTCTATATATCAACTTGCAGGACATAGGCATGGTATTTTGTTATAAAAAATAATAAAAAAAAAACACCTTAGACAAATTTTTGCGTACGTTCACCACTACCCCATATGCTGTATTCCGTTTTTTTGGGTAACTGCTCCAGAGGTTCGAATACAAGATCGTTTTGAAACTGACTGGTATTATAATCAATTGTGCTCTTAATTGGCTCGATATAGTTTTGACGTACTTCAGTAGTCATGCCGGAATTGGGTACAGACTTTACTTGGCTGGCAAACTCACAACGTCGTTTAACACATTCGTCTCCAGCCAATTTATCGCACTGCTGAACATCTTTGTCGCGAAATACTCTCTTCTTTCGCAATTCAATATCTTTCCAATTCCAAAATGTTATATTATCGTGGGCACCAATACCTTGCATTATATCGTTGGGAGAACGATAACAATAATCTAAACGTTGGGTAGTAGCTTGGGGATCCAAGTACTTGCTATAGCCGGGCTTATTACGATCCACGGTAACAATAGTTGAACCGACCGGAGCTGGTAATGGTGGATAGACTGGTGCTAAATTTGGATACTCTGGTTTCCCTGAGAAATCTGAGCGTGTAACACTTGTAGCTGGCTGCATTGGACGTTTAAGGAATTTTAGTTTCGTTTCACAGCATGTCTTCATGTTTTCCATTTTTCTGGGTAAAGTTGGATTACGGCCTTCATAAGGATCAGTAAACTTCCACACATAATTGGCTTTATAATCACTAGTACGTTGTTTTAGTAACAATACATCCTCGACAAACTGACGGGATTCATTAATTTTGGCATGAATTTTATTACCATACATAACGTCATTCATGTACCGATTACCCCGATAGGTGGAGGTACGCATATCTTGTTGTTTAGGCATTGGTTGCTTGTAATCGACGGAGCCGAACTCATCCAGCTTACTGGTGTCGCGTTTAGCAGAGTTCGGCATTTTGATGTGAAATTTGAATACACTTGTGCTTCCTCGGGACTTTGCTTAAATGTCCAGCAGAAGAACTGGTAAATAGCTTAAAAAAAATATATTGTGGGTCGAAGTATAATATATTATAATAATGTGTTTTAATCTTGTCAAGAGAGGCGAACATGCCATATCTTCATTGAGGACAATGGTTGCCATGAGACTTCTACGAATTATTATTACCTTCTGCGAGAGTAAAAAGAATTTTTGGTCGTTTTATAATAACGATTAGGTGCATGCTTCTAGGTGAAATTTTTCATTTTTTTTCAAAAAATCAATCACAAAAACTCTTTTCTAAGGAAGAAAAACATCAGAAGAGAAGCTATATTTATTTGGCCCGAATCTGTTAAGATACATTACCACCTTTATACCATGATCTACATAAACTCCATCGTATATGCATTATGGATCTAGTCCCCGACTTTCACTCCACTTTTTAGATTTGGGATATTATTTCAATACCTAAGCTGAGTAATAAGTTTTATTTACAAGCGGCTCGCAAATATAGAGAGGCCAGATCTCATTCGAAACCGGGAACAACTAACTTCGAACACGATATCAATCAAGGCAAGATATTCGAATGTAAGGACCGGCGTGATAGAGATCTGTCTGTTTTACTCTTCCGTTCTCTGCTATCAAGCAAGACAGATTTATCACGGAAGAAACAAGAGAACTTTTGCAATCCCTCCGGTCTCTGAAACGGGGCAACAAGCAACCTAGTTTTGTCAACCTAGATTAAAACGGAACTTGGCCGGAATTAAAGACTACTAGCCAGCGTGTGCCGTGAGCAAATGGTTCCCGCTTACGGGACATCCGTTTGTGATCACCGAAAAGCGCTGAATGAAACTAAAAGGAATCGTCGCGATGATGTTTCAATTAATTTTTATATGACTTGGCAGTACGTTTTAGGTTATCGTAGAAATTGGCAATAAACCAAATAATATGCGACATGAACCAAAACTTTTGAAATCGAGCTTAAGCTGACAATTGTAGCAACAAACATTTTGGGAAAAGATACGGCTGTAAACAAAATGTCATGGTCTCAATAGACATTTCAAGGTTTTTAGCTACAGAAAGCCGAACTATGTGCTTGGAGCCCTATCTCGTTAATTGCATCATTCCTTGGCACTTAAACGGTTACCAATGCTCTGGTGAATATAATAGGAACATTAACTTACTTCCACTTCGTATTGTGTGATAAAAAGCATATTCACCTCATTTAGTTTGAATTGCATCGTTGCAAAGACCTTCAAGAAGAAAAACAAAGACAATATCAAATTGAAGAGTCGATAGATACACAGTTTGTTTGGCTGAAGAAAGAGAAAGAAAGACTTTAGGAAGCGTTGCCAAGAGAATTAAGTCATTAAATTCTATAAAGAACTGAAGTACTGGAGTATCATTGTTTTTGTGGGACTTATACTTAATAAATTTTGCAAAAAGATCTTAATCCTCTTTACGGTTTAAAAGTAACAGATAGTTTTAATTCCTTAGAACAAACGCACGCCAGTGTATTCGGATGAGTTTGCATGTGGTTTTGCGACTATTTAATATACAATCATGAATTAAACTGGAACTGTAGTTAGGATGCTTAGCAAGGCAAACAAAAGAAAAAACAATGAAGAACAGAGAAAAGTTTTACAGCAGCAAATATAATATCCTCAGATCTCCTTTACCTAAAAGTCAAACATTTTTGAAACACGTGGATACATATGCATGAGTAATAATTTTATGGTTTTTGGTCGCAAGCGTTTTATGTTTTTCGACTCTAACACACAACTTTATGTTGTTTATTGTTTTTGGCAGCATTGTATGTTTGTTTTTCTGAGGCACAAAAAGCAACCGAAGAAAAACTTTTAATCCTTTTGTTAAAAAGGAAACCTATAAATTGCAGTAATTTTCGCCTGAAGTCAAACATTTGATATTATTTTGGGGAAAAGTTGTACATGTTCGTTGTGCATTGTGCATTACTGGAAAGTGATTGGATGGAGCACAAGATATTATTGTTTTAATAATTGAGGAAATACCTGTACTCGAATAAAAGGGGTAAAGTGTGTATTCTTGAGGATACACAGAATATAGAACATGTGTACGTCAGATAATAATAGCTTAAGAATATCAAACTTCTGCTTCCTGCTTTTTTTAGTTTTGCTTGAAAAGATAACAACGTCGATAGTGGTTATCAAAACAGTTACATCAGTCACACTAATGGCGCCATTGGTTTAGCTTGATTGCACTTCAACGGTACACAGCAAAAGCATATTCACTGCAGACAGTTGTTTTAATTAACATAACTATAGGTGTAGTAAAGCACTTTTTTTTTGTTTTTTTGATTTATATTATTAAGGGTGCGGCAATCAGTTTTGAAATCTGTCCAGCCCCTTCACATTTTTTTTTTCAGTTTTCTACTCTCTGAGATTCGCGGAAGTTTATAATTGCGATTTGGAAATCAAGCAAATAATAACTAAATAAAAAAAGGAAAGATCTGATGATAAACTGTTTAGGAAGCTGAGTCCTCAACCTGGTGTCCCTAAGTATGACTCCTTAGACCTCGTTAAACTTACGCTTTATTAAATATTAATAATAAAAATCGGACTTCGCACATACCTTTACTCCTGGCCAGGTGCCTTTACGGTGTTTTAGCCAATGTTATCCTAAGCTAGTAGTAAAGATAAATGCGTTTCTAAAGGAAAACCTCTCAAAAACTTTCTTTTGGTCAAAGGACAAACCATAGTGGGACCTGCAAAATCTGTTATACTCCTACAAGCTCCTAGACCATCACCTCAGAGATTTTTGTGGATGTCAATAGTTGGTTTGTCTCGGAGCACCATATTATCTCTGGCGTTAGAAAATGTCCGCTACAGACATAGCGTT
Source organism: Glossina pallidipes (assembly GCA_000688715.1). Classification (NCBI taxonomy): domain Eukaryota; kingdom Metazoa; phylum Arthropoda; class Insecta; order Diptera; family Glossinidae; genus Glossina; species Glossina pallidipes. Next base: position 927,747 of record KK499769.1, read on the forward strand.
CGATCCTGCTAATAACCGCCTCTTCATACAAACTGTAAGAGAAAGCTTCATTCGAAAAGTGTGCACAAATTGAGATCTGAGATATCTATGTTTTTCAGGACATGCCCGTGGGAGCTATACTCCATGTAGAAGCTAGCGACCAAACGTGGGTTGCTCCTTCATTATTCCATATATGTTGCACTGAAAGATTTTAGAGATCCTCGTGCTTACCGCGGTCCTGTGTTGGTCTTCCAGCGGGAAGCTGATCTTTTCTACTCCTATTGCGATCTGAGTCCTTTAGTGTGACTTTTTGCCACGCCACAAAAGAGTTAGGGATTTATTATCCACCTACTCACCTGCTCTCTGATCACCTATCTCTAACATCTCTAACGTGTGGACACTTCAAAGGGTTAGTTTCGTCATGAAACCACAATAAAATCATTTGTTTCGAAACGCTGAGGTCGATATGCTTGAAATTCCCCTACTTTCTCGCGTGTACCCACTAACTCTTTCTAATCATCACATATATAATATTTTCACAAATGATTCTATCGCTTTTATACTTTGTCATGGCCTTTTGCTTTAAGAGTTAATTTTCCAATTTTGTGAAAGAATGCTAGGCCTAAAAGAAGAATTACATTTAAATTACATTTAAAACTTGCAATTGTTTTATCAGACACTGTGTACCTACGTGCAACGATGCGATGCGTACTTCTCATTATAATTGGCTGTGAATAGAAACATTCTCAGAAAAGATTCTTGTTTATAATTAAAGTTAATGTTCTTTTATGGGATCTTTCGCTTTTAAAACTAAAACGTTTAAAAAAATCAATATTTGGAAAAGTTTCTGTTATCAGTCTTTCTTTATGTCATATATTTTTTAATTATTATTACAACTTATTTAGACTAGAGAAATAAATTGGAGTTTGTGCGGACGTACCTGCAATACCCATTGCATTAGATTGGTCGATTCAGAGTTTCTTTTTATCTACGTTTGTCTGTCCATCTGTCCTTCTTTGCTTCTGGTCGCCTTGTGTTCAGTCTACAGTTCGCAATGTACCTCCACTGTATTATACTGACCGATTCGGAATCAATTCTTGCACCGATCTAAGCTTGTGTGTGCGTGCGTTTGCCTTGTATTCTCGTGTTCGCTTTACAGGTAGCAATATATGAGATATTGTGGCGAAATTTGTTATACCGACACGTTTTGACCCCAAGACTAGCGCTATTGAAAATGTTTCGGCTCAAACCACTTTTTTGAGCAATAACTGTGAAGAGGTGTAGGGTGGTTAGTTGCGAGTCGGTGCCCCTTTATAATTATTTTATTTGTTTCTTACTTAATGTTAAAAAAATGTCAACATGATATATCTATTTTTTTTATATATATAAAGTAGTTTTGGATTTTTTTTATACACTTAGAGGTTCTTTAATAATTTATTTAGTTTATCTTTTACTTATATATAAGAAGTTTCGAATGTGTTTTAATGTATGATGATCGAGTATTTTAGTAAATCAATCATCGAAATATGACTGTGAAGAAATCACATGAAAAGTAAAGAAGCTGAGCAGAAAGCACATTAAATCCAAGCAAATGATACAATTTGTGTGTTGCCTGCAAGCGAACTCATAGGGAGAAAAGTTCAACTTATTCTTTTGTTTCTTTTCAAAGGTAATTTTATTGCATTTGTTGGACTTTGGCATTCTCTAAAAGCATCACAATTGTCATCAGATGGAGTTTTTTTTTTTTATTATTGCTATTGTTGTTTTTGTTGCTGATTTTCTTTTCCTTCAATTTAAGTTAAATCAACATTTAAAACCTGCTGGAATGACTTTGACATTCTTTAACATGTTTTATAGATGTGACGGTTGGTTCGTGAATTATTTCCATTGGCTTTGATGCTGTAAATGTTTTTTCTTATTTTTCTTTTTTTTCTTTTTTTGGTTTTTTGCTTCGTACTTTATCCTCCATTCCAAGGATGTATGCGTAAGTTCCATTTTTATACTACAATATATAGTAAACTTAGTTCGTCATACATTTGCGGTTGTTTTGAAGAAGAAGGGTCTTTTAAAAAATTGCATAAGGGCTTAGGACCCTAGACTATCTGGTTTTGTTTTCGTGTGCCGTTGATTGTATAGGAATTCTTAGCAAAGTATGATCGGCCCTTGGGCCCTCTTTTGCTGTTTTAGGTACAAGAGCAGGAGCAAGACACGTACCATAGGAAGAATTAAAAAATATAAGAAGCAAGAGGTGGTGTACGCATATATGTATTTTCTGTGTTATATCATTAAAAACCAACAAATAACATCTGAACATGTCGCCTCCCTTGTGCCCGTCAAGTTGACGGGTGCCGTTAATCTAGTGTTAACCAAAAGTTCTATCATTTGTTTTTTTAAATGTAAACTGTGCGCTGTGCGTTGTGCGACGGCGTTGTTAGTCGTACTAAAAAAATATTTGATTTGAATTCAATCGCAGTGATTATAAAATAACTCAACCTGTAGATGGGATACAAATAAATGTACGCAAGTTTTTTAGGTACACATCTGAATCGTTACCCTTGTTGCCTTAAAGAGTAATAGCGACCGAGTAGAAGACATGCACATCATCAGAAATCATGTTCAACAGCAACGGGTTAATAGGGCCGAGTTGTATTTAAGGAAACTTATTAAAGAGTGATTGTGCTGTACAATGTTTATGTTTCCTTTGAATTCTTGCTACTGTTTATTTATATGTATATACGTGTGTGTGTGTGTGTGTGTGTGTATGCGCCTACGTGTATACGTTAAATTGACAATGATTACAAGTCTTTAAACAAAATCACTGACACACAAACATATATGCGCAGCGGAGAGGAGGCTTTTGCTTCGCCTCAATCTTCAGAAAGCGGTTAAAATTCTTTTGGACTCACGAAAACCTATCTTATCTGATGTACGAATTTTGACGTTATTGTTGCTTCTTTTGCCGTTTTGTGTTTGTTTTTGTTTTCATTCAATCTGCTGCTCTTTGTTGTTTTTGCACTCAAGCATTAAATCAATTGTTGTTGAGAGTAGAAATTTGCAATGATCGTGTGAAATGTTCAATGTTTTGCTGGCCTAAAAAAAGCAAACAAAACAAGAGGAACAAAATCGAACGCGATTGTCATCTATCAAACTTGATGCCTTATGCAAATGATTATCATCGTCGTTGTTTTCTTTTTTCTTCTTTTTGTTGTTTTCTGCTTAATGAAGCCGTATTAAGAAGCTGCCATATTACAGCTGAGCTAGCACACGAGCTGAGTTTCTTCCTCCTCCTCCTTCCCGTTTTTTTTTTTGGAGTTTCTTGCTAAATGACCAAAAAAACAACGAAATAGCAATAATAACAAGAAGAACAATTTTAACAGAGCGAAACGAACAATGAAGAGAGTTAACAACTTAATTGGATTTGCATGTAATTCTTGCAGTTGTTGTTTAAATCGTCAAAAGAAGCAAAGCAACAATTGTTGTTAGTTGTTGTTGTTTAATGCTGGCACTCAATCACCGATAAGCATACACAAAAAAGGACATAAAGTTTTTTATACACATACGTATAAAAAAAATGTATATCAAGAAGACTTCTTTCGTTTAAATATTTAAATAATAAATAAAAAAGAGCAGATATCGCAGATTAAAAGAAATATCGCACTTCTTCAACGAATTAACTTATCAACAGCGGAGTAATGGTATTTGTAAGTTGAAGTCAGTGAGTGTTATAAAGGATAGTTTCATTCTTTAATGCTCACTAACTTGTATTTAATGGGTGCTTGAATGTTTTTTCACATCTATTGGTGAAATTGATGAAGTATGCGAAACAACAGTTTCCCAATTAATATTATTGAGTTACTCGGTGTATACCGACGCTAACCATACCACGCTCAAACTTGAATTTTCGGCATTCATTACTTTTGTTGTCTGATTTGAAGAAATCTGCTGCCGAAGTTTATCAATCGCTTTTAAAAGTGAATGGTGATGCAGCCCCATCATATCGCAATTGTCGGTTTGAAGTCAATGGCAAAGAACGACCTGGAGGAGCAAAAAAGTTCGGAGACAATGAATTGCAAAACTTATTGGACGAAAATGCAGCTCAAACTTTTAAAGAACTTTCGAACAACTTAGCAGTGAATGAATCAACTGTTTCGAGACGTTTACATGCGACGGGCATGATCGAAAACGAGCAAAATTGCTACCATACGATTGCTTGCCGGCCAAAAAAAGAAGAAAAGAAATTTTCTGCGGCGTATTGTGACTGGCGATGAAACTGAGTCTACTACGACGCTGAAACCGATATTCGTTTATTCCCTGAGAGAAAAATTATTCCAATAGTCTCCACTACATTTCGCATTTGATGGGTCTTTTGATGTGTTTGCAGCTGAATATTGGAAAATAAACAATAAACCTATTTCGGGTATGCTTTACCGTCGGAAGCAATAACAAGCTAAGTGTAATTGGGGAAATACGGAGAGTGTGCTTGTACAAATAGTACTGTAACAGTACAATAAACTCAGGTAACTCATCATAGAGCACTTCGATTAACACCCACTTAACAATATATCAGATTACGGCTGTCTTCCTATAATCGCATTATATGCAGTAAGGCTGCATGAAACATATTGTCGAACGGAAAGATCGAATCAGTACTTGTGCAAAAAACACACAAACTTGCATATAAATCCGTACTCAATCATCTTCTTACAAAGGGTAAGCCCACAATTTATTTTAGCTAAGTTGACGACCGGGTCGGCAATAAATGTCAACTTATATCGCAAGGCAATTTTACCATCACCATTGGTCCTATCTACTCACTGTAAAGATCCTTCAATACACACATAAATATCATTACAAGGTTTTATCAGTAAATCTTGGAATCGTTTACTTATTTTTATTGCAGACGCCCTTTATGGTGGTGAACACAATTTTGTTAGTCTGTTCCGGTTATCACGGAAAAGTTTACGAAGGCTATATAAAGTAAAAGAAGCGTAGAAAGTGTATCGTATTTCGCTCGCATTGCGCAAAGTAAAGTCGGTCGCCTAGCAGCCATATTCTAGCGTTAAGACCAATCACTAGTCATAAGAGGAAACATGTGTTTTCTTATCACGGTTTTTAGAATATTCCTTTATATCAAAATCGTTATTTCGGAGCGATAGTAGCAATGCAATGGAACTCTTCAATATCGAAATTTTTTGTAAAAGCAAATTATTAAACGCTTTTGCTTGATGTCTTTCTGATGTGGCGCGGCGGTGGAAAAACTGTCTCTTAAAAATTGAAATAGAGTTTTTTTAGCTTCGTGTATCTGTGTACGCATATCGTCATTTTGACTGCGCAGACTTCAGAATTTGTATGGCTTGTACTATTGTAAGAAGAGAACACTTATCGTGCTATAGGCACAACTGTGAAGGAATTTAAGGAAACTGGACCGGAAGATTCATTACACGGCACGCACAGCATTTGGGTCTATCTTACGATACTTTATAGCGTATATTGTATGTGGATTTCCATCTTCATCTTTGCAAAGTTCTCTTACAAAGTTCAGCTAATACAAGAACTGAAGCCGGGTGAACAGGCAAAGCGTACAAGAGTGCTCGAGCACTAGCGTTTCGCACCGAATTTTCCGCAGTAATGAAGTTCATTTCTCACTTCGTGGATATCTGAACAAGCAATTACCTCGAAAGGATCCTTTCCGATAAGATGTCGGCTAAGGGATATATGGATAATGCTTTAAGATCCAAACGAAATATTGGGAAAAAGATTTGATCCAAATGTGAATCAAATATCAGTTTTATTTACGTTTACTCTATGTATATAAATATATGTTTACATATGTATATGCATTAATGCAAGCGAATTCAAATAACTAATGATTTTCAATAACAATAAGTTTTTCAACAATGAATTATTCATTTTTTGCTAGAGTGAAATCTTATTCGTTTGGCTTTGACTTTTCCGCAACATTTATTATGCGTTTAACGCGTACACACGTCATCGCTTCATTTTGATTATTCATCGCATAAGGGACTTTTAAAAATAAATTCTGCACTTAACTGCTTAAACATACACAAATATATGTATTAAGAGGAAAAGTTTACATCACACATTGGTGTATCCACTGAAACGCATGAACATGCGTCTTAGAGTAAATTAAAACACTGCTTGTTTTGGATAAAAGCATTTAACCTAAATAGCTGAAGAAATAATTACAACTTACCGACAAATTATCACAATTGAAACGTGAATGAATTTTCATTGCGTCGATGTGTTGGTGAAAATGAATGAATGATGGAAAATTAACGCGTCACATACCCATTTTTACTTTTATAATACGTGTGTTATTTGTTGCATAACTAGCTTCAAGTTAAATTTTTTTCTGTTTTGTGTCTGTTTTTGTTTTCTCTTGTCTTTTCCTTTTTCCACTTTACTCGGAAATAATGAAAACATCGCAAATTTATGGCAATTTAAGCAATAATTATCACACTTTAAATGCCACAATCATGCAATTGGGGAAAATGCCTTTTCATACACACCCCGACGCCGATGTTTGTAATCTAGAAATTGCCGCGAATGTATAAATAACAGAATTTATATAAAATAATTGTAGAGTAAGTAGTAATAGGAAAAGAGAAAAAACCTAAAAATTCTTATGCTCGTTACATAATTCATACATAAAAGGCATAAACATTAAATAGTATAACGAAAAGAAAAAAAGCAAAAAAAAAAGAAAAAGTAATTGCTTGCAGTCGTCCAGTTGCTTGGGCTCTATGAAGATGTCTTAGCGAAAAGCTTATTGAAAACGCATAAGAGTTTCGTCTTTTTTTACTTTTTTTTTTTGCTTTTTTTCCTTTTTGTTAGCCGCACACAACTTCATAACAAAACAATGAATATTGTTTTCTTCAGTAGTTTTTTTCTTTTTGCTCTTTTTATTTGTCGCTGCCTTCGGCAAAATCGTATACTCTTTCAGAATAAGAGCAAACAATGTGTAAGGGGCTGCAGTTTGTATAGCAGTGGCGAAGGCGTTACTCTCATCGGTTATAGGTAAGATCCGTATTCTTTACACTTACACTTGCACTTATGCTATCCGCAATACATGCACATTAACAGCATAACGCATAACTTTTATTGCCTCCGTTAATTCTCGCATCGGTGGCCGGAAAATATTACAAACATATACATATATATATATATATATATATATATATATATATATATAGCAAGTGGCGATCGCGTTCAGAAATGTATTTAAATCGAAACTGCAACTGTTCGGTTACTGTTGCAAACTTCGTTTAACGATATACACTTTTTTTAATTTATGATCCCTTTTGGGCAACAAGCGCGCAACATATTAAACACCAACCAAAATAATCAGAATGTACACATACTGACTGACTGGCAGTGGGTTTCGTTTCGTTGGGAATTATTTTTATCGTAATTTTTAATTTTCTTAACTTTGTTTTGGTTTTAATTCGTTTATTAAACGATAAGCAATGGCATCGCCTCGCCATAACAACAAAACACAAAAATAAAAGTTTTTCCCACTTTTCGTTTACTTGATTAGTTTACTGGCCGAAGTCATTGGGTTGCTGCTGTTTCTGTTATTGTTGTCGTTTATATTGTTGTTGTTGTTTTTATCCTTCACGGGCACGATAAATCGAACGACACGTACCGCGAACTAAATGATGCCTGTTATATATAAATTTTGTTTCTACAGATTAATTCGACTAAACGAGTCTTTAGCTGGAATCAATATTCATGTGTATGCATATACATATACACATACACATACACATACACATACACACACACACACACAGACAAACGCATGCATGCACGCACGCACAAGAGCTGCTCGTACAATACATATATAAATATAAATATAGATAAATGTCTGAGCAGCAATCTTTTGGACAAACAATTCGTTACAGACTAACGCTAATCAATGATGATATGTTTATATACAAATAAAAAAACAAAAAAAACAAGTGCGTTTGCGCGTTGCAGGAGCTTACTGATCGCGTTGAGTTTTAATTTTGCACTGCTTTCGAATCGTTCACAAAGAGTTTTCTCAAGTCCATGTCTGGACTTTTAGTGGAGCAGCCTTCACTTAATGCGCAATGCATTGGAATATGAATGTATAACATGCAGCCAGAAAGACCGCTTCCCCATTAACTGCACAAGCACAAGCACAAGCATACATATAAATTTATTTCATGTAAACACTGGTGGTGCTGCTGCATGTGGCAAAACACGATTGCGTCCATTTACACCGGTTTGTTCTATGGCTATTACTTTGAAATTCAGGCATACGTACATAACGTACATACATAGGTTCCTCTTCTTATATATATATATATGTAGATATGTACTTATGTAGATATGTATAGACCGGAGTATATAGGGTTTTCCATAAGGGTTTGCGAACGCAGTTGAATTTCTTTAAAAGACGATATGATCACCTGTTGCTTCCAAATAGTTAGCCGATGATTATACTGAAATAAAATTAAGTAAACCGAGGCAAGTCCTAATTATTTTTCTTAGCATTTGAAATGGTCCCTTCGTACTATTTTTCTTCTTTTTAGAAGACGATTAGCTTCAGAACAAAACTACAGCTCGTTTCATTTGATATTGATTTTAATTTTTATTGCCACGCAAAAGGGGTAACCGCTAATTCGTTCCCAAGTTGCGCTCCTATTCTTTGATCGCCAAGAGCCGTCAAGAGGTGTATGCGTTGATCGTTGACTTTGATTTGCACCCAAAAGAGGAAAGTGTTTATCCTTTTCCGCGTTTCGGTCCTATCCCGTCGAACGCTAGCTTCGATCGGTACGCAAAAGGGAACTTGAAACTAACAGTTGCACCTGTATACCATGGGGCGCGTAATTTCCGCGCATGACTAAGGTGAATACATAACGTTTCTCGATCGCTCCTACATCTCCCAGACTGCCGCTACTTCCTTTTCCCCTGTTCACACCTGTTCTTCACTGGTGTTAACTAGGCCTCGACACTGACCGGTGCGGGCCACTTTCCTGGCCACTTTCCTGGATATTCCCTCAGTTTGTTACTTCAGGAGTAGTAGTGGGAGGAGGAGCACTACGCTTTGAGAGACGCCGCTGTCGTTTTTCAAATAAACACGCTGCCTCGGCATGCGACTCGAGGTTGGGCTTTAAAGGCAGTTACGTTTAATCTCATAGAAATCATCTCCCTTGACCATCACCGTATTAAGGCACTTAGTGACTGCTCATAGAGCAAAAACAAAGGGGTAAGTAAAAATTAATCTTCATGGCAACCCGACAGCTGCTTGATCTTTTGATGACAAATATTTAAAACTTAAAATTTTCTTGCATAGATCTAGAAAGACAAGTTTATTGCCAACATAGTGGATTCTCTATCTAAAATTACCTAAGTATAATACCTCCGAAGGGGCCGCCAAACTTAGAATCAAAATGCTAACTCGAGAGTTATATATCAACGTACAAAATCGGTTTTGCTTCTCTAGAAACCTTGTCAGGATCTTTAGAAATGTTCAAATGAACAGAACTTTGGTCTGAATTTAACGCATACGACAACATTTCCTTAACAGATTATTTTCACATATTTTCTTATTCAAGTTCTCATATAATGTGATTTTTTCCTTAACTAAATCAACTGCAATCAATCGACAGATTTCAAGAAACAAATCGGCGACATTCATTTAATCATTCCTAGCACCTAGTACCAAGAGCCCTTGAGCATTGCGAAATCAAATTGTCAATAACATCGATTTTAAATTGGAACCTTGAGATTTGGACACAATGGCCGGCGGTTCAATGAGAACTCAAATGCGGTAGAGTTTTCAATGCTAGTGCTCGAAGACTTTAGTCTTAGAATTTATTTCTCTGGCTGAATTAATAATGATACAATAACAAGGTTGAACCTGGGGAATTCCCTCGAATGCACTCATTAGTTTCAAATAATTCCTTCATTCAATTTTTACACCGTTTCGAATATCTTATCACTGTAGGACTGACTTTCTATATTTTGCGCTCACATAAGTCACTTACTTAGCTTATTAAAACACCTTCACTTTAACCAGCTGCCTGATCTAAACCATTTGATGTGTGAGCTTAAAACTCTTATTGTGTTCGTTTTGAAAAACTTAGTGTTGTCGGTAGCGCATTTGTTTTACTGCCAGGAAGTTAGCTTCTGGGTAAGGCTTTTCTAAATAAGCAACAAATTCAAAGTAAGCTAAAAAAATTGTATTATGACCTCGCGAATGAGTAGCTCCTTACTTTAGAGATTACTTCAAATATGTTTATGGAAAAGCCTACATTCGGTGCATGTTCATCAACAGTCGTAAGATGTGATAAAAAGAAAAAAAATTTTACTTGTTTTTATATTCCGTTCTTTTTCCTCGTAGTTTGTGTTTTTGTGTGTTATTTTTCTCTATTGAAAATGGAACCTGGAAGAAACGAAATGACGAACAACGACAACAACAGCAAATAGTGGGGATAAACAACCAAATTAGTTGCTAAAGAGAAAGAGAGTGCAAGTGGCTGCCACCAGTTGTGTGGTTGTTGTTCTTTTAATTGAAATGCAGTATCTCTCTGCATGGTTGTTGTTATTGTTATTCTTTCTTGTTGTTGTATTGTTGTTTTTTTCTTTTCTTTTTCCTCCTCTTTTTATTTATTTATTTTTTTGCTGCTGCTGCTGCTGCTGCTGCTGGTCTATCAATACGTTCATAGATCCTCAAATGCATTAAGTGGTTCATACATATGTACTTCCATTACTTTCTTAAAAAGATGGTTAGAATCATTTTTTTTTTTTTGCTTTTTGTTTTTCTTTTACTTACAATATTCATAGAGGAGGGAATATTATTTATGTATGTTTATGTGTACGTTTGTTTGCATTTTCTAATACGATGATGATTGCATCTATACGGTAAAAGAACTTTAAGGCGTACATATAAGTAATTATGTGTGTGAATACGTTCGTATGCACATGTTTATGCTGTTGATTAAAACTGGATAGAAAATGTCTCCGTTAAGTTGTGCAATATATTACGAAGCCAAAGAAAAAAAAATAAAAAACAAAAATAAAATACTATAAGAGCCTCAAAGTAAATCTGAAACTGTGTATGCTCAGAACTATTCACACTGTGCGCCCAAAATTTTTTCAACTTTTATTCAAAACTATTTTGCGCCTAACCGTTTGGTGCAAAGATTTGAAGAACATTTCCATTTAATGGCACTGCAAGCTTCTCAATTACGAAAATGAGTTACGATTCAGAGCATGAGCTCAGCTGTTGATTTTATTAACGAGGAGAATGTAAGGCTATCAGTAAGAAGATGAGAAAAAAACGAAGAATATTTTCATTTCTTTTTTTCTTTTCTTTTTTCACTTTTGCTAGAAGATGCCATTTACTGTTACTCAACAGGTTACGATTTTAAATAAAACCTACCTTTCAAGTTGAGTTATTTATGCATACAAACAACAATGTCTGCTTGTTCATGCTACATCTGTAGGTGTGCGCATATGTGTGTGTGTGTATGTTTGTATGATATTTTTGCAAACACTTTAATACTCACATTTGGAAATTGTAATAAAACGTAGATTTTGTCTAAGCTGGTGATGAGTACGTCTTCAATGGTGTCGCAGCAGTTGAGTAGCGTTATCTATCCAGGTTAGCAAAAGTAACGTTACTTTAAAGTCTGCTTATTAAATCTTTCTACGCTTAATGCGGGTAATAACTTCTTCTTTTCTATGCATATAACTGCTTTGAGATATGAAGGACTAATGTTTCGTTTACGTATCGCATCATATACTTCATGTTCATGATTCAAACATAGCAACATGAAGAACAATTCGAATGGAATTGGAACTGGAACTCTCTTGCCCAGGACACATTTACGCAAGAATCTACACGATCTACATGTGGGAAATGCGTAATGTTAGTGGTCTCCTAAAAAGAATACGAACGATATTCTTTCTTTGTGCTTTCGAGGTTGCGGCTTGTGTTAGAACGGTTATCGCTCTCCCTTGGGAGTGCAAACAACTCAGCTGTCATTCATCAGCGGCACATAAACCCTTATTAGCTGCCAGCAGAAACTAGAACGAGAAACATTTTGAACTTGTTGTTAATATCTATCTTGCAGTTTTTATTGTTGTCAACCGACTGACATCTCACTTGAAGTCAGCTGTTTCTTGTTTTCAACTAAGATGTCTCTGTGCTCCCTGCATGTAACAATAGCTGACATCGTTGCATAAGATGTATTTACAATCTAACGTTAGGAACGAATGGAGCGAACGGAGCAGTTGCAGAAAGTTAAATAAGCTAACGGAGAGCAACTAGTAACATAAGGGCTTGAACGAAAGTTTCGTGCCTGACGAACAATTGGAATATAACTTTAACTCTCCTCCTCTTAACCTAGAATAACTTTCTACATGAGCCTGCATTATGCGTATTCCGGAAATATGTATAGTTAGTGTTCTCCTAAAAAGGGTATCACGAAGAAAGAGAGGGTAACTAATACTATAGGGAGCTGAATAAAACTCTCAAAAAGTGCTAACTTTACGCTTTACATGAGCACATAAGTTATGTCGTTACTTGGTAGCCAGTATAGTCTTTTGAGGCTGTAAAAAGGTCGAACTCGGTGCCACAAAATGCTAATTGTGAGAAGTGTGCGTTTTTCTGCTTGATTCGACGGTTTTCTCCGGTTAATCATGATATATGACGAACAATAGATATGCTACGATACCCAAAAGGACAATAACACGTAACGCAGGCTAAAGGAACTGCGAACATCGAATACCCATAGCATCCCAATGTGAAGAGGTTCGCTGAGTGTAATATGTTAAGAGTTTTTATATCTAAAACAAATCATTGCGAGACGAGAGACAACTGAGATTGTGGTCATTGAGAATGATGGCGATGCATTAGCAATTTTGCATGAAGGTTTGGCTACGAGAGAGCTGTTTTCCAAATGGACTCGGCGTTCCTTTACAGCGGAGTAAATGCATTATATCACAAGTCTTTGTTTACAACATAAAAACTACAAGAGCTGAAGTTCATTTTTCCGTCTCATCGATCGTATTCTCCAGAACCGACAACTGGCCACAAATGATGAGATCATTGAGCAAACTAGAACGGATTATGAAGGTCTTAAAAGTCGTTCTATCAAAAACCTATTGAAATGGTATTAGGAAAGCATTGAAACTGAATGCATCGATCTTAGAGGAAACCAACATATTTTGGTGAATAAAGTGAATCTTGCTATGGTATTTTGCTGACTTGGTGTTCCAGTACTTATAAACCAATGTAGTATATATGCTGTATAATAGCATTAAAGCAGGGAACGTGTTCGGTTATTAAATTAAAATGTTAGAAATAAAAACTACCGCCCATTCGTTTTATATGTCAGTGTTCGTGTTTGTTGGAAAAACAAAAAAAAAGAAAACAACATTATGTTTAAGCTTTTAAGCATTTTTGGTAAAGTGATAAACTGCAGCTACTATTAGATTGTTGGAAAAGTAATTTCGTCTTTTCCCCTAATAGAGGACTTAAGTGTATCTTTTCGCAGGCACCTCCGCACTTAAACCTCCGCCAATTCCAATGTTAAGCCTCGTTCTCATTATATCCTTTGATAGCTGATCAATCTGGTATTTTTATCACACAGTATTTATAAAACTCGCAGTACAAATGCAAGTCCATATGGAATTGAAACAACTCGATAAAGGGTAGGTTTAATTCTACGTAGCTGTGTAACTCACGCCAAATTTTCCTTTAACAGATAAAAGCAATTATGCCAGTTACAAACAAAAATCTTTGGTTGTTCGTACGTTCTATGAAAGTGAAGCGAAGTTAGAAATGTTAATTTTGTACGAATTCTACACCATTTTTTTTTTAACTCTCTATCCGAGAGGGTGCGACAGTATAACCACTGTACTAGAGCTTGTTTGTGAGAAATTTCGCACTTCTTCAGCATTTCGAAACAGCGTGCCAGCCAAGCCATGCTGCATCGATCAGCACGAATGATAATCAGAAAGCGCTATTTTTGGGTGCGGTAGAGCTTTCTTTCCAATGGAGAAGCAATAGTGTACCCTTGAAAACTATTGCAACCTGCGGCCGAGCGTTGTCATAGAAGAGGATGACCTTGCATTTGGACTTTTTTGTAACAATACATCGTTCAATTTCGATTTTACCAGCTCGTAACATACTACATACTACTACTGGTCCCACCATATGCACAGCATATGATGACCATGATTATTCCGTTTCGGTCTCGATGTGGACGTCACAATACGTCACAGAGGACTTCTCTTCTTTTGTCTGGCAAGCGACGTTGAAGCGGTTCGAAATGTATGTAAATGTATGTAAACTTCTAGAAACAATTGATCCATCAATAGCTAGGCTATTTGACAGTTCTTTAAAAGTTCTTTGAGAGTTTAAGTTGGATTTTCGTCCAATAAGTCTTGCAATTTATTGTCTTCGAACCTTTTTGGCGGGTCGTTCTTTGCCATTGACTTCAAACCGACAATTGGGATATGATGGAGCTGCATCACCCTATGCTTCTAAAAGTGTTTGATAAGCTTCGGCAGCAGATATCTTCAAATCAGACAACAAATGTAATGAATGACGAAAATTCAATTTTGGGCATTGTATGATTAGCGTCTGTATACCCTGAGTAACTCACTGCTGTTTCATCATCGAATTTAACCATAGTGTACATTGAGACTTCGCCTCACTTTATCATTTTCACCAATAGACGTTGCTGATCAAAATATGTGCAAGCACCTAATAGCACTCGATAGATTTCACTTTTAAGAGTTAGAAGTTTAAAAAGAAAAGTCTTACATGCTAGTGGGTTAAAACTTCATTCTTATAAATTATTTCTCTGCCTAAATTAATTGCAATAAAAAAAAATAATAATAATAATAAACAAAATAAGTTTGTAAGGAACAAATATTCCGCCTAAAGCCAACTCACTGGTTACGAAGGATTCGTACAGTAAGCTTTATATTTTCGCAACCGACAAAGTGCGCGAAATTATTTCGTTGCAAGAAAAGAACTCAAGCCTACCCTTTACTTTGCCAAACAAACTTAATTGGCTTAAGAAGAGATCTTTCTTTGGCGAAAGCTTTAGAGAAAAAACTTTTCGAATTCTTTTCTTTCTTCCAGTTTACGATTATCTTAGACTTACTTACTTCACTCAGTTTTATTTAACCGTAAACTGCATTAATTTAGTAATTTATCATCGTCTTCATTAAACTAATTCGTCCAAGGTGTTGTTCATTATTTTAAATTGATATTCGCACACTTACTCAACGAGACTGCGTGACCGAACGAAAGACTGACTGAATATGAGCAAGAGGGTGAGCAAGAGAGCCAGAGCAAGTGTTATGATATTAGAATAATGAATTTTGCAGACAAACAACAAGCAAGCGCTGTACATCAGTTTGCCGTTAACGTGGTTGTGCTGGTGATTGTGCTTATGCTTGACTAATTAGTTTTTGACAGTAATCTAACAAGTTTCAATACATGTGCAGAGATTTTACGTCAATGTGTCAATAACAACATCTATAGCGAAGCAAGTAAGATGGTTTGAAGCGATAATTTAAAATCCTGCCATGTTATAGAAAATTGGTTGACGTAAATGTACGAGTCGTGCACGCACCAATCTTTTAAGCGAACATCAGTACGTGCATACATATTTACCGATCTGTAACCATATTGCATAGTTGAGCATACGGGCATTTCTGACAAATCAATGGTGTGCTTTTTGACACAAAGTGCATCATCAAACTATAAATTATAAAAAAGAAGAAAAATTCATTTCATTTATTTATATATAAAAAAAAAAAAAATGGAAAACATAACAAAAATTTTTTAATCTTAAAATGGATTAAAAGCAAAGCGCGCAAGTAAACGCGAACTTATAAACAACAAAAATGTCTCGTGTTATTGTTGTGTGATGTATGTGTGTGTGTGTGTGTGTATGTACGATTGCAGCAGTTCAGATCTCAGTTGGGCAATGCAGAAAATTAATGTGCACTCATCACGTTTCTTTCATGATCATGAATTATGTAGGTACACTTGAACATATATTACATTTTGCTGCAGCACCACCGTAACATACTCTACACGAACAACATTCATGTAAAATAATCAAACATAAATTTATAAAACAACAATAACAACAACAACAACAGAAGGCAGAAAGGAGAAAAAAGAGCATGGTTTACACCTTTCCAAAGCAAAGGACGCTGGTGTTGTGAATTGGTTTAAGAGGAACATGCCAAGACAATTATAGCAGTTGTAAATCTATATAAGAAATGTCTGCTCAATGAATGAAACCCCGCATGCTAAGGTCTTTCTCATATATATATGCATGTATGTATGTATGTATGTATGTATGTATGTGATCACAAGTTTATATCAAACTCTTTAACAAGCTCTACGCAGGCCTTTAATTGTATTGTTTCTCACTTTCAGATACAAGTTAAAGTTAAAAAACAAAAAAATTGTATATCTGCTTGTTCTTATCCCTGAAAGAATGGCTCATAAATTCTAATGGAATTAAGTTTTGTTTCTGTCCTTTTTTTCATTTATTTATTCATTTTTTTTTTTTTTTTTTTTTTGTGTAAACGTTTCAATGCAGGTTTAATTTTTTTCGAATACGAAAGCAGCAAAAATTAACATTATGATGAGGCGATCATTTGTCTCTAAACACGTGATAAACTTTTAACAAGTTTTATCACATAATTTTTTGTAAAGCATTTGATAAAATGCCATCACATACACATACGCGTGCACAAAGGCATCAACGACAAAAACTGCATTATAAGTATTGTGTCACAACAGCACAATGCCTTGCCTTCAGGGGCGAAAGAACGTTAGCAACAACATGACTTCTCTGACTATCTAATAATCCACACGGAAGAATGTCTACACAATGCACACACACTTAAACGCACACATATGCAAATGTGCTTGGACACAAGATTTACATAAGTTTAAACATCTGCAAGCTTGTCCAGTTAGCTTTAAGTATGAAAACCACATAATAATAATAAAAACACAATTAATTAAGTGTAAAATTTTAAGAAAGGTGTTGAAAACATCTAAAGAGATGACTGCTAGATATATAAATGCACATAAACAGATGGATTTTTAAAGACATACATGCTTCATTACATCCTACAGTGCCTGTAACGAAACGCTTTTTGGGATCGAAATAAGCCGCCTGCCGGCTTCCTTTTATTTTAAATGGACTCAACTATCTTGCTATTCTCTCATAAAATGCGCTCAACATTCTTCCTTTTGAAATCCAATATCTTTTATTATGGCTGGTTTAAGATTGGCTTACGGCGATGTGTTAAAATAAACATAAATTTTTACTGGTACAAAACACATAAATAAAGCAATTTTCTTCTTCTTCTTTTTTCTTCTCATTTACGAAAGGTCTTGAAATTCATTTAGTCTCACGAGGAAAAAAGTATAACAGGAAGAAAAGGAATATAAACCGTATTCGAGGAATGCCAGTAGGAAGAGCATGCCCTCCTTTACGGAGCACGTATGCCTCTCGGATGATTGTACGACTTTAGCAAATACGATGCGAACTCGGTAACTCAACTTTTCACTATCATCTCGAACCCTTTTCCCCTTTTTGTCTTTTAATTACCAGCTGCTGGGTAACGTTTCCAGCAATTCATACGAATCGATCCATTTTAATGATTACCTCTATATGGCCCACGCATCCCAACTTTAAATCCGAGTTTCGTTTCTTGACTATAAAATTTTCTAGCTCTTTAATCAACAAGTGCACTTCCATCACGAGCCGCCTCGTCGTTTTAACTATTAATCAACGACTCCCTAAGTTGCTTGGGTTCTGCCAAGTTTTCAAGCAGTTAATCTGAATGGATTCGTTATATTAATTACCTTCCCATACATCCCGCCACTCAGCCCGTTCGTGGTCCTCAAATACCAGCTCTACAATTTTTAATTTTGGTGGCCGGCATATTCACTCTTAGCTCCGTGTTGCTAATTCTTGACTTGCTGAACTGCATTGGTAGCGCCAACATTTCCACCAATTAACGTAACTTAATGTCTCAATATACGTTACATCACCGCACATTTCTCCTTTTGTAGCTAAATATTTCGATTACCCACAGGTGTGATAGAATTTCAATGATTCATTGATTAATATGGAAAGGAAATTTAGGCGAAAGCTGAATGAAAGCACAAATGTCCGTGCACATCAGTTAACGTTATCGGTGGAAGTAAGCAGACTCTTTCGTTGGAATTTCTTTTAAAAGTTCCCATTAACTAAGCCTCATAGTCTGCGAGAAATGAACAGATGTTAGTAAGGCCTTCGAGAGAAGTGGAGCATTTCGTCTGTTATGCAGGAATAAAGCATTATACCCTACAGGAAGACTTGATAAAACCCACCTTTTGTTTTGTTTTTATTATTTAAGCATGTCAGTCCGTATGACCGTCTTATTTTCTTGTGTTCAATATACAAGCCGCAAATCTTTAAAAAAAATAATTCAATAGTAATTACCGTCGAGCAACGAGTGTCAAGTTTCAGGATCAAACGCCTTATAAAGAAATTCGTCTTTCTTTAAATAATCATTTAAGATATGTTTGTATACACTTCCCCGCTCGATTCCATGTTGCTTGCAAAAAGGTAAAAAAAAAATAAAATTGAAATAAAAATACATGCACGAAATTTCCTGTGTATTTATAAGTTTGGTTGTGCATAAGATGCTTGTAGTGGTGTTAGTGAAATGCTGTTTACATGTTTAGTTTTCCCAATCTGCACTTAAGTATTTGAATGAAATCTCTATAATTTTTATTAAGCCGATAATGTTCTCAAATAATCGTTAACCGTTATTATCTCTAATACCGGCAAAGAACATATTGTGTTAACGATTACTGTTATTATTTCAATACAACCAAACATTTGTGTGCAAACAGCCATACACTTCCTGTACTCATATATAACATTATGCCTAAACATATGCAACATCATTTTCGGGAAAAAAAAAACAAAATTGTATTTTATAAGTTTTCTCAGAAGACGCAACGATCGGAAACTCATTTCAAACAAATATTGATTTTCTTTACGATAATTTTAGATTCACTTCAAATATTCTCATAAGCAGTTTGCAAAAGAATTTGGTTAAGACTTCGATATTATTGCGTTGTACATTAACTTGTGTTTGGTTTATTTAAATATATAAACGACTTGGATTATATTCTGTAAAAAATGTTACCATATGTGTCTGAATATCATGAAAAAAGGTTTTGCTCTCAAAGCGACCAAAAGTTATCAAGGGAAGGTCATGAAATTACTCTTTTAAAGCATTAAACGAAAATTTAGTAACTAAAGGAGAATGCATCTGCTTCTCTCCTTTGTTTCCCTTTTTTTTAGGCAAATGCAAAGAACCTCTGAAATACTCTAGCTTTTATTAAAAATGAAAAATGAATGGATAGATAATAAATGATTGGAAAATAAAAAATGAATGATTGGGAAATAAAAAGATAAGAAAGCTAGAGATTGTAGATTTTTTTCTAGTTTTTTGCATTTCTAATATGTTTTCTAAAAATGAAAAGTGAATGTATATGATTTAAACACATAAAGACCAACCATTAAATACCCTATACCGCCCTAGAGTTAACCAAATAAAAACTTCCCGTTCCGAGACATTTTCAATAGCATTCAACAAAACACGTCAGTCTACCATATTTCATCAAAATATATCAAAAATTGGGACCTGTAAGTTGAACGCGAGGAAATAAGAAGGACGGACAAGCGTAAATCAGAATCACTTTCTGAATCGACCAGTATATTAAAAAAGAAGAAAATGATCCTAATAGTTGACTAAAACACACCCCATAGCTTAGAATTCACTGCAATTCTTCGCCTTTTATACATCCGACGGTAACACAAATCAACAACAGAAACCACTTAAAAAGCAGCGGGTTTCCAATATTAAAAGTTTTGATTATGAAACACAGATTATCCATTTATTAGGAGGATCAAATCCTGCTTGTCAACCGGGACACGAGGAAGAAAAGCTCGGAAATTTTTATATACGGCATTAAACTGATATAGTGAGATCCAGCACAAGAAGTTTAAAAATTTTAGGTGCTTCTCATACAGGGTATCCTCGCAAATCGCTCGTATATGGTTGTGTCCACTACATACTATAAATATATGTATATCGTACAAGCAGTTGCTTGTGCAGTTGTATGCGAAACCCATCCATTTTCTAGAGTGAAATGCTTCAGTCTTCTCACTTAGTTCTTCATCATAACTTTTACTGAGAGAGGCTGCTCCCTCTTAGATAGAGATGCAGGATATTTTTACTTTATACGATCGGAGATCTTGGTATGCTTCATGACCACTTATCAAGTCGGTGTTTCCAAGGCATCACTCAAAGCTGTGCATTGTTCTCTTGAGTAACGTTTCAAAGTCACTGCTGGCTCAGCAGAGCAATTGCATTCTTCAAATGAAATGCCAACAAAAGCTTATGCTCTTTTACAAAAAGACGATTCGCTTGAGTCTAAGGACTCACTGAAAAGTAAAAATTATCTCTTCTCGATATTTTCTGCGACATTCTTTTTTTTAACATGACCGATCATTGGGGATATATCTACTATACATGTAACTCGATGGTGGTCAGAAAGAAGTGAGGAAAAGAAAAAGATATGTGGATATGTGTCCACTTAGTAAGTGTTATCGGCTGAGAGCATTCAGTATAAGCTATGATCAAGTATGGACAAATCGTTCTAAAATTTGAATCGGGGAATACCGACTTGGTAGTGGCAAGTCTTTTGCTAGTGCGCTATGCGCCAGTCAAGAAACATAACGTAATCCTTTCACGAAGTATTAGAG
Source organism: Glossina pallidipes (assembly GCA_000688715.1). NCBI lineage: Eukaryota > Metazoa > Arthropoda > Insecta > Diptera > Glossinidae > Glossina > Glossina pallidipes. The sequence continues at coordinate 948,599 of KK499769.1, forward strand.
AGATCGAACGCATAGTTGTATAAGTGATGAGCTCTGCCCAAGGAGGACATTTTTTTCCTTCTTTATTTTAATGAGTTTCCCGAACTCAAAATCAGAAAATAGAACCTTGTAGAATACCGCTGACGTTCCTATGCAAGAACGAAAGAAGGCTGTTTTATGATGAGTAGTTGAAAACGTATCTTTTTACTCGAGATGTGTGTGTATGCAGTAAATTCTTCGCTTAAATGTTGGGCGTATGTTAAGTTCACTGTTTTAAGAATAATGTTATGTTCGTAATGATGAAAGCGCAATTAAAGTTGTCGCTTATCCCACGCACATGCACACGAAGACACACGATGATTGCCATCCGCGGTCCTTAAGCACATGTACGCTTTTAAGGTAAATGATTTGCTTTTGTGATGCTTTTATTTTCCTTCAAGCTACGGCATGGCACAGAAAGAAAAGCTAAAAATTTGATCACGTAAACGCTATTTAGCATCTGAACATAAGGAAAGAGGGTACGAGTGCCAGTGTCATAGATATGTTAAAGATACGATAGTAGATGTGAGTAGGGTGTATTCTGTACATTATCCATATGTACTCATTCCATCTGCTGTGACTTTTTGTTTACCTTTCTTTAACATTGAAACATGGTTTTCTTTTTTTTGTTATTTTAAAATTCAAGACACAACATGTTTGGCTTAAATGGTTTAGAAATCTATTTTTCACGGAAATTGCATTTCGTTGCGTTACGAACAAGACATCGGCATTGTTTGTAATGAAAGGAAATAGCAACGACACATGTGTCTAGGATTTGCGAGACATAACAGAGAGACGATTAATTCGTCCTGCGTAACGTATATGCATTCATATAAGCAAATATATCTATACATACATAGGAAACTACAGCAATACCATTTATACTTTCCCATACGTGCATATGCTTACATACGATAGAGATGTGCGTGATAATTAATTTTACTTCAGGCCATATGGTATCACTGAGATTTGATATTTTACAATATTAAAATCTTAGGATATAGCATAACTTCTTGTTCACAAGCATGCACACACTAAGGTTTCCTTTAAAAAATTTATTACGGAATTGTATGACAGATTTAATCAGAGATTTAACTTTGAATTTTTCTTATATAGTAAATGGATCCTTTTGGATGGATCGTTTGGCACATGTTTGTAAAGCATAGAATTTGTTATCGGGGATCTCGTGAAGATTGGTGTGAATCGCGAAATAAGTTCACCTATTTTACGCGGTCCTTTGATCGATCTGTTGGAATGCCAAACGAGATCTCAAAACCAGCTCTAGAAACACACACTTGGTCAACTATTTAGCCTTACCACTTTAGTCGGCTTATGCTTAGTCAGTTATCTATTAAAAACACTTTGATCAGCATAAAATTCCGAATTTGTTTGAGCATGTTCGTCTGTCCGTCTGGTTTAAACATTCTCTTATCCACATAAATGAAGCTACCGGTCTTAAATTAAGATGAAGCGTTGGAAGTTCTTGTACGCAAGATGGCACTGAAAATGGGCAAAATTGAAAGGACACACCTATACTACTGCGTAAACTGAGAACTTTCCTATTTTCGAAGGGAGAAAAGATTGCTTTCTGCTCGAACTGCAGCAGATAAATCTATAAAAATTTAATTTTATTCTATGGGCGATGTTATTGCACCAGTGCAGAAATCAGCAAAATCGGTCACAGCCACCCAATATTGTGGTGCGGGTATAACGTCCAGAATCTTCAAAAACCCCATAAAAGATATACATTCTTTACCAGTATTAAATTTGGAATGCATCTAAATCTGTCCGTCTGTTCGTCTGCCCAACTATGTAGTATGTATGATAAACACTCCCCCGTTCATAAAAGCGAAAATATCGCAAAAAACACGCCTAGAGTTCTACACTAACTGAAAATAGCGTTACCTTCTGCATTTTTTGCTCGTTATTCATAAACTACAGCAAATACACCCTATAAATTTTCCCTCTAAAATATGGAAAAAAATCAGCCACGCCCAACGACGTGAAACTGACTCGGATCTCCCATGCAAAAAATTTGAAGTTCACAGCTGCTTCTCAGCGTAGCCTCGCATATTGCGCAATATTAAGATTTAATATTATTGTTAAGTTAGTGCCAAGTATTAATAAATTCGGCTGCAAAACGAATAGTTTGTTACTCTTTAGAATTCGATAAGATTAATATCTTAATTGTCAAAATTGTAAATGGGCTTTTGTCACCTTAGGTATGGCACGCGATTTGTTAATATTCCTAGTGAGTATATAATAAGAGTTGTAGCAATACTTGCCACCCTACAGGGATTACTTGTAAATTGATGAATATTTCCTATGTAAATGAATTGTTTGTAGTTCTTTGGTGGTTATTTTTTCTATTTCCTTTGGTAAAAAAGCAAGAGATTGGTGCCCTTATCTTCTAAAGTATTTGAAAATACATTCAACGAACCGGCAAATATTATGAAAAAGAAAAAAATAAAAAAATGATACTCGGTCATGACCGAATCTTTTATACCCATCACCGATATTCTGTAATATTGAATGGGCGTGTCTAAGACAGGGAAAGCAAAGGTATTCACAATTCTTGTTGCATACACATTTGGGCGTTCTAGGCGCGTCCTTTCACCTGTTTGGGTCATTTTCGAATTCTTTTAGGGATTTGTAGGCTATGTCGTAATATTTGCGAACGGGAGAATGCTTACCACGAATACTACATAGTTGGGCAGACGGATACATGGACCGCTGAAGAGACGGTTGTCCTTAGGTGCATTGCGAATTTGAAACTTGCCGAAAATTTATATACTTTATGGGGTTTTTGAATCTTGCTTCTGTGTGTGTTATGAAGGGTGTGCAAAAAAAAAAAAAAAAAAAAAAAAAAAAAATGATATTGTGGCACACTATAAAATTAAGTAGGCGTAGTAATAGATATTACAGCATCGTCCACAGAATATGCGTGCAACTTGTTGCACCTTTGTCTGCTGTAGTTTGTGGGTAACGAGCAAAACCAATTATTCATTCTTTTTGAAGAACAGAGTTCTTCTCGGTTTATGGTGTTCTGCAGGCATGTACTTCAACTGATTTGGTCTGTTTTCAAACGTAACCTGCGTACTAGAACTTCCAACGTTTCTGCCAAATTTGAAGCCGATAAATTCATTTTTGCGACAAGGAGAACGTTTACAACAGACAAAAAACAGACAGACATGCAGACAGACGGACATGCCTGAATCGATTCTAAATTTGATGTGAATCAAGAATATATACTTTATGGGGTCTCTTAGGTTTCCTTCTGAACAACGCAAATGTTTTGACAAAACGAACATACCCCCCTTCCTTCGATGGGAGGTATAAAAATGTAGTTATGTAGAAGAGATAAAATATTACGTGCATACAAGAAAACACAGCTCACTAACAAATTAACACAGGCGTTGTTTTAGGGCAAATACTTAAACAGCTAAAATAGAAAAGTGAAAGTGAATAACGATTAGACGAACTGGAATCATCCTCTCAATATATTTTATAAGACGCTGCTAAGCAAATGCATCAAAGTTCACGTCAAAGTGTGTTGGAAGCTACAGACCATCATTTCGGTATTCTTTTTATTCTCTTTAAGCCTGTGCTATTTGTCTGACATAGTAAACCTAACCTATGACCATCAGTCTTATGATTTTGTGATAACTTTTTTTATTTCAAACTTTGCTACTTTGAGAGCTTAAGTCCATGGCACAGAAATGAAAAATCTTAAATTTCAAGCGCTTTGACAGTTCTAGGACGAAAGATATTTCCACATAAGTTGTAAGCGCAAACTGAATAACGAATTTAACAAACATCCCGTGGCGATGTATTTAGGAAAAATTATTCATTTCTAAACGCTTAGGATTGCAGTTTTCGGGTATGAAACGTATAAGCAAAGTCTCTTATGCTTCCTATAAATCTCACAAAGCAGTACATTGACGTTGTCGTAGCGTTTGTAACGTATTCTATTGAAATAGGCCTGGGCTCACAGTCATGACTCATAAGTTTCACACTGAAAATTTTATATACGAAAGCAAGTTATAAAATTGTGCGAGTTCCTAAAGAGACTTTCATGGCTTTTATATCATGTCGAGATACTGATCATTCAAAATGCGTAACGAGAGAAATGTAATTTTTTTTCTTAGTTTGATTTAAATTCGGTTGCCTATGGGAAGAATTCAATATATGCGTTATACATGCTCTCATGCGAAGCATAGGAATATGTAATAACAAGTAATGAATGCTATACATAGCACACAATATACAGTATATGTTATAAAATATGTTATGATATATAATATCTAAAATATAATATATGATATACAATATGATAATAGTAATGATTGTGATAATAATCGATGTACACAGCTTACTATTGGTAATGCGAATGAAAAATTCATGTCGAATGTATAAATATATATAAATAATATATAAGATATAATATATGACCGATAATATGATATACTCCGTCGACTCCGTCTGAGTGGTCGAGTAGACCAGGTATGTCAACAAACATCTCAATGGTGGTGGCTTCAAATCTCAAGTGCGATAGTGTTTTCACTAAGGCCAATAGCCTCAGACGCTAGTGCTACAAGACTTTAATCTCAGAAGTTATTGCTCTAACTAAGTTAGTGATAATAATAATAATAACCTACTATTCGTAACGCAAATGGAAAGATTCACAACAAATGCTAGCGCTTGCAATGGTAAAAACCCAATCCATCAAAAACATAAACGTAGTGCTGAAAACATCGGTGCTAGAATCTAAAGGATAATGGGTAAAAGTCGAGAGCAATGAAATAGTCCTCGTTCCCAAAAACTTGGGTTTTGTTATGGCATCACAATAAAGATTTGCCTTTCAATACATGCGTAATTCATTTGACCCTAGAACTTAAAAAAAACGACTATTCACTGAAGTTTTGGCTTTAGATTAACTTGGAACAGATCCATTTTTTTTAATGAATGAATCGCCCTTAGAAATAAAGCTCAGTTCTGAGCAAATGACAACCGTTTCATTTTCATTTCAAATTAAAAATGTTTGGCTCGTACTTGATCACCCGTTATAATTAAATGAAATTATGATTATATGGAAGTCTAGGTTCTATTATAGTTTATTTCGACCAAAGAAATAAGTCCCAGGGCTAAAAGCAGAATGAACGCTTGCAACCAAGACTGTCGGCTCTTTTCCTAGTGGCATCCCGATTTATCTGAGAAGTTTTGATATTCATTGGATCACAGATCGAAAACACTCGTTAATGTAAGTTTTTAAAAAGTACTGTGGAACCATTCCTTGGTTGGTTTCAATTACAGGTGAGTGAGAGCAGAAGAGCGATCTTTGAAACAAAAGTTTACGTGACATATATGGATTTCCTTAAAGATTTCGTGTGTAAGCACCGTAATCGTATCCAATTAATTTTCTAAATTTTCTAAAGGACCTAATGATACTCATTCGATATTCGAAGCGTGCTAAAGGAATTCGACCTTCACCCTATTTAAACTTCTCGCTTGCTTGTGCATCGATTGTACTATGACTGCTTTATTGACGAGTTATTTCTTTCATTTTGTACATGATTTGCTTTAATAATAACCTCTCGATATTCTGTGTGTATTATCCCTTCTTAACAATAATTTATCTCTGTCTTCTTCTTCCCTCTCAATAAATTGTAATTTCCCGGTGAATATCAGGAATTTCTTACTTTCCTGTAATTTACTTTCGTTTACAAATATCGAGTTAGACATTTTGGAATTTACTTTCGTTTTTTTTCTTTTCGAGAAAAAAGCATTATGCGTGTACGTGTGTGCGTGTGCGTGTGTGTGTGTGTGTGTGTGTGTGTGTGTATATACAGTATAGATAAATTCCATTGTGTTGTTAACTTGCTAGGTGTGTTGTTATAATAATATCTTGTATGCTTTCGGTTATTTGCACCCTCCATGGGAAGATACATTAACTTTAAGCGGACATATGTATTATAGACTTGAAGTTAAGCTAAGTCCGCTTTTTCTTATACCGATTGATACAGAATCGATCGGTACTTAAATCAATTTCAGCTTGTCTGTCCGTCCATTGGACGCGACCTACGGAATCTATTTTTTGGAGCCCACTCTACGCAAGGTTTCTCATCAAAACTTGTCTGTCCATGTGATCTGTCCGTGTAGCTTCGTGTTCAGCTTAAAGGTCGCAAATTTTTCAAATTATTTGACCAAATTTGATATATTGACTTGTTTTAACCAAGTGACTAACAGGCTTGCAAACGGATTTGATGAGACCGTGATGTAATGCCTTTTTCTGAAAAGTCGGCACACGAAAAAAAGTTTTAAAAATTTATCGGCAAGAATCGCTAAGTAAAAGTAATTCGATATTCTAAATTAATGGCCCCTCTCATCTTTTCTTCCTTTTATTCTCAGAGTTCCGGAGAGAAGGTTTTTCTCTAGTCATAATTATTCAAAGGAGCTTTTTACTTGGACTTCGACAATACTCCTAGACGGAGAGGCAATAGATAAGTCTGCGTTTGAAACGATGCATCAATAAAGAGAAACGAAGTATTTCTGATGAATTCGAAGGGGGCACACATAAGTTCAGTTCTGTTAATATTTTCCGGAAAGGTTTTGCTATATGAAGCTTGGTTAGGCATCGTTGTGAGGAAAAATCTATCTATATAACCACACTGTGCATTTTGCAACCATTTTTCCTTTAGTGATCGGCACTTGTCGTTAATGGAGCGACGAACTCGTTGTGCAGGCGCAGCTCGTAAAACGCTGCACCAAGCTAATACCTAAGATATCCGACTATTTTTTTTCTTTTTTTTGGATAAAATAAACCCCTCCCCTTTCCCTATGCGTGCAATACAATGAAGACCGCAAAGAAGCGAGAAAAGAGAAGTGGATAAACAGTGGCCACAGCTTAGTGGGCATGTGCCCGGTAGGCGTTTACTTTCTTGAAGTTACGATCAAGTGTACGCAAAAAGCATTGACATATGAACCGGCGAAAGCCGATTGGTAGTCTCGACTCTTACCTACACGAGTATGCGGCGGCCAAATATAAATAGTCACCGGCGTTGCTCCATGGGCCTTTGGATTCGCAGTCCATTTTTCGCAAACAGTCACCAGTTAGCTGCGCCAATTAATGAGCAAGATTAATGCTTCCCGTGTTTGTTCTTTCTTTCCTGCACAGAACTCAAGTTCACAGTTCGCGAAAATTACGTTGCATGCACTTTCACGCAATAACTTACACTTTTGCATAAAGTTTAAAAATGAAAGTGAGATTTGCTTGAAATATTCAAAGGCAAAGTAACCTTCTATCTCAAAAAATCGGTAATCACTTGTTTATACAGCGACCCAAGTCTTTCAATAATTTAAGGACGGAATTATTTATAATTTTTTATTCTCACCCTTTAGAAATCTTCTAGAAATTGATACATAGCGCCAGGGATTTCAAGTTGCCTTTTACGATGTTTAACCTCGATCTGATAAATTATTTCAAAATTATGATAAGCGTTGTGAGGAAGGCGTCTTCAATAATTTCACAATTTCATGAAATTTCATTATTTTTTATGGAAAAATTATTCAAATTATTGAACGTGACTCCATTATCTTTCTATTTCATCAGGATGTCAACTTTATTATTATGACATATCTCGTACATTGAAACATCTACACTTATCCGATGTGTATATATACACATGTCGATATGTAAATTCTCATTCAATTGTGTTACTATTTATGAGAAAATCAATAAAACAAAATTGGTCTCAAGCAATGACTTGTGTGCGGCTCATCTTAAGGAAGTGAAATAAAGTTTTGAAAAAGTATCAGAATTTATAGACATATGTGTGCGATGTTTTACGATAGAAATGTGTTCTTGACTTCCTTTTGATCTACCATACTGTTTAATTTGTTATTTGTGTGTGTGTGTGGGTGTGTGTGTGGGTGTGTGTGTGCGATTTTCAATTTTCATTTTTAAATAATAATCTTACGGAGCTTTGACGGAAGTTATGAGAGCACTTTTTTTTCCAAGTCAACCTAATACTCTTATGCTCATATCGATATGAAATTTTTTATTGAAATCATGACATTTCTATGTTTAATATATAACCCATAAGTGCTACCCATTAGCTTCCTTTCCTTCAACTATTGCATGTGTGAACGCAATTTCGCAGCCAACTCTAACCGAACGCTGAAATATTTTTTATTGATTTTGAAAAATCTAAAGATGGCTTCAACGCTCTGCCCTTCCTATAAATTCTAAAGGGTTTTTCAATACTTTCAAGGATTCTTTGTCTGCAAGTGAAAACGGGCAGATATGTATTAATTTTGTAACTCTTTGTGCAGTTTTTTTTCTCTCCTTTTGAAAAAAAAAATTTTTTTCTTAGAAATTTTCTTTTGTTATACTTGAGAGCGTTTTCCACATGCGAAAATATTTTCATTCATATGTAGAGACTTATGACGGTATGCATGCATGCTTGCTCGTTATGAAGTGCACAAACCAGTGATAACGTATGGCGCACAGTGTGGTACCATATGCGGACGTATTATTTATAAAGACTGTGCAAAAGTTGAATCCTTGAAATGCAATAATCATAACAGCAAATCATTGTTACGAACAACTGACGACATTATTGAAAAATATTCTACGGGGGTAGTTGTTAATAGTACGGAGTCAAAACGCGTAGTGGTTCAAATCTTATTTATGGTTTGTTTAGGAAGTATTGCGAAACCGTGCTCATTGGATTCCTGTTTTTAAAGCATTGGCTTCACTTAAAGCATTAAGAATACCATGACCGTGATTTTGATTCCGATATGTCTTTAAACCAGTTGGTTCTGTAACCTTCGCATTATCCAAGGACCTGATTGTAAAATATAAATATATATTAAAAGTGAAGTGTCATGTGCGCGACATTTTTTCTTTTCAAAACATCACCGAGAGATGCAGTCTTCACCATTTTGTTGACACGCTTGCAGTGCGCAGAAGCAATCTTCTAAAACCCCATAAAGTATACGAGTTCTTGGCCAATTTAAAATTCAGAATGTCCGCCTTTTGGAACGTCCATATGTCCGCCTACCCAACTTTGAAATATCTCAGATAAACAAACATTCTATCGTTCACAAAAATGAAAATATTGCCTACAAATTTGCTAAAGAAAGTGGAAACGACCTAAATCAGTCAGAGGACACGCCTACGCAACGGAAACTGTGAACGCGTATGCATTTCGTCCTTTTTTGCTTGTTACTTATAAAGTACAACAGAGATCCTATATACATTTCCCCTAATGTCCTGAAAACAACAAAAAACCAACCGCGCACTTTCCATATTATAGGGTATAAAAATGTAGTTATTTTTCTTTTTTTTAGAATCGCGGTCAAGAATTTCATAAACCAAGCAAAACAATTGACAGAGTAAGATATAGAAGGTTCCCAGAATCTTTTAGAGGAAATGTGCAAAATTTTCGCCAACACCTGATATTACATACCTAAGAAACGAAAACAATTCGTTATTGTTACATAACAAAGCCTCTGTATGGGCAGCAAAAGAACGCTTTTGTAAAGAAAATGTTTTCAGTTTGTCTACCGCCAAATTACTCTCGTATTTAGTCACTTTTCAATTTGAAATTTCTCTTCAATCACATGTCTATACATAGTTTGTATGTAACGTAATTTTATTTCGAAGAAATATTTTATATTTCAAATCTAAAAAATTCTTCGTGGAAAAATAAAAAAATTGAAAAAAAGAAATTAATCGCTGAAAAATAAACTTTAATTAAAAATGAATACAAATAAAATATTGAATATAGAGGAAGAGCCCGTATTTTATGAAACTGCCCAGAGCACTGACGACGATGAGCAACCCATAAAAACTGACATGAAAACCGTGTACCAAGAATTGGATCGCCTGAAAGCGCACATACACGCATTGCAAGATCGACTGAAATCCATAATCGCTCAGTGTCCCGAGGGCAAAAGCGAAGATCTGGAGTTATGGTTATCAAGTCCTGAAAAGAGAGAAATTTTTGAACTGAAAAAAAATCAGGAAATATTACGGAATCAAATCAATGAACTGACAAATAAATGCGCAGACGCGAAGGATCAAATAAAAGACTTGCGTATGCGCATGTGTTCTAAGGCGAGGCAAATATTGAAATTGCAAAAAATGATCGTTAAGATGGTAACAATCAAAGACTCACTCGAATGTGAATTCGGCAAATTCGTTAAACGCTTCGAATTTGTGACTAATATTAAGGCGGTGTGGGAGCGGGTATTGCAAAAGTTCGACAATCAAAAAATATGTTATTCACAGTTAGAGCAATCATTTGTACCGAGGGCACATTTTCTGGAAGAGAAGAAATATTTCACGGCCTCCGTCAATGAAATCAAGGAACTGGTCAAAGGAATATTTGTCTATCAAAGTTGCCGTTTTAAGGATCTTGACGACCGTTTAGCTTCCAATGTATAAGATGTGTGTCTTGGATATTTTTTTCTCCTTTATCAATAGATTTGTGGTGTGATTTTGAGAATTAATGTAAAAACAATAACGCAAATAAAAAGACATTGTCTCCTCTGTATTTCACGTAAAGGCGAGTTGAACAGCTTTGAGAGAAAAACCGTTTTGTCAAACTATCTAGCGTGCTTTCGTTAGCCTTTTCTTTCTTTTGCCGAAGAACTCTAATCGGAGGCAGTCCAGCTTTCCGTGTTGGTTGGATACATGCGCGTACATAAATTGCGAATACTTCACTCAATAAGTTCATATGATGGCATGTAGATACGGCCACTACTCATATCTATATGTTTTTTAGGCCAGATTTTTGGACTTTTGCGACAAACTGTGCTTTTGTGCTTTTTATTTGTAAGGCGGTGCCAAATTTGAATGTCGTGAGTAAAGTCACGCAAAGAACTGTAACTTTTAAACTAATGGCCGCTTAGTTCGCGCTGCTTAAAAATCATATGGATTTGTGTATATGTATGTGTACACATGATAATTTTTTAATGCAAAACTTGCACATATTTGATAATTTATGTAATTTCCAAGATTTATATAGAGAAGCTATCAGAGCACTTTCTTGCATTTCTTTTAATTTTTATTCACCAGCAGAGGAGAGAGGATAGAGTCATTTTGTCAAATTGTGTCCAAATTTGGTAAAGAAATTGGAATTTTTTGCAGAGAAATTAATACTGAAATCTGTGCGAAGCAGAGACAAATCGTACTAAAAAAAATATAAACCATGTTTGGAATTTTTTAAAACACAAAAGGAAAACTTATAAATGGAGAGCCCAGGAGCTATGAATTTTCCCCGCCGGCTTTATGTATCTAATCCTAAGCTTACCACCATGCATCTCTAAGCCACGTTTGAAGTTTGATGATGAGAATAATATGGCAAGCAGCCGTTTTCACAAAATGTGTGTTATTACATCACCATGTGATTCGTAGTCACACAGTCAGAAAGGAATCTTCTACCTGAGAAGCGACTCAAAATATGGGACAGAGGTGACTTGGGACGCTGCGCATATACTGAACCCTGTCCGTGTATTTTTCTTGCGTTCAATCTCGAAATATTTTGATGAAATTTTGTATACTGACATGTTTAGGCCCACGGACGAACGCTGCTGAAAATTCTTCGAATCGGATCACTTTCTTGACCACTGCCCATACAACATGTTATTTTGTAAAGTCTTTGTATGCATAATCGTGGTAAGCGCAATGATGTAGGGTATTTATGGTGGGCCCGTCCCACTATGGTGTTTTTACTCGTTGCCATGTAATTTGAAGGCAAAAAATACATGGCCTGTGACTGACATTTTATGTTTATATATCGTTCGCTCTGCGTAATCGTTGAATTTAAATTACGAGCAAAAACATTTTAATTATTACCTGGATTCTCATAGACGACTGAAAGCCTCTTCACAGTATAATGTGACCCTAACATAAAAAAAGATCTAAAGCTATTAAATGCGATTTTATGTCGGATCAAACTACGAAAAAAAAGCATCTCTGTTATCAAAAGTATGTCTTCAGTATAATTACTGACGCGATTTGCCTACAAAAGCATTGAACTTTAAATGCAACCAATTTTTTAAACATAATTTTCTCTGAAGGTGTCAATGAGTTTTCCTTCTCAACAAAATATATTTACATTTCTATATTTTATGGGTACAAGCGTAAATTAAAAAATTTTTTGGTTTTTTTTTTGATATATATTTTTGCAAAAAAAAAATTTTCAAATTTTCAAATCGTCGATTAAAGGGTTAAATTAAAAATGGATATTTTTCAACGAACATGCTGCAAGGAGTTTAAAGGGCCGGAGAAAGAAGAGGAAATCGAAATTTTCGAATCTGAATCTGCTCCAGGCACGGAAGAAGAGGAACAAACAGTAGAAGAGGAAGAGAAACCGATCAATATGAGTGCTCTCTTCCAGGAATTGGAATGCATGAAGAGACGCATACAAATGATGCAATTGCGCATAAAATCGATGATGATGGATGAAGAATGCCCTGAAGAGGAATGTGTCGATCTGGGCGTATTGTTAACATGTTCGGAAAATAAAGAGATTTGCGAACTGCAAAAAAATCATCATAAGCTGCAATGCCAAATCAATGAACTGATAAGATGTTGTAAGGAAGCGAAAGAACAAATCAAGGATTTGCGTTTACGTATGTGTGCGAAGGCCAGAGAAATTCTGCAATTGCAAAAATTGACCGCAACTTTGGTGACTTGGAAAAATACTCTCGAATTCGAGTTCGGCAAATGCATTGAACGTTTCGAATATTTGAAGCACGTGAAAGCCGAGTGGGAAGAAGTTAATGCCAAATTCGAAACACAAAAGGTATGTTATACCGAATTAGAAGGAACTTTTGTACCGAAAGCGTGTTTCCTGCAAGAGAAGGAGTTATTTATGGCATCCATCAATGAAATCAAACAAACCTTGTTGGAGTTATATAATTATCAAATGAATCGCTTGGAGGAATTTGAAAAACGTCTCCCAGTTGTTGAATAATTTGCTAAATTTTTCGTTGGTTCTTTTTGTTTTTGTTTGCATGTGCAGAAAGAAGAAAAATTTTACAAGTAATCAAAGAAAGTGTTTCTCTTGAGTGAAGACTTGTGCAATTACAGCTTTGTAAGAATTTTTGGAATATTTACGGCTTAGTGCGTAACGTTGCGACTTAGTTCAACGGGTGCATACAAACTTTTTCGATAAGACATTTCCTTAATTATCGCCGTTACAATCTTCGAATGATGTGACAGACGAGCAAGTGGAACGACTAAATAGGCTACACCAACCTGCCTAATAAAATTGTTCGCTCCATTTCCTCATAAGATAATAAAAAGCATACTTTGTTGCTAAAGGTTTTCTTTTCGTGAGAATCCTTTTACACGAAGAGCTCGAAAAAGTGCTTCTTTCGGCAGTAAATTTGTATGTGAAGTTTCACAACGAAGGTTATTCAATAGATGGTTCTATTTCCGCCAAATTTTCTGCATCCTTACAAGTAACCAAAGTTTCACCGACATTCTGCGAGAAACATTAAAAAGTCGGTGTAAATCTTTTCTTTGAACCATCAATACTTTAAGTTCCTGCTATATCTTCAATATATTCTCAATCTTATTGAAACTTTCTTCGTCTTCGCGCTTTTTAATTTTAACCTCCGAAAAATCTTCCTATAATCTGGTTTAATAAATTCTAGCAGGCAGTTATTTTTTTAGATAAGCATATGAAGCAAGAGCTCCGCCAAATGCTATTTGGTTGACTTGAAAACGGTTCAAATATTACAAAAATTTATATTGACTATCGTAATGAGTGATAACATGCTAAGTACTAGCACTTGTCGTAAATGAAACGTAACGTAAAATTAAACAAGCGAAGGCGCTATAGCGGGACGCAATCCACTCTTAAATATTCTAAATCACTTGGCTTAGTATTCATAAAACGACTCAAAATAGGGTTTTATATAAGGAGTGATCGGATTCGAACCATTTTCAGTATCAGGCAGTTCTGGGCCATGACATGTCGGTGTACCAAGTTTCATCAAAAAATCTCACAAATTCTACAAGAGAACAAGGTAAGCAGACGGACAGACGAGTTTAGAACGATTCAGAAAGTGAGTAAGAGAGTGATTCAGAAGATGAGTCTGAATCGATCGCCATAACAAAAGGGGGTCTTTTTCCAATTTCTTCTGGGTTTTACAAACGCCCGCACATACTTAACATTTCCTAAAGGTTATAGATCCTTCCTTGGTTTCCTATACCTTCTCCTTCAAAAATTGCAGCCTGTACCCATAAGAAAACAAGGCAGACAAGACTCACTTTCTGAATGGATCGGTAAAATAGATGGTGGATCTATCTCAAGTCCTTCTTGATGTTGCATAAATCTGTTCAAACATAATATATTCTGGCAAAGCAAGTGGTGTAGGGTATAAGAAACAATTATACGATATTCAAGCGCCAGCTAATGTGTTCCACGCATTATGTTTATGTGAAGCTAATGAAATATTTATTGGATTTATTTAATCCTTATACACCAAATACACGATCGCAATAATAAAATATGTGGGACGCTCGTAAACGAGACTCGTGAAATTATCCATTTTCTCATCCATCGAATGTCGCATAGACATTGTTGCGCCTTGATTTTGCTTCTCGATAAGCGACAGCAAGCAAACAATACGATATCTACAATGAATTCATTTACAATAAAATAATGTGTGAATCGTGTGTGTCAATAACTATGAACGCCTACTAACCTCTTATAGTTGCATTTACGAACACGATCTCTTATCTCGGCGGCCAAATTCTCGGTCAACTGTAATGCCCGCCAAGAGTCGTACGAGCGACTGAAGCGATCCCATGTAAGACGTTCCTCGATAGTTGTTTCGATTAGCTTATGCACTTGTTCCATACAGAAGTTTGTGTGGAAAAAACTCCAATTATTTTTCGGTTTTGCATTTTCAACTTCCTCTTCTTCTTCTTCTTCATTAGTTGCTGTTTTCACCATAGCTTTACGTTTGCTAAGCAGAGATTCGGAAAGTAAAGCATTCATGCGACTTGTAGTACGCACTGTGGCGGTGATGCTGTAAAATTTTTGGAAAATTTAATATGCAAATAAAAGCATTCTCCGATAAAAGTTGGAACGAAATCGTGTGAAACCAACCGAGATTTCATATTACTCCACGTTGCCATGTTTTTCTTTTTCTTTTCTTTTCTTTTCTTTTCTTTTCTTTTCTTTTCTTTTCTTTTCTTTTCTTTTCTTTTTTTTACTGATATTTTTCACTTTCTTCAAAGCGACTTAACCCGTTTACATGTGCTCGCCTCTAACGTGTTACTGAGTAATGTTAAGTAGGTTACAGAGAAACGAGTGAACTTTAGTAAAACTTCTTGCACTCAACACTTAAAGATATATTAAATGCTTTACGACATTTGCGAAATTTACGACTTCTTTCTATCGTTTGGTATTCTGACGGATATACGAATGAAAGAGGAAAGATGAAATGATTTATAAAACGAAGCCTTAGGTAAGGTAAGAATTCGAGAAATGAAAATTTTTCGGCTTCGGCTGAAAATCAACCTCGTTTCCCCATTTAGAAAGCTATAGAATATTGGCATTTAATGCCGGCAGCATTTGTTAGCATTAGCAATTACAAAGTCATCCTTGTAACCCCATGCATCTTGCAAAAAGTATACATTTTCCACACCTTTGATTCTCTTGTTTAGTCTTCTTGGTTATTATTGTTATTCAAAAAGTTTCCTCACATGTCACAAAACTCATAGACTTCTACTATTTCAGTGTTTTATTGAAAAACACGTAATAAATAAAGTTTAGGAAACAAATATTTCGGAAAATAGTTTACGGGCGCATTGTAAGTTGACACGATTCGTCTTATGACAGTATAGTTTCCCCGCCATCCTTCACATACGATGCATTCGCGGTTAGCCCAAGTTCGATGAAACTCCATTATTTTCATATCGACAGTTCATATTGCTTTAACCGCCCACAAGATAGATGCCACACAATCACTTTTCAAAACATACCACACAATTGCACGCGCACCCACACGTACCCATATGTAGTATACGAGTGCACAATTTTTGCAAAACTCTGTTGATTCTTTAAATCAAAGTCGAAAAAATTTTTTTTTTAGTTTGCGTGTTTGCGTGGATCAATCGCTTGGCTAACCTATCACTTTTGGATATCATATTTGTGTAGTTACTACCAAGCAATGAAGTTATACTGCATTTACTGTTGCATTTGCAACCTCGAACAATATGATCAGACGTACCGCAACGTGTGCTCATTTTAGCTAAACGCAAGTGTCTGAGCCGACTTAATTAACCCGGATTACTTCTTTTATCTTCTCTTGAAACAGCCACGATCCTATAAATTGAGGTAGAAATGTAACATCTGTTATACATCCTCTGTTCTAATTACCACCGGTCAAGTTTGACAGCCACCATGATCCGTACGTAATAAGCAAATATAAACGAACTATAAAGTTGACTTTGGAATTTGGTAATCACTCATACTAAGCAAGACATCATTGCTTGTAATGCTTAGTCTAACTTATAATAGAAACAAATGTCAAAGGTCACTGAACGTGTATAGGCGTATTCCCGATTGGTTAACCGACACTTTCATAAGAAAATTTGAAACCGTTCTTTATATCCACAGTAAAGGAAAGGCATGCACTGGATTTGTCCCTCCGCATGTAATACCCTGGAGTCAGAAAGTTTTGAGGCCTCCCTTCATGTCTCTGAAATGACATAAGCCCGTCCGTCTCTCTATCTACACTCGCAAAAATGGAGGGGGTAGGCTGGAATCCGTTTTACATAAGAGACTGTTAGTTCGCCCAAAGTAGACTGTGCACAGTAGATTGCAAATTACGGCAGATAATTGTTCGCAACTCATTACATACTCTTACAAAGCCCATCCAACCCCAGCTGGAGCGTGATCTGCCCATAAAGGACAACAAACTATGACTTAGTATTCCTAGCAAATATTAGTTTTAACGTCGGCGTTATGAAACCAACTTGGAACTACAAAGTAACTACAAAAGCACGACTTTCTGCCCGCAAGAGACATTTATCTGTGTCTATAACAAATAATACCACGATGAGCCTGACAGGCTCACAGTCAGAAAGGACTCTCATACATTCGACAGGAAATTGTTTATAGTTCATATTTAATTAAGTAAATTATATATACGCATAATTATATTATATAGACCGTTATATTTTTGGGAATGCATTATGAAACAACTCGAACTTTTTTTTTTAATATGACTAATCAACCAGGGGATTATGTCTCCTATAAATGTAACACTATGATGGTCAAAAAGAAGTGAGCAGCCTACCCAGTCTGTGTCCAATCGACAACTACTATGCCTTTCAAACTTTCTTTTAGTTTCAAATTTCAAAGGTGCCTCAAAGGCTCCTCGTGATCCGTTTTGGGTTAATAAAATATTTTTCGATTATAGTTCATTAACGTAAAACAATGAACCTTCAAAGGTTCGCCTTAAGGTAAATATAATTCTCGAAGAATAAATTTAAGTCTTCCGATTTTGAATCGGTTTCCAGATGAGCCCTTAATTTCTAAAATTTAGTTTCTGATTGGTCCAAAGCTTCGAATCACTTGACCTGACCATATGTTTATAGATCCTTTTAATTGCGTTCCAAAGCACTATGCACAGGAGCATTTCATTGCTGGACATGATTGGGTTGAGATCGGTTAGACAATACAGGATCTGCTGGTTACCGTTTACGCAAAATGTATAATTTTATAAAGCTCCTCCAGTGTGTACAGGCTGTTGCATTATTTACAAAATGAGTATTAATTTGTCGACGTAAGCTCGGTGTTATGCCGTCGTCCCTTTTCTCCTTCTTAGACGAGAATATTGTTTTGCACATTCACCACAAACAGAGACATGCACGTCAGTTGAATAGTAGTAGTAGTAGCGTTTAATAAGAGAAGTTCATGCATAACAGTAATTGAATTCAGAATTTTATCAATTTTTAATTTGATTACTATTTTCATTTGTCGATAAATTATTAAATCAAAATGTCATCCTTTATATGGCAAACTGATTAATGTCAAGGACAAGTTGAAAGATCATGAAGTAGTGCATTTCCTTTTAAGTAACCTAAGGTTATTGTATTTGGCCTTAGCTCCATTGAAATGAAAAGCAGTTTCTCTTTGGGCTTGAATGAGAAACGAAAACTCGTTTCTTCGGAAAAATTTTGTACCGACCGTAAAAAGATAACGGTTTCGTTCTTCAGGTCGCAATAGTCAGAAATCCTTGTCAAAGAATTCACGAAATGTAAACAATAAGTGGACGTAGCGTGTTCGGATTTGTTCCACCCAGATGGATACTTCGTTAAGGAGTGAGGCAACAGTAACAATAGATGTGGGTGCGGCAAGAAACGGGCGTGATATGCTAAAAGTCATTATAATGTGAGTTTTCAGTATAAAGAAATTCGGCCCCGAATTGTAAAACTCAGCACACATTGCTCCTTCCGATTAAAACGCGTTCCAATGGATCACTAAATGAACAGCGTTTGTACGAACGCCTTTTCCATTCTTATGACGAAACCCGAATGCAGTTATTTTGTAAACAGCCTTTCTGCACCGAATTCACACTATTTCTAAAAAATAACAGAACTGAACCCAGCGAAGGATAATGCCATTATAGGAAATATTGGAATCAGTTTAAACCTCCTTATCTTCTCAACCTTCAAATTAAAGAATCAGGGATTCATTCATCGACACATAATTAGCAAAAAATTTCGTTTTCCGTTACTATTACGGTTTCGTAATTGCGGTTTGTGTTTAGTCTTAAAATTTTGTTACAAAAAATTCCTTAGCCAAATTCAGAAAGCAGTCGAATAGGAGCAATAGGAGCGGTAGTTATCAAAAAATATTTATGTAAATGTAAATGAATGTATTGTTACAAAAAGTCGACGTTTAATAATTCGAGTTTACATGAGTTTCCCTGGGTCGTTTTTCTCAGGGGAAAGCAAACACACTCATGACGGTTTGCATGGCACAAATGGGTCACGACTGTCGAAAAGATTAACAACAATTAGCACAACATTCCGCGGAAAAAGGGATTATCATAAAAGTGTCACAATTTAGTTAAGTACTCCTAGTTTGCTCATAAAAAGGTATGCGATCGTATCTTATAAGCAAATTGTGTGCGCGCGCAAAGTCAGTCGACCAAAGGGACTTGAAAAGTAATATTCAAACGGATAAGACCAGACGAATCGATGTAAACATAAACTCGAGTGGTACAAATTTAACTTCAGAGGCAGTCACGCTACAGTATCTTTGTACAGTTTAGGTAGTGTGTAAATATGTTAAGCAGAGTACGTATATACCTTTATTCTTGTAGTTCGCTTGTTGACAAATTATATGAATTCGGGAATTGGATTATTCTTGTCCAATATGAACGAAAGTTAGTTGAAAATTTTTCGACCTGAGAAAGAAGTAAAATTTTTTCTCTTTAAATGATTCCCCTTATGTTAGAAATCTACACCAACGCGCTTATTCAAAGTATCGCGTTGGACTGATTAATCACATAAATCTTTTGGCGATATCTCTTCTAGATGCACCCAATGGGACGAGACGATTAAAAAGGCATAATTCCACAAAGAAAGCCGCCTAGGGCTAGACCTGTAGAGTAAAGTGGATGGCCAAGCACTGCTAATCATGACCCGTAAATTTTTGGCCTTAGGAACCGCTGGGGTGTGAGCCGTTCATTGTTCTGGTAAATAATTGTTTTCTTGCATATATCGCCATCTTCCGCTTATCAAGTAATGGTGCATAGTACGCTTCTGGACCGGCTCTTATTTTTAATTTTATTTTTATTTTATTTTACCTACTTATAGATGAAATTGAACTAAACAAAATTAGCAGCCGAATTCAAATACAACTTAAGAGCAAATCTTATGCTAATTGTTTTAAAAACTAGTGAAGAAAAATATGAAAAAAGAGGGACAAAAAACAGAAACAAAGTAACTTAAAAATAATAATTCATGTATAAATAAATAAAAAGGAAAAAAAGAAAAAAAAAGCATGTACACGGCTAGCACAGAAGCACACCCGCAACAAGCACAGATCCAGGTTGCAAGTGAACCCCTAAACCTTTGCAAACATGCATAAGCTTACTGTTGAAGATAAGCGATAAACTATGCCAGGAAACAGTCGCCACCTCCTAGCAGAAGAAATATGAATTGCGTCTTTGCAATTGAATGTTTTCACTGTGTTCTTGTTTCTGGAGGATGGCGATATGTACAGGTTTTCATGTACAGCAATTAGTCGGCTGCAAAAATGTGACTCCTTGCACTTAAATTACAACAATAGAGAAATGAAAATTTTTATTTGAAATGTTATTTGGTCCAATGTGAGCAAAAGCGGCACCCAACTGGGTGTTGGCTCTCTCATAAGCAAGTCTGGAATCAATACACAGGAAAAACACTACTCGGAAATCTTTAAGGTCACCATATTCTTTTTAACCCTAGTTCAACGGTCGTCCAACACATGTTGATGAGCTTGGGATTTGTTTTCGTTAGTGGTTACGGATTTTGTACGTTCCGGACATTGGTCCGCACCCAAACTGGTATGGTCACGGTTCAATGCAGAAATATACTTCATTTTCGTCATTTTCCCAAAAACACGCACATCGCTTCAGTCAACCCATTTTGAAATCACAACTATGCGCCCGAAAAGGCTGAAATCTTCGTTAATATTTATCCACACATCCAAACATATATTCCCCAGATTTAACGGAGAAGGACTCGCACCTGCGGAGCGAGATCGGGAACTTTTCAAGCAATTTATGTAACATACGCAAATGCAAGTAAAGAATCTAGCATAAGCATATCGTTCCAAGATCGACATAATATGACATAAAAATCTGTGCGGGTGCTCTCACCTATAACCTAACTATTTCCCCAAACCTTTTTAATAAAACCAAACAGAGTAACAGGAAACGTATAATAATGAGTTATGTTCTCTCAGGGGATTCGCAATTTTTTTTGGAAATTTCATTACAAAACTCACCCGAGTTAGTTTCTTCAATGTTTACAAACCCTATACATGTGTAAAATACCCTTGCACTTACATGCAGACAACAATTGCTATGAATGCACAACAGATGTTTATTCATTGACTTCGATCGGTATCGCTGCACGTAAGTTTATTAATTTTTACACTTCCCTATCCAGGAGTTATGTTGATTTAGACAAATGTCATATACAAACTCTTACATAATACATTTTGCAGATTACAGATTACACATTACCTTAGGCCATAAATTGTATATCTCGACCATTTCGTTCGGCAAATACGTAGAGAAAAAATTACATTTAAAATCGATTGCCTTTTTTTTAGTCGTAAAAGAAAAAAAGAAGAAATCTGTCAAACAAATGTGAAGAAATATTGATAAAATAATATTTTGAAATCATTTTGCTTAAACCATTCTATCCGACTAACTATCCAGTAAAATCGTTGAGAAATGAATAAATCATTTATTATGCAAGCAACACTACCTGCGAAATATAGACAAGTGAAACGTAAGTTTTTAAAAGACCACAAAGGGCTGAGAAAAGAAATTCTTGAAGCGTGCGGGAATTTCAACTTCGGTTCGATTCGAAATGATAACCCGTCCCTCCTTTTTTAATGTAAATACGAAAAAACAACGAAAATAATCTAAACGCAAATGTAAAGCAATTTAAAACGCCATAATCGGACAGGGCCGACTACTAAGCACCTTACACTACCTATGACGCTTCGCTTCATCTTCCTTCGACCGCATAACTTAAACTTGTTTGCTATGTAAGGGCTCACTGCTCTTGAAAATATTTATCAGACAAAGCTATCCGAGAGATAGGCTTATGCGATCCAAATTCACGATTTCTATTGTGGATCTTGATGGTGAAAATTGTAAAAATGCTGTTGCTGTTTCAAAAAATTTGTTCTATAAGAATCTTTTTCAAAAGAAACTTTTTATATGTAAACAAAGCTCAGAAAATGGTCTCATTCCCTCCTAATTTTTCACGTTAATATATGTTATCGTCACGTTATATGTTAAAAATTAGATATACTTTTCTTATAGCAATTTTAACTCGGGCATAATATGGGGATTGAAATTTGAGAATGGTTAGATGAAATTGCTTTCCAAAATGGCACTTCGCTGAACCAATTTCATAAAAACCTTCCGAAAATTGCGACTAGTAGGTTGAACAGAAACACGCAAGTGCATGAGACCAACTAATATAATTAAATTGATTATGAAAATGGTTATAAAGTCCCTCCGGATGTTGCGTACATCACCACGAACTTAACATGCCCGCATCACTAGTGATGTAGAATATAATGAATAAAAAAACAAATACATTTTCCACTTAAATCCAATCAAACAAGACAGCGTTCATATGTAAACATTTGCGTGTAAATGGTTGCATTGAGGCAAATATCAATGATATGAATTTTGTGTAAAAAATATCAAAATAAATTCAAATCAATTATAGTAAAAAATTATTTCGGCTCAAAAACAAAATCCTTTCATACCCCCCACTGAAGGAGGGGGGATATATTAATTTTGTCAACACGTTTGCAACAGCCAAAAGAAAGTCTCAGAGAACGCACAAAGTATGTACGCGCTTGATAAGGATCAAATTTTGCATCGATATAAGTACGTCCGCATGTCCATCTGTGTAATGTCTGTTGAAAGTTGAATCTACGCAAATATTACTTCCCCTTTCCTTCCTCTTCTATATATAGCTTTTCCCAAACAGGACCGTGCCTGCTTATATAGGGGACAATGCAAGCATTACTGGTTAAAACAAAGATATATATATATATATATCCCTCCATAACTAAGCATTCATGGCATGTTTCGATCTGAAATTCAGTATAAATCATTTCATATTTCAATAACCCTACGCCTACTAGTACACCCACAACATGTAAAAAAAACTACCTTACGATTCATGGAGAACTTTGAACTTAACCTTCATACTAACGTTCCTCCAGGCCTTTGAAAAAGGCAGTGCCGATTGTTCCGAGGGCCAAAGAAACATAAAAAGTTTTCATATATTGCTTTCAAGTAATATACGTTAGAAGAGACCCGTTTTTTTCGATTTGCTCCATCAAAGAGGGGAATTTGCTTCCCGCAGTTCCAAAAACAAAGACTTAGTTTAAATGCAAAATGGTTCGTGTATTAACAGCAGACTTGGCTAAACTTTATAGCCTTTAAATGGCATGCTCTTGAAAACCTACACTACACACATTCACTTTCATTGTATAAATATAACGCACTTCAATGCCGATGGTTTGTTAACCTTCATCATCTGCTACACATTAAGTGAATTTTAAGCTTTTTAACATAACTATAAAATTTGGGACATATGCTCCAAGTTCGAAAGCAATGAATGGGTTTTAAAAGTATTTAACATTCACTTAGATTCAGAAAACTTCAAAAATGTAACTTACACTTGTATCCGTTGCATAATTCCGTTTTGTTTTGTTTTTCTGTTTTTTTTCTTTTAAATTAAAATCACTTTAAGTTTTGATATGAATTTGACTACTGTTTAGAAATAAATAAATCAAAATCTATAAACATTTCAGTTTGTTCCTTAAAACTGATGTTTGTTTTTTTTCCATAAAAATATTTCTTGGCAAAGTTCGCCGTAACGAACATATTTGTATGTGCATCTAATGTTTGTTTGAATATGTGCAAATGTATTCTTCACGAATCCTTGTTTTCCTATAATACTATAGACTCTGAATGGAGCTCTTAAAACAATAGCATATGCATATGGGTAACAGTCTTTCAAAATAATCAGGAGAGGTGCGGGACCCGCATTCTCTCATGTTCTTTTAAATCACGAATACTGAGACTGCTATGCAATCCAATTAGATAAGCAGAAGTATCCGAACGTTTGCAGGGTTGGAATAATCAAGCATGGACTGACGAAGTTATATTGTTTCATCTAAACATCAGCTAAAGATGTTAAGACCTCACTGAGGCAGTATTTTGTAGTGGGCTTCCGTTTCTTTTGACTCGTATCGGTCTGTTCGGATTGTGGCAAGTTAAAAGCTTAAGATGTGCTGCTATTAGTCGTTGGCGTTACGGGCAGTGCAGAAGAAAGTTAACATCTCCAAAACTTGGTCTCTGCTTGTGTGCCGCGACTTTCGTTACATATCTTCTTGCCGTTGCGGGTACACTTCTTACAAATTTGACTTTATCTAGAAATTCAATTGGCAAACACTTCACATCGACATGAGTCAGTCAGACAAAAAGTAACAACTGCTTGTACGCTACAACGAAATTGTTTTTGCTTAGCTATCAAAGCGATATGATAACGAAAAACGCATAGCTCGACAAAGATATTAGTGTTATATTCCCATGGCACTGCCAAATAATAATCGCGAGTGTTTGTTAAATAAAGTGATTATTGTCATTACCTGCAATGGCTTGTGCGACATCGATATTACGATTTTTAGCATTTAGTTTGAATTTTATAACTTGCGTAAGTTTAACTGCACAGGCAAAACAAGCGATATTTATAACTTAATCCGCAATCGCATAGATGTTTGGTATTCTGGTGGCATGCTCTTGCATATATTCTCTGATCGTATCTAATGGAAGCGAAATCATAACAGTACCGTGCATAAGTGGATTAACCCTAAGCATTATACTTGTTCTTTGCACGGGACTTGGCTGTTTTATTGTATATGAAAATTCAATGCGTCTGCTATGGACGGTGAGTTCTGTTGTGTTGTTGTGTAGAGCCACTAAGAGTAAAAGATACGTCACAATTTATTTCTTTAAAGTATTTAACGCTAATGCTATTGCTAATGGTTGCTCAGATTGTTGCCATATTTTTCGCGTCTATCGACTTCAGGAGTTTGGCTAACGAAGTAGTTTCGAATGCTTGGGATGCTCAAATAGTTGATTCCAATATAATGGCTTCTTACGAAATACAGGTTTCTCCTTTGTCCTATATATCTGGGGTGGTTAAAGAGATATTAAGTTGAACAAAGTCGTATTCCGATTCCATAGTTCCAACTGCGAAGAAAACTGAGTAGCATTCAAATACGGTATATAATAAATAATTAATCCTTCGGAGCCCAGTCACACTGTGATTCGCGTTTGTCCACCTTTGATATATAGGATATCGCACTTGTTATGAAATATTTTGTTAACACACAACATTTTCATTTCAGTTCGAATGTTGTGGAAAATTCGGGCCAACAGATTATAGAAACTTTGGTCAGGAAATACCTAATAGCTGTTATGCGAATGGTAACAGCACTAATGATTACTTTACCGTTGGCTGCTTAGAAAAGATAACTGATTTGTTTGTCATTGGCGAGTACTTGGAGAAGATAAGCAATTGGCTGTTGATAGGTCTAGAGGTGACGAAATTCTTGCACTTCCATTTAATTTTTATCATTTTTTTACGTTCATACAATCAAAATGTCATAGGGCGCCAGCTCTCTAGTATTCGGCATTTATGCAGTCAGCCAAACAAACCTGGAAAGGCGCAAAAACTACTACTAGACGTTTGTAAAATGCATAAAATGACGTGTTTGGGTTTTAGTTTTACTTTTCAAATTAATTAAATATAAAATTTTGTTTAAATTCCTTCAAAGAAGGCTTAATAAATGGCGCTCAGATCACAGACCGAAAGTTATAACACATAAAGGCAAGAATGTCACTGTAGACATAGCTAGCCCAACCGTAATGGAGAGGTTTCCTTTCGACATCCTTTGTTTAAATTCCTTCAAAGAAGGCTTAATAAATGGCGCTCAGATCACAGACCGAAAGTTATAACACATAAAGGCAAGAATGTCACTGTAGACATAGCTAGCCCAACCGTAATGGAGAGGTTTCCTTTCGACATCCTTTGTTTAAATTCCTTCAAAGAAGACTTAATAAATGGCGCTCAGATCACAGACCGAAAGTTATAACGGATCAGCAAAACATTTTCACATTTTCAAAGCTCTTTCATGCAAAGGTAAGAGGTAAACGGACTACAAAACTAAAAAATTCACTTATAGTTACGAATTAACGGACAAGACCTAAGAGAAACGAAACAGCACTTGTATCAGCACTAAGCAAATAATTGGTATCCATTCGATCAAAACACTGTAACACATTGTTTCAAGATACTTTCTCAACTGTGTATATATCAATTGATCAATCACCTTATACGTGGTAAAGGGAATTATCTATGCCAAGTTTTAAATCAATTACTGTTATGGATTGTATGAGACTCCAGCTTTCACTCATTCAACTCGCCTGTTAACTTTAAAAACCCCACAAAGTATATATATTCTTGATTAGCATCAAATTCTAAATCGATTTAAGCATATCCGTCTGCTCGTCTGTGTAATATGTGTTGTAAATATTCTCCTGGCCATAAAAATGAAGCTGGCGACTTCAAATTTGGCAGAAACATTGGAAATTCATGCAGGCTGGTATTGGAAATGGGCCAAATCAGTCACAGGTATAAAAGATTCGGTCCCGACCGAATTTAACTTTCTCACTTGTTTTTTTTAGATCGATTAGAGTAGATTTCGGTTTATTAGTTTAGCAACTTAAAAAAGTTAAAAATTTTATTGACATTAAGTTCTAAAAGTATTTTGATTGGGTTAAATGCTCCGAAATCTTCGAATATTAAAAAGGTTTTGGCATAAGTATATAGCATATAAATGTATAAGTATAGATATGCATATATAGTGGGGTCTATATAGCATATTTCTGGTTGTTGCTAAACGAAAAATAAATCAGTTCTTTTTTCTAAGCGACATAAAATAACGATAGTAAAAAATTAATCTAACGATGACCGCATTTTTCTTGGCTTTGTTTCTTATTCTTTTCTTTTTCGTAAATTCAGTTTCATTGCTTAGGGGAGAAAGCCAGTCACTTAATTCTCGCAAGCCCAAAATATTGCTATCCCTAAAGAAAGTTTTGAACGTTTTATTACAAGATTTTTCCAAAAGTCGGTTTATTTATTTATTATCTTTATTATTATTATTTATTATCTATTATTCTTGGACAAGCATCATTTCGTACACACGCAGTAATCACGCTTTCATTGAATTTAAAATAAAGCAGTTTGCGACGTTGTCAGTGTAATTGAATATTTCATTTCCATTTCTATATACACATAGGCGGAATCGCAACTCAAGGGTTACCGTATTTCATGTGAGAAGCCACGAAAACACGAGACGGGGATGTTATAAATAGAGGTAATGCTAACGAAAGAGAAAAAGTTACATTCCTATCAGTTCATTTTCTGTTAGCGGAACGATGATTAATCGGATTGTATTTGCAAATTTTTCTCTAGCTGCTGAAATAACGAGCATTAGCAAATATTATGTTTTATTATAAAAACATATTTGTCTTATTACTTGTTTTAAGATCTTAGCAAAATTTTCAAAAATCAAATATAAGACTTTCTATGCATATACAGTTCAATTTCATGTATTTAAACATTTCTCTCTCTATGTCCATTAGCATACCTCTGCTAATGCCTTTGCAGAGTGAAGCATTTTACATTTGTTGAACATGTTGACAATGTTTCATCTCGCGATGAATGTCGATCTCTGTATCATGTTTTTACTAAACAACAGATGTTTTTGCATTAGTTTTCTGTTTTGTTCAGTTCAACATCAGTAGACTTTTAAAAAGTGAAGGAAAATCAAGTAAACTAACTACCAAATAAAATGAATCTAATTTTACCGCTATACGCTGCTCTTTCCACGTTATGGCCTTAGTTTAAAGTGAGCAGTGGCGAGAGATTTAAAGGCATTCTTCGGCAAACGGTCAAAGCGGCAGTGCATTCTTATTTAAGTAACGATTTTAGTTTAATACAAAACCTATTGCAAGTGAGATATTCGTTATGGGCTTACGTTTTCAACAATTGAAAAAGTTATGGATGTTGTATTTGTTCCTGCTTTTCTTTGCATTCTTCATGTTTGCACTCAGTATCAATTTATATGTGACCACCTTGCAGAGCAACGGACAAGAACAACTGTAAGTTGATTTGCAACATTTGCAACATCTTGTGTTTTTGTTAGCGCAGAATTTCGTAATATTCTGCGAAATTCAGTTTTTAAAATAGTAAACCATTTGCAAATGACCCTCATGGATGAATTAACAACAACAGGAAAAATTAAGTGGAAAAGAGAAAAAATATTCACCAACATATCTCGGAACTTATTGAACGATTGATAAAAAAAATTAGTTTGATTGTGCAATATCACCTAACGCCTACATAAATTAAAGTGATCATCATTGCATATATGAAAGACAAAGCTACACATTAGCATAATAACACAATTATTATAGTGTTACTGGTTATAGACATTTACGTGTTTACTTGAGTCATTTCTGCACATTATAGTTTCCTATCTTCTTCAAATCCATCAACTTGATCGCTGATTAATTTGTTTAGTTTCTTTTGATTTTTGTTTTCATTTCTTTTTTTTTTCTTTTTAATATTAACCGGTTATGTTTACATTTCTTTTATAGACAACCGAAGCCACCGCCGAAACGTCGTTCACTATGGCCTATAAGAAATATTGTGGCTCATTATATAGGAAGAGGCGATATATATGGCAATATGACTGCAGGTATGTCGTTGTTTGTTTACAAAATCACAGTTATATCTTTTTCTGTGTACGTGTGTATGGGTTTGTGCAAAAGTAGTGCACTAACTGTCGTTAGAATTAGGTTATTGACCCACAATTGTTTTTGTAGACGATTACAACATCAACTTATTTAATCCCATAGCTGGTGAAGGTGCCAATGGCCGTCCAGTAATTGTGCCGGTTAAAGATCGCTTTCGTATGCAACGTTTCTTTCAATTAAACAGTTTCAACGTTTTGGCTAGTGATCGCATTCCTCTCAATAGAAGTCTTAAGGATTACCGCACTCAAGAGTAAGTAACGGCTTTTAGTTGTTATACTTGGTTAATTTGATTACTTCGCTAATAAAGTGCAACAGGGACAAATCCTACACGTCGGTTTGATTATTCGTCTATTCTTGCGCTTTATAGATTAGTATAGTGTGTTATTCAAGTGCACCATGGTCAAATCATAATTATCTGTTCATCTTTTGTTTACATTTAAGGAATTCGAAAGCAAGTCCGCTTTTGATTTAAAATTGCCTCTAATTTTTATTTATGCGCTTATGTTTAGTATAAAGTTTCAGATGATAGACAAACAAGATTAGCTCTGAACGCAATTAAGTTTTTTTATCTATTTTCCCAATAACCACAATAACATCAATTAAAGATTCCGCACAATCAATTTTAAACAATTATCATGTTTTTGTTGTTATTTATTTCATTGTTTATTCTAATGCAAGCCAACAGTTTGGCTCAACTAAGCATGCATCAATAACTCGGGTTTAGTGAAATGTTAGCAAACATCTGAGTATGCGAACAAAGTTTTAATTGCTTATTATCGGTTATAATCTTCAGTTGCTTATAAGTTGGAATATGTTTTAACCTTGTCTATGATTAAAAAAGTAATAAGTTTTCTTATCTATGAAGATGAAGATGTCTCTTCAATCAAGCAACACTATGAAGTAAATTTATCAAACTTCTTTTTCGTGCAAAAAAAAGAATTACTAAAGTCTTAGCAATTACACAAAACCCTGTCATTAGAAATCCAAAGAATAACATTATATGTGGACTTCATAATAAGTGCTTGTAAAAGCATTATGTAAATGTTAGTTCAATTCTTAGGTCAACTTTTGGAATTTATAAAGAAGCTAGCAAAGTTAAATTTTTTTATTTTCTATATTTTTTCTGTTTAAGAGATCAAACAACGTGACTATTGCTCGCCAACTGTGGAAACAAAAGCTTCGCCGGAAAGGATCTTATGAGGCTTTTAGTAACTACATTTACGATTGGCAAATTCATTGCAGTTTACCTCTTCTAGAAAATCCGATTTTCCCTTTATCCTAACCACTTGACCATATGGAAGATTAACTTTTACATTTTTTTTCTTTTGTGAACTTCCAAGCAATTCACGCTTGCGTAGCCGATGCTAAGTGTACTTGCTTTGTTCGTGCCAAAAGCCTTTACTACTAAGAAGTTTTCCTGCTTTTGGCAATTACGTGATTATCAAATGTATTGTAAGCGTTATGGCTCTCCAGTTGGTTGCGGACATGCCGCTTATCTTAACCACTTGATTGTACGGGAACCATAATTGTCCTATTTGTTTAGTGTAAACGATTAAAAGGCGAAAGACTGATGAATTTCTTTGGCTTTGTTTGAGTTTTTCGCTTTGAGACT
This sequence comes from Glossina pallidipes, assembly GCA_000688715.1. Classification (NCBI taxonomy): domain Eukaryota; kingdom Metazoa; phylum Arthropoda; class Insecta; order Diptera; family Glossinidae; genus Glossina; species Glossina pallidipes. The sequence continues at coordinate 978,909 of KK499769.1, forward strand.
TTTTTTGTGACTTCTTTGAAATATTTGACAGATGATAGGAGAAGAATTTAGTTTTTCTTTAAGCAGCGACGCATGCGAACGATTTCCATTTGTTGCAAAAATAGATGGTTTTTGGAGGACATATTAGGAGAAGCCCTTTGGCATTCGAATTAACTTAATTGTCCTACCAAATTAGCAAAGCTCTGTGAACAATCTTCAAAATTTTAGGGCAGTGGTAGTTCACAAAACTTATCAACCTGCTCAACCGGTTCGCCTCCTTCCTGCAAAAGTGTATGTTTACCACAATTTATTGGAGTGTATTGTAAATGAAAGTGGCACTTAGTATTCTCGACGTACATTTGTTAATTCAATTCAATATTAATAAACGTTGCCATCACCCCGTTGAAATTTCATCTTAAAGAGAGCACCAATACGTGGGACTGTAACTTCGCTGATAACATAAATATACAAAACCGTTACGTCATACTGACCGCCAAAATATTTTAAGTTACCGACTACAAGTTCAATTGCAGTTTTTTGAAGATGAACGACGACTACTCATAAAACACAACCATTAAATTAAAATGGTAAAATGATGTTGGCAGCAAGGCAAAGACAAAATATGCTTCCTATAAATCAAAATGACTCAACAACACCATTCGACATAAATTAGAGAAAACAATTTGAAGACCCGTAGTTTTCTCTGAAAATTATTATACGAAGAAAATAGGACATTCGCCCTGAAAGATGTTCGATACAAAGTCTATACTCGCTAAAATTTAAATTGATTGGTTCGTCATTTCTGGTATATTGATTCGATAAGCCAACTTCTTAAGTGAAAACGTTACAAAATATATTGATCGCCAGTAGTATAGAGTCACAATATCGGAGACCGTACACACATTTGTTAAATGCTAATAGCGGTTAGAAGTATACGTGGGAGCAACACCGATTTATGAGCCCGCTTAAAATTCCACAAGAACGGCTAATTTTATCCCCGCTCTTATGTTGCGACTTCAAAAGTGTCTAGCAAAACCTTAGTTTGAGTTCAAAAATTTCATTAATAATAAAAGCCCACCAAATCGGATCCGCTAGCTTATAGGTACTAAGAAACCCATACGGGAATAAGACAGCTTTTTACCTACTAGTGCTTACGATTAGGTTGAAAATATTGTCTGAAATATTTTATGTTATATGTACAGCGCTAGGTAGCATTCAGTACTGCTGGCATTCGCAAATCTGCAAAAATCTATATCTCAATGCCAAGTGTAAACTTTTTGTAGATGTCGCAATGAAGTCTATAAATTGGATGAACTGCCTACAACATCAGTTGTTATCGTGTTTCATAATGAAGCCTGGTCGGTATTGTTGCGAACAATCACAAGCGTGATCAGTCGTACACCACAACAATTACTTAAAGAAATTATACTTGTTGACGACGCGAGTGATCGAAGTGAGTGTTAAACAAAATCAACATGTTGTAGTTATATGTAAACATTTTGTTAAATCATTTCTCACGTTTTCAGATTACCTAAAAAGACAACTCGAAAATTATATTAAAGTTTTATCGGTGCCTACTAGGCTTTTTCGTATGGCAAGCAGAAGCGGTCTTGTCTCGGCTCGTCTAATGGGAGCTCAACACGCTCGAGGCGATGTTCTAGTATTTCTCGATGCCCATTGCGAATGCTCGCGCGGGTGGATGGAACCTTTACTGCAACGGATTAAAGAGTCGCCCAAGAGTGTAATCTGTCCGGTGATTGATATTATTTCCGACGATAACTTTAGTTATACGAAAACTTTTGAAAATCATTGGGGTGCTTTTAATTGGCAACTGAGCTTTCGATGGTTTTCTTCGGAACGCAGAGGCACATCATTGAGAGAAACACCGACGAGGCCCATAAAGACCCCGGCTATGGCTGGGGGGCTATTTGCCATTGATCGCAAATACTTTTATGCGGTTGGGGCTTATGATGAGCAAATGAAGGTGATCTATATTTTTATTTTTTACTTTTTTTTTTTTGTAAATTATATATGAGGCAACGATTTTCAGATTTGGGGAGGCGAAAACGTAGAAATGTCATTTCGTATTTGGCAATGTGGGGGCAGTGTGGAAATCAGTCCATGTTCTCATGTAGGTCATGTGTTTCGCAGCAGCACTCCGTACACCTTTCCTGGGGGTATGAGTGAAGTTTTGGGTAAAAACTTGGCACGAGCAGCTATGGTTTGGATGGATGAATGGCAATATTTTGTGATGCTATATACATCGGGTCTTTCGTTGAATATGCGCGATAAAGTCGACGTTTCAAGTCGTTTGGCGTTGCGTGAGAAACTTCAATGTAAACCATTCTCATGGTATTTAGAGAATGTATGGCCTGAACATTTTTTCCCCGCACATGATCGTTTTTTTGGCAAAATTATTTGGTTAGATGGTGAAACCGAGTGTGCGCAAGCCTATACGCATCACATGAAGAATATACCGGGGCATCGGATATCTCGCGAATGGACACGTGTGATAAGGGAAATCGATAGCAATGCAGATCAGTTTATGTCTCTTATCGATTTAGATCGTGACAAATGTCTGCGACCGGTTAAGGAAGATGCACCTCGCGCGTCCCTGCAACCTATAACGGTGGGCGATTGTAACGCCCACCATCAGACGATGGATATATATGTTATTACACCTTCTGGTAAAGTGATGACTAACAACAATATTTGTTTAACGTACAGTGAACCTAAACAAAGTGTTATACAAATGTTGAAAAATCGTAATGCCACTACAACTAATGTTCAGTTGACACAATGCCTCGCAAATGATTCCCGCCAACTTTGGGATTATGATTTAGATGTAAGTTTAAGGATAATCCAGATATTCTCCAAACGTAACTGAATGGACTTTAATTTTAGACACAACACATAAACCATCGTGAGACTAAACTTTGTTTGACTCTAAAATCGGCTTTAACTGGAGGACGCACACAAAAGCCTGAAAAAATCGTAATGGCCATTGAATGTGATTTCAAGGACATCACTCAAAAATGGGGTCTAATTCCACTGCCATGGAAAATTTAATTTACAAAACGAAAAACCGAAAAACAATATGTAGTGCAATTAGAAAATTTTGAAAAATTTTCATCTTTAAACACTCACCCTCACACACACGCACACACCCAAAAACACACCAGCGATTGTTAAATGTGATATTTTATTATGTATTTTAAACATGAAAAAATGACTTTTGCTAATTTTATGCCATTTTTCAAGCATATTAATCTGAAAATGTTTTCTGAATTTCTATAGAATATTTTTTTGTTTTTATACTTTTTTAAATAATCCGAATATATATTTATTAACAATTTTATATTAAAAGTATTAAGAAAAGAACGACAAACATTATATAAAAAAAAAACTCTTCTTTCGCAACCGAAATGAATGTAAACATAAATGGGAATCAGTGACGATGATGCTTTTAATAATAATTAAAAACATACGGTAAGAAGGTCAGGGGCCAACACAAAAAAATTCGTTTTTTCTGTTCTGTTTCTGTTTTTGTTCTGTGCTGGCGATATCAACGGCTTATCAATGACAGCATAATTGTCGTCTTGCAAATGAATTTCTGGCATTTAGTAATAATTCAATTCGCTTTTCGTTAAGTTCCTTCCCTTCTTATATAAGATATTCTTTTAAATTCTATCTATGACGTTGTCAGTATGGGTGTTGCTCTAACTATCGTTAAGTGGTTTGTTTTTACTCTAAATTTTTTGTGTTTGGTAAGTTTTTATTTTATTTATTTATAAGAACTTTTTAAAAATTCGTTTAAACCTTTGTTTGGTTTTCAATAGTTTTTAGGTATCGGTACCATTTGTCTAAATGCATTCGGCGTAGAAGATTCTAGTCCCGGCACAGATGCTCACACCTATTACATTTTAGGTATACTGCTTTGTTCTCTTCTCTGCTTAACCATTATTATTGGATGTTATGGTATCTTCTCAGAAATCTTGGGTTTCAATATCATTGTAAGTTTTCATTTAGATTTTGTTTATAAAGAAAAATATGATTTTAATGCTTGCGTCTGTTTTTTTTTTTTGCTTATCTTGAAACGTGTTTATTTACCGATAGTATTCGTTATTCGTGCTGGCTTTGTTAATCATACAGTGTTTGCAGATGCGTTCTTTTCAACCACATAGCTTCTATTTTGATAAGGTTCAGAGTTCGGAATCAACTTGGGGCTCGCTCGCAAACCATCCGTCTTTGAACTCGAAAGTAATTGTCTCACCTTTCTTTTTGCAAGCTTCTTCTTATATATGCCTAATTAATGTTTACAGTATCACTGCTGTGGCTTATTTGACTATCAGTGGACGATGCCTGCTAGTTGCTATGAAGAAAATCCAAACCAGTTAGCCCCTGATCCCATTTGTTTAGAGGCATCATTATGGCAATCATATCAGTTTAAATTGCGGCGCCAACAAATATTTAACTGGGCTCTCCTAATATCTGAGGTAAGCAAATAGACATTGAAATAAAACAGAAAAAAAAAATAGATGCCATGGACAACTCTTTTCTCTGCGCTTTGCATATTAAGCTTATAAGATTTCTCTCATCCTACTTTCTGATGCTTGAGAAATTTACGGACTTATTAATTTATTTGGTTTTTTTTTTTTGGTTATGGCGGTTGAAGCAAAGCCTGTGGCTTTGAATTCTATTCATCCAGTAACTCGTAAAGTGATATTTTTCTATCAACTACCGCGGGAACGATCTATACTCGGTTTATCATAATGTTTGTAACACCTTAAAGGAAGCTTCGGAAACGCGATAAATCATATCAGCGTCAAATTCTGAATCGATTTAGTTATATCTGCCCGCCTCTCTGTTGTTGACACTCTGCTGATTGATTATGGCCCAGGTTCGTAAACTGGCCTACATAAAGCGCAAACTGAAAACACGTCTGTTTCTCCAAGCAAACTTTTTCGGATTTCTCCTCATTACCCATAAGTTATGAAATTTTCTAAATTTATTTTATAGAGGTTTTTAATCTTCGCGCCCGAGTGTGGAAGAAATCGGCCAAGCTAACACAACCTTAAGTGATGAATTGAGGTTTTTTTTTGCTTTTCTGGCGGAATCCTTCTGCCGTTTTTCTTGTCATTTTTTTCATGGCAGTCCTATGGGAATATCACCTCATGGAGAGATGTTATCTAGGGGTTTTCTCTTTTCACAATTTTTTTTTTTTGTCGAAGCGTTTGCAAATTTACATGCAATGCTTTTGAAGGAGTTCGGTTAAGGGGTAAGACCACTGTAACAGCTTAAAAGGAGTAGGTTTTCTGACCAGGTTATCCAATATACCTCCAATTAGAATTAAAAGAAAAATCATTTAACCTACATGCCTATAGCTAGAGCGGTGTCTACGTCACCCTGTAGTTGCTCATATAAAAAATCATTGCTCAAAAAATCAAGGCGGACAAACCGATAGACAAGCTCAGATCTATTCAGAGATTGACTCAAAAAGCGATTCTGTACCGATCGATATAATAAAAGGCAGGTCATTCTCAAGTCCTGGATGTTGCATAACCTTAATATTCCCTTGTAGTGCAAATGTTTAAATTAATTCATCGAAAATGTTCCTCATCGATTTCCAAAGATTGTTCTGCTACTAATTATGTTCGAAAAATCAATCTTTTTGAACATTTAAGTCGAAAATGAATTTTTTTTAGTGGAAAATATACGAAGGGTGCACTCTTACTTAAAGCCACTTCTAAACAGAGCGTTCTACTTATTATTTAGACAAATGTAAAAAAAAAATCATTACATATATTTATTTTATTGCAGACAAACGCATTATTTTACTCAATTATTTTATGTGTATTATTGTATCGACGCGTGGCTAATGAAAGAAGACAACGTGAACTTGCCAGGGCGTCTATTCGCCAGAATCCGGGGAATCATGTTGGAATACAAACGCACTTGCTATCGTGTTAATCAATGCGGATACTCGTTAAGTTCATATCTTTCACCGCTGCATAGAGAACACACAATATGCTGTTGCTTGTCACGCAGTTTTTGTGATAATATGTAAGCCATTATTGATACAATTCCTTGAAATATCTGTAAAAATAATTGATATTTTTGATATCTACACCTATTGTTGTCCATTCATATACTCTACACTTACCATAAAGTAAACGCTAGTCCATATAAAACTAAACAAGAAAATCCATAGCATTATTCTGGATATAATTTCACTTATTAAAGCACAAGCAGTCTATTGAAAGTTAATCATAAGTTCCATCAATTAGTAGAGGTTTTAATATCGCCTTCGTCGCAATTTAAATATAACCCTTAACTGGTATCGTGGTGGACAAATATGAAAGATACGTTAGAAAGTTTTTTCTTTGGCTTAAGCAATATCTGTGGACGTCGTTTGTCTAATTTCGGCATACTTGAGAGTAGCATGGAAATTCGATTTTTGGTATCGGCCATTACCAATAATTTAAGCGCTTTTTATTGTATTTCCAAGGTTAGCACGCAGAAGGTATTGAAATTTATTTTGTGAAAGTGAAGTAAAGCTGAAAACCTAAACCTCCAAGTTTCTTATTAAGAAAATGACAGATAGGAGTGACCTAGAAATACAAATTCGCTCACTTGTTAGCGGAATACTCATGGCCGAAGACATGATTTGACAAATCTAGGAACAACGGAAAAGCTTCGAATCACTTATAATTGATGATGTCCTATTAAGTAAATAGGCAACTGCCGCGATCACCCCAAGATGCTTTTCTGGTCCACTTTAAGAATAATGCACTGTTTATCCACGAAGACGGAATCACTTCTGCGGGGGCTGAGATGAATTAGCTCTTGCAGTGGATCACGCAATATAATGTGCTTATGATGAGTAATTCTCCGAATTCATTCAACTGCAGTATAATTCGACACTCAAACACCCTAAGCCGTTTGCAAAGTACAATTCGTCTTGAGCACGCCTTATTGCGCCGCGAATGTTTTAATATGGACCGTTGCCAAAAGCCAACACTGTCGGTCTCGCGCGCACTTGAATTCCACTTCTGGGTGAATGCTTTGTGAAATAATGCTACTCAGTGGAGATCTACCAGTTCCATAAGAGGAAGACTGCCGTGCTGTCTTCATTCTTCAACGGCATTTTGACGATAGTAGCAAGAGTTCTATAATGCATATGAGGCTATACCTAATTTTGTGCTAGAAATAAAAATCTTCAGAACGTAATTGGAAAATATACGCTACAATCGGTTTAAAAAAAATTATTCTTTAATGAGAATAATCCAGAACGTCGGTCATATCTTCATGAATTATAATACCAATCAAGAGTTAAGTTTCTGTTGCTCCCGAATGGTGGCTATGCGTCACAATATCTTTCATTTATTTATTCTCACTTACAATTTCTAGAAGCCAAGATGATTCAGTGACAGCCGCCACGCAGAATACTGCCGATAATATCATATTAAAGTAGTTTAAGACCAAATATCTTCCAAAAGTTTCCGGATTAACAAATAATGATAGAATTATATGAAAGATGGCACCAAGCTTTAAGATGGTAAAAAACTGTTTAATATATGTGAGTAAATAATAAGTTTATGAACTCACAATATTAAAAGAATTGAAGGCAAGGAAAACGTATTTAAAATATAAAATAGAAAACGCCATATTTTCTCTATAACCGTCCGATACTTTGGTTTCGCAAAATAAACTAACCCTTGGAAACCAAATATACGGTTAAGTAAACCGCTTCGAATAATTGAAAGCAAATTTAAAAATACTTTTGTGGTTTAGAGCACAATGCTTATCGAATACGATGCACGAGTGCTTTTTGAGGAAGATTTTATCGGCAAAACTTATGATTTGAACTCCTTTCATTTGTTTTCTACTCATTGAGGCAGCGAGTGATTGCTAAAGTTTTTTTATGCGAGACAAAATCACAAGAACTGTTAATAGTATTTTATCATTCTTCGTTATTTGCAAACCTTCGACGCTCCTCAGCTGATTAGCTAAAGCTGGATTTGAGGGAGAAGGAGAAAGTGGCTTCAGGTAACGATAAAGTTTTGCCCATTTGCACGTCTTATTAGTTTATAAGTAACTCAAAGGTAGCGGCGGACTTTTGCATACTGGAGTGTTTCTAAATACTTGCACCGCAAAGTAAGTAATTATGCCGGCATGTAAGCGCTAGCGCACTGCTCTGCAAGTGATCACACCATAGCAGAGCTACTAATAATGCAGTGTATCTATACCTGCTGAGTAGCCGCAGCAGTAGTACTTTAAGGTAAGTATTTTTACAGTTTGTTTTTTGGTCGCAATTTCGCTCTCCTTTTTTGATTCCTAACACACTTAGGGCTGTTTTTAGACGATTTTTCAGCGTTTCTTTGCGCCTGTTATTCCACAAGTCTGCTTAATGTAAAAACGATTTTCACGAAAAAAGCGTTGTTCATCTGCCCCCTCTTCAGCCTTTTTCTTCAAAAAGTCATAAATTTTAAAAATAATCCTTATTTGCTCGATACTTAGATCAGCAAAAGGGAGATTTAACTGCATATTTTATATGGTGGCTATATAGGCAAATCGAACGAGAGCTGTGAGAATTCCAAATGCCGTCAAAGTTTTCTATGATTTGTGTAACATGTGAATGCCTTTCCTTTTATCGCAACCCTTTGGAGGTAACCTAGGGTGAAGGAGCAGAATATTCCCTTCACTCCATGTCGTGAAACAAGTTGGCTTCCAATTAATCCGCCCAGGTTCGTTCCAATCGTTCAACGCCGAAATTTTTTTAAAAGTCAGTATTTTCACTGCATACACACACAGAGCGAAAAATCTGTTTTTGCAAACCATAGGGTGCAGAAATATATTTAATTCGCACGTTCTATCGTTTGTTCTCGAAAAGGTGAACTTTAGAAATCCTTTAGAAATATTTGTAGTTCGGATGAACTCTTGTGTGTATTTAGTGCTATGCGTTTACCAGAGATTTTTGTTAACAATTTACATACAAGCGTATCAAGTGAAACTCTTCGAAGGTGGGAGATTGACTTAAGAGTCCTAACGAGCTGTTATCACTCAAGTTTGCCAGAAATGTGATCACTTTTCCGCATTGTTATAAACAAAAGTGAAACAATTTATAAATGTTCAGGTTGCCACATGGGATGGTTCAGTATGTGTCTTAAAGTACATAATAGTTTTTTTTCAGATTTTTAAAGAACAAAATGGCCTCGAACGAAATGGTTTGCAACACAATAAATCAGGGCCACATATATGTCGACTATTTTTTTTTAATTGTTTAAAATACAATAGGACACAGCGTATAATTAAACACCCTACACCAGTCCACTTAATATAATAGTTCATGTAACGACTTTTGCAAATAAGGTGTTTTATGGGAAGTGGTCGAAGAAGAAGTCCGATCTGAACCACTTTTGGTGGTCAATAACAAAGATGGGTCTCTCTCAAGTCCTTCTAAATATTGCATACATCCGCACAAACTTAATATACCCCTGCACTACAAGTGGTGCACGGTACAATAAAAACTGCGTTCATACGCTTTCACCGAACTATTACTAAACATAATTTCAATACCGATTAAATATAAATAGAATTAAGTGTAAAATTTAGAATATATTTTACAATCTCTAAAGCGTAACGAACTTAATGGTTGATAAATATGTACATGTAACACTACTGCAATAATTCAATACCAAAATACATAATAAACTTTTAATAACTGTAGCGTAACGTATCTGCAGTCAAATTGCAAATCAGCGTAACGGTTAATACTATTCCGAAAACCTGTAATACAAAGAAAACACCATCATTTAAGCTGATGGACAAAGTTCTGTCAATACTCAAACTCACTTCGACGCCAATTAGCGACACATGAAACCATTTTTCTGCACGATATATATCCAAATAAGCATTTGAAACTGCCGATAGACAGCCTTCTCCGTACGGATAGAAGGTTTTCTTGTTATTCTTCTCCACATGATAACAGCTATTGGGAATTTTTAGGCTCAATGCTGTGTAGTCGCTATAACCTCGTTTTCCACAGCAATGATACTATGAATAAAGGAATTTATTCCGCGAGTTAAAAGAAGAGAAATGCTTCTACATTTACATTCTGAATACTTACACTGTACTGCAAAGCATTCATTTTACCCCGTTCTACGAGTTCTTCAATCCACGTGTACGTTATCATTACTTCAACAGAGTTACGAATTCTGGATTCATCATAACGCCACAATTTCCAAACGTGACCGATGATTAGCATTAGCAGAACGAAAATGTACTAAAAATTTATTTATTTAAACAAAAATTAATTAAATTCTGTTTGCCTTTTTTTCGCGTTTCTTTACCAGAGATAACAACTTTAAGGAGCCATTAAGTGCGCCACCGCAACCAATGAAAGCTGAGACAACAAGTGCCACTCCCATAATGATTTGTACAACTTTTTCGGTGTAATCCAACGATCCATAATTATATTTTTGTAGCTCAAGCGCACTCTCAACCACACCTAAAATTCCGAAGATCTGCAAATAGTTGACTTATTTAAAGTCATTCTCAAATTTGTTCTCTTCACATTGGCCATCAGAAAATCTGCAGCCTACTTGGGACTTCAAGTATTTGAGAAGAAATCCGAGATTAATTATAAACACTTTGCCGATTAACTACAACAGTGAATGATAATAAAAAAAAAGCAGAAAGCTTCAATGTAGACGTCAGAGGAAGACTTTTATTTTGTGGGACCGTCTCCTTAAATGGCGATACATGAAAATAAAATGTTTATAACATAGTAGTCTTAGAATGCATCATTTGCCGTTAATGACCTTTTTCTCGTTATTTTGTAATAGTTAGGAACTGTTTCATGTTTTCCATATTATGTATGTATATATATATATATATAATGCACGAACTGTAAATTGTGCCTCATTTTGAGCTAACATCTTTTTTTTCGTTTGTGAGGCGATAGGTTAAGTTACATTAAGCTAGAAGAGTGACAGGGGGTGATAGGGACTTCAGCCGGAATAGCTGGTTCTCAACTGAAAGAGCTAATGAAGTGATTTTTCTTGATACGTGACCAGTCGACATAAGCACACAGGTCAGTTTAAGGGTACTTTTGGCATTTGGACAACACGTAAAGTAGATGCGCCCTGCGGACAATGGTATTGTTCATATCGGCGCGTAGTGTACTAACGGGCAAAAAAATTGAAAGAATGGCAAAATATTTCTAAGAGAAATATTGATCAAATGTAAACGAAGACAATTAAAATATGTACCCCACTGAACTAAGGAAAGATGATATTTTAGCATAGGAAATCTTTGTGTTCCTCAAAATATTACCCAATATCGCCTTCGCCTGTCCGTTTGTCCGAACGGGCAATGTTCAGCCAACCGGCCCCAGCAAGTCCGAATTTCTTCCGAGAAACCTCGATAATCCTGGTAAGGCCGACCCCGGCCAAAGATAAGTCTTCGCCATTATATAACATCACTGTCTCAGAAATTATTCCTGCCTGTGAAACTACCTTGTATGGTTAAACTATTAAGAGCTTCATGTCTACAAATGTACCTTTCTGCCGGGTTCGTTTATGATATCGGGTGTAGAGAAGGTAGTTGTATCATATCTGCTTGGGAGGTTCAAAAATGCAATAAGAAGAAGCCAGCGGAGGATTTACGGAAGTTCCCTATTTATAACAAATAAGCAAAATGCGTTCTAATCTGAATGAAAACTTATCCCGAACTCAGTTACGAGAATAGAGAGCTAATATAAAGTTTGCGAAAGCTAGTAATCTATAGCGAATACTGATCTGAAATTTAGTACAAATGCCTGTTTGCGGAAGAACGAATCTGAAACGAATGACGGAGCAGGTCACAACCAAATGCTACTTTTTATGCAAAAGATCGCAGTTAATATTTTTAGTAACAAGCATTCAATATTTAGATATGATAAGCGGAATCGCTCAATAAACCACGTCTAGCTGTGCCTTTAAGTTATTGGAGAATCAACATTTTTGGATTAATTTAATTAAAAAAATCAATCAAGCGACCTCGGTTGAGTTTTGACATGGACTATATGTACGGATGGGTGAATTGGGGATGAAAATGATTGCCATGGGCTATAAATTGATTTGGTGCTCGCTAAACGCAAGAACTCCTCTATAGCGGCAAACGTTTCCCGCCGAATTTCTTCATATTGAAAACAGACGATATCATGACTTTTGCTGTATTATGTCTATTGTTTTAATTAATGAACATGGTATCCCTTAAGGATGGCTTCATTTGATTCGAACAAACTTTAATCACCGCGCCCAACTAACTAACCCCTTCAATAGGGCCATCAAGGGTATTCAGCCTTCTTGTCCATGTTATGGGTTGGCAAATGCTCGCTCGTGGTTATTTACGCTTTGGATATTCTAGCGCATCCACTGCTAATCACTTGTAAGGATTTAGCTGCGCTACCTTTTGAATAAAAGGAATGTAGTCTCTCGGAAAATTCCTCTCTTTTGCCACAAAACAACATCTATTCAAAGCCCCAAGAAATTGCGTTGTGTGCGCTTTACTGTGGTAAGTTATACAGTTGCGTGTAACTTGAAGACTGTACTTTCAAATAAGGAAAAAGTCACATTCTTGTTTCGTACCCTAGAGTGCTAATTACAATCGCTCTTACCGAATAAGACCGAACTAGTTTGTACTCCTTTTGTCTGAAAATCTTATGAATTCGTCAATACTCATCTTACATCTGTATTTCACCCCACGAACTTATTGAGTATTGCGTTAATTAATCTATCCCTTAGGAAAGGGACTAATAGCCATTATTTGAAATTAAAAGAATATTTTTTTTATAAGATAAGCTAATAGAAATTTGATGTCTAAAGTAAATTTAATTGAAGAGCATAGATATAGATATACTGGCATTAACTGTTGAATAAGTTTTTATGTATTCATGCTTAGAACACAACAAATGAACAGAATGTACCATAAACTGAAGCATGAACCATTACAGGCTTTGAAACGATGCTTAGTAACGTTTTAGTGTACGAACCGGTAGAACATGTTAATGTGTTTTGTGAGTTGTGAACGAGATTCGAACTATATTTTTTTAAAAACATTCATTCAATGAATTGTTTTATTGAAAGAGATTTGATTGATCGAAAAGGGCACAAAGGGTTATGCTAAAGTGAACGGCAAGACACATATGTTTTAATGAAACTATTGCTGATTAAAATATAAAAAAATCATAATCGATGCCTGGTGGTGGCAAAGTGAAATTTTCCCTAACATGAAATATGTTTTCACGCTTGTACGGCTAGAACGTGTAAAACTTTTCATTTTTATTTCGAAATCGAAACTCTTTTGCAATTAATTCCACATCTGCTTAGTTTCTTCCATGACAAGAACAGTATTCAGGCCTATAAAAGCAAGTCATTTACTTGTTTGGAAACCGTTTATCAATGCTTGAGATTTGATTAATGTGCAAATTCACGCGAATCACTTGTTACTTACAACACAAAAAGTATTAATTACGACTATAGACCACTGCAAATATGATCGAATAGTTGCCATAATGAATTTGATAACTCTTCTTCTTTAAGGATTTGATCTGTTCTGATTAAAAATTTTGTGTCTTCTTTTTCCCCAATATTAACGGAAAATTCACGCACACCCGACCGACACATCTAAATGTATTATAACTAAATGAAATAAAGCAATTCACTGAATAACCAAAATAAACGAAAATATTAGGTTGTACGAAAAGTCATGGCTTTCATTGCTAATTGATAAATGAGTTTCTCGAAGGAAAAATCATTCGCAACTCATTCAATAGACAACTATTTGCCGCGTCGATTGCTTTTGCTTTCTTCTACGTTTAATTTCAACAGAAAGGAGGAGAAGATTACATTATGTTTTATATATAAAAATTTTTCTTTACAACTTTATTACTGCGGTTTAAAGTATCAGTGCTTTAGAAGAATGTAAAATTCCAAGAACGGGATGGAAAGATCGATAACTTGACATGCGTTAGAGAGTTTCACTTAAGTTAGGATGAATTTTTGATCTCTGGAAGAAACTGGAATTTTGGAGCACACGCATTATGACTTTTCCAACAACTTGATAAATTGAAACAACAATTTCTTTGAGTTTTTACAGCCGAAATATCTATCCAACTACAGTCGGTAAAAGGGTAGCAGATATTGTTTGCAACATAATGGCTTTGTCTAGACCTAGCAATGATTTCATCTCCAACCTGATACAGGGCTTTTGTGTTGCTGTTTGATGTTATTGTTATCACCACATAAGGGATAACAATCAAAATGGACATAGTAAATAAAAAATATAATAATAAAATTATAATATGTAATAACCATACTAATAAGTAATCATAGCAATAAGTAATAGTACAACGATAATAACAATAATATTCTATTTTTTATTTTACTTTACTTTTCCGTAAGAGATTTAAGAATGGATGCAACAAGTCGACGTATATAGAGTGCCATCACAAAATCAGGATCATCTGTAGACTCGAGTAGGTTTACCTTTGCAACTGATTCATAATAAATACTCTCTGGTCCTCTCTCGTTCATACGCGAAGTAAATTTACGCCTACTATTCCCATAAGAAGATTTTCCATCGCTTGTGTTCGCTTGAATGAAATTTACTAAAATATTCAAAAATCGTGGAGGTCAACAGATGCTTTCTTGCACTCAATTCATTGGTTGCTTGTATCCTAGTGTAGTGATGTGTGAGTTAACGAAAGAGAAATTAATGGTTTTTTGTGCATTTGTGTCTACAAATATTTCTAATAGCCTTTGTAGCGCCGAAAAGAAGTGTTACGTAATGTAATGAAATTGAGAAAAGAACAAAGAAAAATGACTGCTTTCATCAGATGAATTAATATTCTTCTTTTCATCTTTTATTTAATGTACATATATCTTAAAAGATAGGCAGTAGCAGCAAGCCTTGATATTCTAACGTATGCTGAATGTAGCTTCTGTACAGCTTGTTATGTTTTAGGTGAATTGAAAGAATGATTTTGGGATACGAACAACGAGCCCTAAGAAAAGTCAAAAAGCTCTTAGGAAATCCAAAAAGCTTTCAAGAAAGCCAAAAAAGCTTTCGGAAAAGTCGTTTAAAACGAAGGATTTCAAAGCTTTTTATAGTATGTCCAAGCTTTAAGCTTGGAGCCTTTAAGCTTTTCAATGCGATGAAAATATGTTAGGAAGATGAAACGATACCTAGTAGATCTCAAGTGGCGCTTTGTCGTTGTGTTGCTACCAGCAAAACCTGGTCTTGCTGCTTATGCCAAAAATGGCGCCCCTTATGGTATTTCTCACCATTCTCGAAAGTTGAAAGCGTTTAGAAATGATTTAATAAAGGGAGGGATATAAGCGACGGCAAACACCAGGTTTCCTTCACCTTAAATATTTTTAATTTTTAAAAAATTCTGGTCGAAGCCAAGCGTTGATTGTAATCCTTCTCAAATGCTTAAAAATTACCAACAAAAAAAATGATGAACAAAATTGAAGCAGAGAAAAGCCCCCAGTTAATCCTTAGCGGCCACTGTAGCACTTTCCCGGCGTATTGCTTGACCGCAGATCCTCCCTGACGGCAGCTCTCTTTTGGTTTAGACCCTCGCGCGAAATATTCGTCCCACACCTCTGGTCAGACGAAGCTGCTTACAGAGTAAAGAAACTATTTGTACCTCAATACTAAATGACAAGGGACTGATTGCAACCAATGTCTGTCTGAACTGTTCATGGCTAAATGTCGGTATGTAAGCCTTGGCGAATCTCAATTTTGACCATTTTCTCACAGTCGGTTTATGCTTACATACCAAATTTCAAACATTTGGTAAAAATAGTTTTGAAAAGCAGAGTTGGAGTTTGTTCAACTTCCTTGAATAGTGCTTTCATATAGATTCATGAGGTGTCATCAAAAATATCTTACGTTTCCTAATTCAAAATGCAACCATAGTTTTAAGCTTATTACTCAACAGACATATGTTACGGGATTACAGAGCTCTGTTAAGGGAGTTGGTGCTAATCTTTGCTAATTAAATTCGAATTTATCTTCACACCCTAAACACGCGGTTGGTAAAAAATGCGGTGCGTGAAATGTGTGAAAAAAGTCGATAGCTTCGATAATTGGCCGTTCAGGCCTTGCTTACTCTCCAGATCTTACACCGTTGGTAGTCACACGTTTCGTTTGATTCATTATTACTTAACTGAACAGCCCATTAATTTTATGGGAGACATTAAGAAAGGGTCTAAGGCCTGCATTGCTTGAAGAAATAAGTTCTACTTGTCCTAAGAAAAACTATCTGTTGCATTAAAAATCAAAAAAAATTCTAAGAAGCTACGTGAACTGTTTTCGTGTGTTTTAGAATAATCCGCAATTTATTGTATCGAAAATGTGCATTTCGTAGCGATTTTTTGCTTTATTTTTCATTTGGATATGGTATTCGAATCCGAATTTTATCGTCAAATGAATTTGGATTCGATCCTGACGGAAAACGCATACATTGCCAACTGTAAGCTCGCTACTCGACGCACCGACTACAGGGTCGATCCGCCGTTCATAGTTACAAGCCTAAATATAAAAAGTAGTATCGAGCTTATCGACGTTAACAACCACAAATTGACCCCTACACTAAGTTAACGATAAAAACTTGTAGAAATGAATTCACGTTTTGAGAACGAATTTTTAAATTAAAAAAGGAAATGCTTTATGATATGCTTTGATAATCGATTCGTTATTTGATAAATAAAAATAATAAGAGAAAAATGCGCGAAGATGTTCGGTTTACCTCTTCTTTATCTTTTCAGCCCTTCAATCGAGAAACATCATAACATATTCATACATTTACTTTATATATATATGTATATATATATTTTATTTTACATAGAGTTGATATTACAATAATATAAATAAATAATGTTTTTATTTGTAACGGTAATATTTCATGTATACATAAATATATTCTTGAATAGTTATAAAATACTTGGACTGGTTATCGGTTAGATTTTCTAACAGCAGGTGGACTAATTTTCGAAAAGCCGTCTTCGGCGTTCATTGCGCAAGTTTATGCCCAGCAATGAAGCTATTCCCAAGGCTAACACCTAGAAGAAATAATGTAAATATTAATTAATATTTTGGCTTTACTTCACTTATATTAATTGTTATAAGCGTTCTAATCACAATCCCTATTGCGTAAGCTTAACAGTGTATTTAGTAAATATTGAAATAGTTATCAGAGGATCTATCGATTTTGTTAAGAATGTGTAACACATGTGTGAATAAGCTTCATGCTCACACTGTTGTCAGGGCTTTACCAGTAACAACGCCTACGCATGATGGCAGCAGAGATACAAGATAATCCACGAATTCAAAAAATCGATTACTTTGTGTGCCTAACCATCACTCCGTCTGGCATTTGCATTTGAAAGTATGATGTCAGGTAAAGTTAAATTAAAGAAAAACAAACGTGATGCGTACTTTCTTAGTCCATTATGTGTTTATATGATCGCATTTAAATCGTTGGTATCAGAAACCCTCGCCCTCTCGCTTGCTTGATAGTAATTTTAAAAATGAAAAAATTTTTCTTAATGCAAGCTACACTCTTACACTTTCCGATTATATCTACGTTTGCAGTTATTTTATTGCATTGGTCCTACATGTAAATCTTCCGCTCACAATGTCTAGAAACGGATATCAGAGAACCAATAATGTGTATATATACTACGTTCTCTGCTAGGATAACAAATCGACTCGATTGTCCTAACTGAGATAGAAGGTGAAACTTGCACAAAGGTATATCACAGTAAGCTTCATCGAAACTAAATTTCTCATGGGAATGGCCACAATATCATACATAATGTTATGAAAAGATTTAAGATATATGTTAATATATTGAACAAACTTTTAAGGCCCCTTACGAAGGTTTTCAAGCATCAACTCGTTGATTTTTATTACACTTTTGCGCTTTGTACCATTTTTTAAATGCGTTCTAAACGATTTCACGCGCTCGAGCCTTTAGCGTACACGATTCGTAGTACGATTTCTGCAACATTTCGTTCTATGAAATTTAACTGAATTGCGCAGTCGAAGGTGAAGACTTTCTTCAAAAAATGTGTCCATTGCAGTAACCGCGAGGTGCTTAAGAATAGCATAACAATAAAACAAACAGCAAAAGAGGCTGAATAACTAATTATTGTCAAGTTGTGGATAAGTGATGATATGAAGTATGTTACATACAAGCGTATATTTAAAATTCTTTTGTATCACATTTTTAAAGGAGTGCGCTTTCGCATAGCCTGGTGAGTTAATCTAATCTAGGCACTTGCTGTTACATATTATTAGTCATAATTAATTTTTTTTTGATATAATTAATAAAAGTGTTTAATCTTGGTTTTTAAGATTTTGGTATTGACTGTTAGTGCTTAAATAATTAAACGTCCCACTTTTTCTGTCGGCATACCCAAGTTGCATAAAGAAATGAATATACAAAATTTTCTTTGTATCTACGAGTACTTGGCTGCTTTTTCCGAAATGCCCCCTGTAAAGCCTTTGCATAGGATTATGTTCTAGAATTAAAAGGCACTTGTAAACGAAACTAACTTGAGGTGATATCGCCAGAAGGGAGACAATACATAGCCGGCCATCTATAAAACTTAACATATCCGTGTGTCTCTATCGATTATATTTGTGATTTCTCTTCTCTATCGTGTCCGTCTATGCTTCCACTAAAATTATTTCTGTGATTTTCAAAATTTACTATATTTTCATAGCACCGCTAATGATTTAAAATAATTGGTTAGTTGGTTGGTCAATTGATCCGGAGTAGCAATATGTTGGAGCACCCGTTTGCCGGAAAATAAGCGTGCGATCCTTCGTACCAAGGTTAAATGTTACGTCCTCTCGAATAGGGCGAGTGGAGACCAGCGCTAGTCCTCACTGATCTGAGTACTTATAAGCTACCGAAGCGAATACAGCAAAAACTTATCCCGTTCTACCAGTCAACATAAAAAATGCGAATTGGAAGAATACTGCCAGCGGAGACTAAAAATAAACTTCGTTTTTCAATCGTTAGCAGGTTGGGCTTGTCACTTGTGGTACAAGGGTGTATAAAGTGTGCGTAGATGTGTGCAACTTGAGATAGAAACACCTTTGATTGTAACGATTTAAGTTTGTCTGTCCGTCGGTGCTTTTTGTTTTCTTATGTTGAACCTAAAGGTCCCAATTTTTGAGATATTTTGATGAAATTTGATACATTCATGTGTTTTGGCTTAAGCATGAACTTTGCTTTATTTTGAAAAGTCTTTATATAAATAAATCCAGGTTGTTATAGTGTATTTAATGAAGCACCGAATGTTATATGTCTATTGTTGTGTTATATGTATGAATTCAGGTAAAAGTTTTGGTTTACAGGGTATCTCTAAATTTCTTCCACTGCGCTAAATGTTAACCTAATTACGTCGCTTTATATATCTTATGGCTACCACTCCCGTTTTGCTTACTCACTTCAAAAAGGAATAAAGTCCATTTTACGGAGGATCCGATATGTGCGCTTTTAGCAGCATTTTCTTGCACGGCCTCGAGACAACTTTTTGTATAACGTTTTGAATCAATTCTCTCATAGTTTTGATAACAACTTGTTGGTATAAACTTCCCCATCGAAATATAATCTTGCGTTGAATTTTTTCCACAACAATAGTACTATGAAATCATGAAACAACAAAAATATATATACACATACATATATATATTTTAACACACTTGAGTGTGAATTTGCGTATGTATACAAACATTTTGTTCAACCTCCGCGATACGCTCCACGTTCACTGGATAATTTTGCCAAAGCTTAATGAGGTCATCGGTGGCATTTCGTTTATAATCGGTGGTGTGTGCAACCACAAGGATATAAATTTGAAAAGTCAATAGAAATACGACACACAGTCCATACTATATGCATACGCAGGAATTGAAACAAAGCGAAAATCAACTTTAAATTCACTTAAATGAAAATTGAACTCCATCGCGGTCTTACACTCCAGATAAGGCCCAACGATTCACGACATGCACCAAAACAACCCAAGAATGATGTAAGTATAAGAAATGAACCGATAAATATTTGTATTATCACAGCGATGTGCTCAAATGTGCCCGGTGTCGAAATATTCAATTCGTAAACCGATAACGCTATTAGTCCGACACCCAATAACTACAAATAATTAAAGTGATTGTGTATTCATATCCCGATGCAATGGCTTTTCTTCCTCTTTCTTTTTCTCTTACGTACCGACAACACGGTGTTAATTATATTTAATACTATATTATAAAAAGTTGTTTGGCAATTCATGGTCGTTAAGAATTTTCCAAAAAAAATTTAAAATAAAAATAAATAGGAATAATAATTATATAAAAGGTTTAACAAATTTTCTCTCGACCACCATTTGCTTTCGCGGTTAACAGTAAACTAACTTCACTTTTCTTTTTCTCTGCACATTATTGTTTTCATTGGTTATGTTTACATTAGTTTCAAGGTTTCTCTGTGTACATAAATATATTTTTATATATTCACCATTATAAACGGATGAATATACGGGGTGCGAGGTTACGCTTGCATTTCAAGGAATAGGCGACTGTGTGTGTGCGTATTTATATTTCCATAAAAGTTAAAAATTATTACCAAAGTGTAGAAAGTCTACAAATGTGGACGTAAGCAACTTACTATATTACCCTACCAAGCCTAATCCAAGTCTTCATGTCCGCCTGAGGGGCCGAGATCTCGACCAACAATTAAACGGCTACATCACTTGTGGCACAGAGTACATTAACTTACTGCGGTCATATGCAACATGCAGAAGGGTGTAAGGTGGGCTTACCTTTTATTATACCGATCGATTCAGAATCATTATGTGAATTAATCTAAGCCTGTCTGTCCGTCTGATCGTCTGATGTGTCGCTATCTAAATTTGCGGTCAAGATACAGGTCTCAATTTTTGAGATATTTTGATGAAATTTGGTACAGGGACATGCTTTCGCCCAAAGACGAACGCTATTGAAAATGGTTCGAATCGGTCAACTTTTTCGACCACTCCCCACATAACGCCCTATTCAGAAAAAAATTGTAATTTTCGAAACTTCTCCGTCAAAGTGGTTAAGTAGTAGTATTTCGGCATTCTAAATTGGTACGAAAACTTTGGACCGGCTGGAGTAATTTTTGAACCTCTTCTCATATAACCAAAACTGAAGTGAGTTACGACAAAAAGGTATAATTTTCAAGACTTCACGATGAAAATTGTATCATAATAGTAATTTCACATAAAAAAATGAACTTTGCCCAATTTGGACCATCATGGCCTATTTTTTAGATCCTACCTCAATAAGGATTTTCACGATAATTTATCCTTTATAAAGTAGAAAAGTTTAAGTTTTAACAAGTGGTAGTGGAAAAGATAAACCCTGCAAAATTTGGACCATCTACGCCCATTTTTGGATCTTGCCCCATGTAAGGATTAAACTTGTACTACATTAAGTTGCGTTTTGCCTCCGTTTCCCCATAAATATGCATAGTAGCGATCCCTCACCCAAACTTTCCATGTTCTCCAAGACCAGAACTTGGGAAGAATCCAAAGTTGACCGGCGTAAGCCAAATTGTGAGCTGAAAATTGTTGTAATATTATGCACTACGAATGTTAGGCACCGAGAGTCAGGTCTCATTCGAATACAATAAACACGGACTTGTGCATACTTGTAGAAGTAATGAATTTAGTGCAGTTGTCGCCAAAGGTTTTATTGCGTTTTTTACTGCTTTCTAGGTATTTGGATCTTATCGAGTCCCAAGCTCTCCGTGGCGGCAATCTTGACAAAAGCTACTTCTATTCTAGTCTCTTACCAAAGTCCATAGGCATGCTTTAAAGCGTTCCTTTTCGCTGATCAACTGCATGAAGTACAAGTCCGTGCTTATAAAATCTTGCGCTAAACACTTAGCTCAATATGCGTTAAGTCTGTCTTGATCGAGAACACCTGCTTGTTGTCCCTTAAACCGATCATCTTCATATATATTTCGAAGTGTAACTTACTCCATTGTGCGTGCCGATGAAGTTGATCTCTATCGTATATGTCCGATGTACATTTGTTTGAATAGGCGCAGTTTAGCGATGCATATTACAAAGTTACACCCAAGCTGAATATAACTTCTTGTTTATTTTCCTTTACCTTCTACGGGTTTTTAAATTTGACATAAGTAACGTAACATAAGTAATAAAAAGGAAAATTTATTTATATCTGATTTTTGCAACAAAATAACAATAAAATAATAAATGAAAAATACAACTTTTTTCCTTCTCCTCTTTCCACATCGATTCGGCTTCAAGTATAAGTTGCCTAAGATGTTGACAAATTATTGAAATCTACCTGGAGGGAGAGACAGGGTATGTATTCACTTTGCACAACCAATGCTGGATACGCTCCTTGCTTCGATCATTTCGATGCCATAAATGCTCTTTTGAAAAATATTTCAGAATAATTTTCCTTTCCTTTCAATGACGGTTGCTTTCAAAGAATACTTTTGCTCTACTTTTCTTACTTTGCAAAGTCATGCAAACACTTTCGCTATTTTGCGTGTTGCATGTAATGAAGTCATAGTATAGCTTAAGCTTTCATTTTTTAAATAAATTTTTGTTTGTGTTTATATATAGAACCATTAGATATATAGAGATATGTAATGCATACAGCCGAGGATGTATAAATAGTAGCGTAATAATATAAAAGGCTCAAGAGCATTTTTTTTCTGTTTTAAAATTCAGTTTAAATTCTACAAAAAGAAGCGAAAACTTTATAGCCCGAGCGACTTTAAATATTCTGCTTTACTGCAAGTACTGCCATCGAAAATGAAGAATTTACTAAAAATTGGGAATATTTTAAAAAATATTTCTAGAGGAAGAAATCAGAAGCATGAACCGACATAGCTGTACCTAAATGCGACTAATTTTTTTGTGGACGAACTTACCGCTGCTCGCCTACTTTTGACGACAAAGTAGACCTGTTTCACACTTTTCAAGAACCCTTACCTTTGAGGGGAGATAAGAGTCGCAACCAAGACGGTCTTCGCGCACCCTAATCTAAGCACTGTAGACCGTACTGTGGCTCAATTGATGAAGGCATAACAGTACTACCGATTAGGCCCACCCGGTCCAGGTTTTTCGTCTCAATTTAGTAGTTAGTCAAAATGCTGTACGCATCGGACGGATAGACAGGGGGGCGGCCGGAGAAGTTTCAGTCGATTTAGAAAGTGAATTTGAGGGGGGCGGTGTGATAAAAGGTGAATCTAACATAAATCCTTCTGCTTACTACGCACAGATCCGCTCAAACGTATTCTGTCTTGTACCGCCAGGGATGCACTAAGTAATTTTATTTCTTTTTTGTTCAAAAATTTGTGAAGACTGCTTTTAGTCCGCGGATTTTTAAAACTTTATTTTACGTATGTTTTTGACCCTTTTTTTTAAATCTGTGCCCATTCTTACGATAAAGTCTATTGACATATCCATGACCGTTTATGCATAGCGTGTATTGCACTGTTAAAATTAGGGGAATATTCTCGTTTCGTGCATGTGCATATAAATATATTTATATATATATGCAATGTTTATTATATTACGGATTCTACGTACATGCATTCCATTGTTTCTTTAGCTAACATTTTATCGTTATAACGTAATAATTGTGACCTAATTTTAAGGCTGAAGGCATACATACACTTTCACAAGATATTAAGTTTGATATTTAATTTGCGATACATCCATCAATTTGTACGTGACAGTTGAAATTAATTAAATTATCCTAATGGTTTAACTAAACCCTTTAGCGTGATGCTTATGCACCACATGTTCAACTCAAAATTGGCTGAGTTAACAAATTCGAAGCCTGTGATTAATCGTGAGCCGTTCCTTTCTAGATCCAGTATTTTATTTGCTGTGCCGGAAGATTTAATGAACCTTTTCGCTTGCCGTTGTCCGGCAGTTTCCTTCCAATGAAAATCCGACTTTCCATCCGCTCATTACGATATCAGCCTATCAATGTGGCTTCTTGGTCCGCCGCACAAACTTTCCGAACTTATCATTGTTGCTCGGTCTTCCCTAGACAATCAGCCCTTTTATTGACTTCGACGGGCGATCAGCCAAGTGCCCACATTATGCTTTCTCAGCTCATTCAAGGTTTAGGGCCATTCCAAGGCGGGCCTAGATGTTATTTTTTACCCTTTCAAGGCTTTTAAGGTGGCTTGGCTGTCGGAGTAAAAGCAAATGAGTGCTCTTGCACCACATTGCTCCAATTTCTTTGGATAAAAAAATCCCTAAAAGCACACAATAAAGTTAGACACAATGAAATTGACACAATATTTTCGCGACAATGAATTAAAAATTATATATTAGTTTTTTGTAATAGCATGCTTCCCATGGATGGAAGGATACACAAAACGTCCGCTGACTTGGTTAGTTTCCATGCTCAATGATTATTAGTGACCAATTTTCTATCCACCTATCTTAAGACTTTCGGGATGTTACAATATTCCTTACAAACTTAATATACCCTCTACTACAAATGACGTGAAAGCGAAACGAGCACAAAGGCACGAAATATTCAATGAAGGCAAAAAAGCAGATGTTCGGCGACTACGAACGGCAAAATTTTCGAAAAAAACCAGAATTGCAAATTTGTATGCGTGCTTTGGGGAATCGGGGGAGGAAACGAACGGATTCTTTCAATCGCAAGTCAAGGAAAAACTTAAGCAATGGGATAAAACCAGTACCATGCTCGCCTGGAAGAGGCAGTTTTTAATCCTTTAAAAGTATAACAACATCGCTAAAGAAATTATTCATACGCCCCACCCAAGACACCTTTATGGAAGTTACTGGGAAAGCGACAATGTAAACTTTGAAGGATCAGTTATTTTGTTTCCAAATAATTTCCGTTATATATTATATAATGTTCACAAAATATATTCGCACTTTTTAAATAACCTACATGCAGGCGCCATATTTCTTAGGGGAAAGTCCTCTCCTTCGTACCCGTGCGTTGTTTTGTATATAAATACTTGCGGAAGCCGAATTTGAATAAAGAAAAATCGCTATTTGTCACTATCTGATGTGCAGTGGATTTGCTATATATAACATATATTAAGATTGTATTAAATAATATGGAGATGGAGAGAGGGCTTATTTTCTGTTCAAGCTGAATATCTACGTGCATTATATATACAAAACAAATATCTGCATAAAAAATTCATATTCGTTCATGCATGTGTGTAAGTATGAAACCGGAATTTTTGTATAAAAAAAATGTGGTATACGTACCTCTTATGTATATATATATATATGCAGATACATTCATAAATACGTATACGTATAAATACATATAAGTACACACATACTGAGCTTTGCAATTTAATACCCATTTATTTTTATTTAATTTGATAGTTAACTCATTGAATTACAAGTAAAACGAAGATCGATTAACATGCGGTAGGATATAAATCATATGAAAATACGATATTAAAAATAATTTTAAAAAATATGGTAACTTTGTTTCAGTAGTACAGAATATAATAATAACTATATGCTGCGCATTATTTTCCAATGGCTTTTTGTTATGAAAAAAGAAGACATGGAACCTTTAGTAACGAAACATTTGAAAGAAAGTGCAAAGCAAAAAATTGTGTGGTGCGTATCTATCAAACGCAAAAACAATCCTCATTGATATTTTTGTAAGCAAAGCTCCGATTTCGAGAAAATGGGTAAAACCCATTTAGTACTGTTTAGAGTACTGTTTAACCCTAGCTCCATATATTATTCTTCGAAGAATATTACTTCCGTATCGGAAGAACAATCGACTTCTCAAGGGAATACCAATAAATACAGCAAGAGTTCTAATGCAGTGTCGTTGACGTCTTCTGAAGGGCTTTTTCAATGTGGGACCGAGTCCGTCTCATGCTGAGGAACATATTGCCGTAGTTACTCTTTCAAATTCGACACGGATGTGTTAATTGCTCTTAATAGCGTCGGAATAGCTCACAACCGAGTACATTCAGACAATTTCCAGAAAATGGGGATGGCAATGCCAAGTTTCTCTAAACTTCACATACTTTGCACGTCCAATATTGTCTTGTGCTCAGTTTTCATCGCACGTCGCAATTCAAAAGGGCTTTTTTTCTAATTCAGCAATGAAAGCGCTTCCGGTGTTTGATGTATTGCTTTTTCATTAAGCCCGACTTGCTCGAAACTTTCAAAAACTATAGTTTATATACATTGTTCTGTATTTTGACGTTCCCATGCAATTAAAACTTAATTAGATAGGGCCAACACGCTTAGGCAAGCGACAGCTTGGTCTCTCTACATCATCGTCTTGTACCAATTGGAGCAACAGATATGAGAGATAGAAACCATTGCGAAATTCACCGTTAGGAACTGTTTCCAGCTGACAGCGGTCACTCTCTCCCATCCCGGCATTCCGCCAACAGTGAAAACAACATATGGTTATTCTTCACACAACCGACATAATGAATAGGCACTCAAACAGCCTTGGTGCTCGCAGTTCGAATCACTAATCCACTTTGATTAATCGACCTTACTCTTGCATAGAGATGCTTGCATTCGGATTGTCCGTACATCCAGGACTGTCGTGCAGTTTTTCTTCGTGGGATTTTAATCTCCAACCAAGCTAAAGCTAAAGATAGGGCGAAGATAGGGTGAGAGGTACTCCTCTCAGACAAAATAATATCGTTTCTTAGAAAAGCCCAAACAAGTTACTATACATCTGGAAAAAATATTGTTTTTTAACCGTCGATGAATTACTTTACAATTCGACCTTGCGAGATTACGAAAACGAAATTTGATTTTTTCTATATAAGATGGCGAGGTTATGATGAAACACTTCTCTACAGTTATTCGTATAACAGCTTTTCAAAGTAAGGCATCATATGAAAAGTGGTCGGAAAAGTAGTTCGATCCAAATCATTTCGAATAGCGTTCTTGTTTGGATAAAAACACGTCGCATGCATATTAAATTTCTTCAGAATATCTAAAAAAATTTCGAGTTATATGTTGAACGCAAGAAAACAACAGGGATACACGGACAGACAAGCTTAGATGAACTCGGAAAATGATTCTGAATAATAAAAGAAGGGTCTATTTCAGATTCTTCTCGGTGTTGCATACCTTCGAACGAACTTAATATACCGTTGTACCACAAGTGGCGTAGGGCATAAGAACATTTCAGTTATTAGAATTGATTATGCGTAATCTTTGAGCTCGATTGATGATCAGCGCGGCATGTGTGATATGTTCACCTGAATGAGTCGAATTTCATATTTCCTTTTAAAATCTATAAATGAACTTCACCGCGGTTTTAATCAATAAATTGTCGTGAGTATTATTACCGGAATTGCAATATCAATGCAAACCGCGTAGTGAAAATGTAAACTTGACAAACTTGACAAACGAAAAAAATGCAATTTATTTCGAGGTCATTTTCTATAGATAGAATAATTAAATCATTCGAATGCGGGTGAAGGATGGAATGCGTTCTGTTTTTTTTTTGTTTTTTTTTGTCTTTTACTTTATGATTTTTTTATTTTATATTTTAAATATAATTCTTATCTCTTACTCAAGTAAGGAAACTAAATAATGCATAAGAGTAATAATAGTATGAGAGTATGAATGTCAATACGTATTACGTACTAATTCCGTACATGAATACGACAGATGTTAAATTCATTTTGAATCTTATTCGAGTAAAAGTCATTTCATAATTGCACTTTTCTAAGGTGGTTAGTTAAACGATAATTTTACAAAATTTATCATATTTAGTCCATAGTTGCATATTTTTGTTTTTGCTTGCATTACAAAATTCTTACGCTTTAAAAGCGCATACGTCTCTGAGTATTGCGGAAATTTATCACCAAAAATACGGCCAACAAGAAAGCAATTAGCTGAGAATTAACGAAAGAAAAAATCAGATTTCTGTTCTAGTTTCGAAAACATTATTAACAAAAAATACCTCAAATGCTATTAAAATCCAGGATATGATTGAACAATGCCACCATTCGTCCTCATAATATGTTTGCAGCTTGCTACTGCAACCTTCGGTGAAAAGATTGCTGACTTTTGTGTAATCCTGATCCACATAACAACTAATTGGTATCGGTTTACTAAGAACAACGTAATCGTTGGCACTAGTTTTTCCACAGCATTCGTGTTCGGTTTGGATTTCATCCATGCTATTCGATTCCCAGGCTTCGTTTACTATACTGAAGCCGTTGCGCATCCCGCCTTCGCTTATATCGTTGCTAGTGAAGACAATTTGAAGGATAGCCAAAAGCAACAAGAACACAGCACACTACAAAATAGAGAGAGAAAATATTACTCGAATATTCAAAAATAATTGACAAGACACCTTACCGTCGCCATTAGGCACATGGATTCCCGTACGGCTGCAAAGCAGCCCAGAAATGCAAAGAAGACTATTAGGGAGCACGCAATGTAGACGATAATTGCCAACTGCTCTTGGATATAATCTGGATTAAATGATATCCAAATTATTGCACAAATTGCGAATATCTGAGAAAGAACAAGAAGAACGATGAACGAGAAGTTATTGGAAATTAAACTAAAGATCTCTTTTAAGATCTCTTCAACTTGAATTATATTTTATCATATCCACCGTAAACTGATTTACGGTATCTGCTGACGGGATACAGGAAAGATCCAGTCGATCGTATATCGTTTTATATTTATCGTAAATCTTGAAAGCATGCTCTCAATTCGGTCAAGTCTTTAAATAGCTCTCATTCGCTTGTATATACAGTACTTGATTGCAGAATGAACCAAAGACCTTCCTTCGTTTGTCGTATCCCTGCTAAGATAAACCCACATTTTATTATACCGAACGAATCATTCTTTAAGCCTGTTTGTCCGTCTGATGTGCGCCTATGTATTCTTGTGTTCAACTTAGTTACAGGTTGCGATTTTTGAGATACTTTGAGGAAATTTGATACCGTGACGTGCTTTGACCCAAGGGCGGTCAGAAATCCCGAGAAAAAAAGTTCTTCAGCAACCAATCTAATTTTATACCCTTATCCTTGACAAACTCTTGTTCTGAATAATATATATGTGTAAACTTCGAATCTAAGGCTTATCTCAACGCTATTGTCTGCGATTACATTTATGAAAGTGTACTTAAATCCATTTATTCTTATACCATATGAAGATACAGCCTGAGGAAGGCAGAACCAAATTTAACTCACATGCTTTTCAGAGATGCCTCCTACTGAATTTATCATATCTATCGAATTACTAAGAATTATGTTAGGATATGAGTACCATTCGCAACAAAATTATTGGCATAAAGTGCTACATAATGCTGCGTCCTTCTCTCTAAAAGTTTCACTTATATGTAGTTTTTGGAAATTTTGAATAGGTGGTATTTTTTTTACCGGGAGACTCTTGGTTCGCAGGATAAAGCTGCTGAATTGCGACGGGAAGAGAAATCATAAAACCATAATGCAAAATAGGGGAGCCAATAATCCTATTTGTAAAGTTTGATATCCATGGCGTCCCTATTTAGAAGTATGCCGAGGCATTAATTCGATCTAGTGCATTAGGTGTTGTTTTAACTAAACGAAATTTTAAGAAGGGTACGCTCCCAACACGTCTCATGGAATTGAGTCGAAGAGCTAACGCAAGAGGCTGAACGGCCTATATCATATCAGGCATATGTCAGATTTTTCAAAAGCTCTCATAGGCATATGCCTTGAAATCACAGAAAACGAATACATGCACTGATAACATCTTATTGCGAGATATAAAAAATAGGTAAATTAAACACTTAGTGTCCTTATTTAAAAAAAAACAACCTCAATTAGAACAGGTGGCAGCGGCCGATATCCTCCATTTTCAAATATATACCTCATTTATATAATAATATGAAAATTATACTCATTGTATTAGCTGCAGTATATGAGTGATGAGCAAAAACCCAAATATATGTGTGTTTTCGAAAACGGAGGTTTTCTTAGTTCACCTTGTGCTGTAAGTGTGTCCTTTGATCGATTTGCCTCATTTTCAATAACTGTCTTCTTCGAAGAACTGGTTTTTAATGGTTTTACTAAATTAGAGGACGTTATCTTCCTACAGAATGCTTATTACAGACGGCCTGACTGACGGACAAACATGACATGTCGTCTCAAGAACTTCAAATAGTTTTACCAAATATAAAGTCGAAATATTAATTTTTACGACGGGGAGAATATTAAATTACGCACAACCAGACAGATGGACGTGCCCACATCTATTCAAAATTTGGTACTGATCAAGGACATGTGTATCGTATAGCATCTTAACAACGTAATTCTAAGTGTTGTTGTAAGCGTTTTCAGAACATTTCGGGGATGAGTACAAAAAAGTTCCTGATGCTTGGGTTAGTTTAAGCGATAGGTGATTTTATCCCACTAAATAATAAACCAAATATCCGTGAAATGAGCTAAAACTGACATTTTAAATAAATTACACTTTACTACTGCCATGAAGTAAAGAAAAAAAAAGATCTGTCATTGGTTATAGTCTTTCATTCTTCGTACTCTTGCATCCACAGACAAGAATAGAATTTAAATATATATTTGGGTAGATCGGCCGGCAGTTATAGATTTTTGCATAGTTTCGCGTTCAATAACAACACTTTTGTAGTAAGAAGTCTCTAAAGCCAATGAATAGTCTTTACGCCAAGCAAGAGAAATTTAAGGTACCAACCGGTGGTTGACACAAAAAACATTTGTTTTGTTTACTTGAATGGTGTCAGTGGCATGAAATTTTGTCTTCACTTATAAGCTTCAACGTGTATTGCATATCTTGGGGGATGTATTTTTTTCCTTTTTTTTCTTCGAGTCCTTTCTCTTGAGACAAACATACACATTTAAAAAGTAAGGAAAAGGTTAACGAGATATGAGATCATGGCTGACATAATAATATCGATGAATGTATGTAAACATAAAATAATGTGCAATGAAATATCATTGCAATGGATAAAGAATGTAATAAACGCAAAATGACGTAGACTCGAGAGTAAAATTTCGTATTACGTTTTGAAATGAATTAATTAAAAAAAATAAACAAATAATGTATACGCTAAACACATACGTATATAATTTAATTTAAAAGAGCAATGATTCACACAAAACATTTGTGTGGAAGTATGTGTTGGGATTCTGGGAGACAACTAAATAAATAAATAAATAAATAAATAAAAAAGAAAGAGCAAAAAATAGCGAAATGTTGTTGAATAGATTTGTCGTCCCATTGCAAATGACATCATGTTCAATAAACAAAAAAGCAATTAAAAATGTAAAAAAAAAAAACAAAAAATATATAGGTTTTTTTCTATAGATTGCTATTAAATATGACAGAATAATAAATTGAAAAGATATACTTACCGCCATAATTAGGTTTAAAATAATTGAAGAAATCTTAACTGTTGTGGCTGCGCAACCCATTTTTCCAAATTTTGTTTTTTTTTTTTTTTGCTTTTATGGATTAAACTTTGGCTAGATATGTGTATGTCTTTCTATTGGAATTTATTTAAAAATATTTTTATTACTATTTTTTGTTTTTTTTTGCTCTCTTAATTTTTTTTTTAAATTTCAATGAAAATAAAAATAAGCGGATTTTTGTAGTCGAACCACAAAATATAAACATTCGCGTCTCACGTTCACCTATAAACTAAAGCAAACGTTGGTTATTTATTTTCAATACTAATAACGGTGACTGTGTGGCTGCGATGAGCTCAGACAAACAATATGTATATACATGTAGCCAATATAAATATATTCATACATACATATATACATACACACATATATACTTATATACACCTACACCGTACATTTACGGTATAACACGATTGAATAAATCTAAAACCAATTGATTATTAAAAAGCATTACTGACAAACATTACTATTGCATTAGACGACAATAGCAAAAGTATTGACCAAAAGTCAAATCGATCGCAATATTGCTTAGATCGCGTATAGAGTCGATATTAAGAAGACTCTAGTTCAGCTGCACTCATTCTACAAACAGAAAAGTATTCGAGAACATATCTTATGTTTACATCTTGTTTTCACCTGTAAATGTGAATTTGAAAATCTATGCTCACTCTCTAGGCCGTTAAATTGGATTCTCTAATGTCATCATCCATATTCGCGTCGTTATTCCTATTGATAATAACAGGTTTCGATTGTTTTTGTTTTCATTATTATTACTATTTGTTTTTATTCTGTCAACCCAAACAAACTTTAACATAAATGAATGAAACATTTGTTTACATTCGTGCATTGAAAGAATTGCATGAGTGTGTGCAAATGAAAAGTTAACCAGCAACGCGAACGCGTCGTCTACACAACGAATATGTAAACATTTCATTATTCTTATGTGCCGGCCGGCAAAACTTGTTATATGAAACTCAAAATGCTTTAAAAATTTCTGTTATTTTAGCTATTCATTGTGTGTGTTGCGAGCCAAGAATCTCTTAATAGCCATTGTTCGAAGAGTTGTGGTATGACAGAGTTGTGGGTCGGTTTATGATACACCTGGTGACCTTTATCAACATTCGTCATTCTGAGTCGATGTATGTACGTCCGTCGGTCCGTCGGTCCGTTTGCCCGTTCACACTTTGTGTATTGAAATGCTCGTAACCATGTGCCATATAAAAAATACAAAGCAAAGCACATACATCTTAAGTGAATGGCCATAAATGATGTTTAAAAGGAAAGAACTCATCTGCTATCTATCACAAATATAAAAAAAACAAAAAATTGCTATATGTATAGTTATACGCATATGTTATATATAATCATTGATGTGAAGCCTCGCACGAACATCTACGAGGAACATCTCAAACCTTACTAATTAACGAGTCGAGGATCTCACCTTAAATGAAGTTTTCAATGCAGATGTAACTTGCTATCTATCGGCTACTTAATGATCGATCAAACACTTGACCTAAAGTTCAATTGAATGCGTGACTTAAAACTAAATTGAATGCATAACATGAAACTTGGTTCCATACTTAATAACTTCTTAGTTCTACTATATACATGATCTAAAGGCCCGATTGCATAGATTGAAGTTTTGATTAAATACCTGACCTAGAGCTCGATTAAATAAATGATTACAAATGCATTATTTTCACTTACATCGAAATCGCGACGGTTGCTTGTGTTACTTGAGCTGCACTAAATATTCAAAGAAAGATTCGTTTCCTAGAAATATATTTTATTTATTTTCTACCACGCTTGCAATACTAAAGGCACTCAGTGTCTGTTGAACGAACTAATTGGTTGATGGATCAAAATTGATCCTGCATAATAGTGCCCTGTTATCAGTCCCCTGTATGCAGTCAGCATGAATGCCTTGTGCCTGGCTCCAAATGCGTACATTTCATCTTCAGTGGTCAATGCAGGATGGTTGTGTGTCAAACTATCTACATCCTCGTTCAGAATGCGAACGACCCTAAGAGACTACTTCGGAAGATTCTCCGCAGTCGATAGGGTTATAAGGATTATACCATTGCGCCTTCCGTGGATTAAAATGGATCAATGCTCCTTTCAGCGTCCCTCCCAAGACGTACATGCTGAACCAACCATAATTTCAACAAATTAAGTGCATCTTCCATTAATCAGGCAAATAAGGCCATTGCTAACAAAAGCCCCATAACTAGCATGGCCAGTCGGCATAGAAGCCATCTGGAACCATTGGTTAATAATGACATCATATTATTCTGCAGTTGACAGACTATCGTCATCCCAATGGAAATTTTCGCCCATAGTGTAAATAAATCGATTAAAAGAAACTGTAGATAGACGCTTTCTACGATCTTTCGCTAGTGATACGGCAAACATTTTCTTACTGGGTATATCATGAATTTTGCAGGCCATGTATGTTTCGATCTTTCTAGACCACCACTGGTGAAAAGCTCACGTGCCATGTTCCGCTTCAATTTTGAACTGTTCCTTTTTTTACGCGGCAAACTATTAGAGGAACCTTTTTGTTTATGACTTCGCAAGAAACTTAAGAACTCGGTAAGGGCATGATTTTTTAAAAATTTATGCTGGAGGAGACGAACGCGATTCATAAGCTTCGCGAAGCGCGTTTGCCGTGTCTCTAGTTCATATTGAGTCTAGTTTAAGACACATTGATAGCTATTTTCTCCAAATTGTTCGTAAAAAAACCGTCTGCTAATATTGTCTTTACCTTGGGAGAAATATTCTAGCTAATGTCTTAGAATGTCTTTGGTCTACATATGTCTCCGAAGGACAACGTTAAGAATTCTTCCGAAGTGATTGATTGGGACAAGTGTCTCAAGAAAATACATTTGAAATGAAGTGATACGCTTATGAATTCTATCTTTTAAAACTTTATTAAGGTCCACTTAAATTGCCAAACGCTGCAGTGCACATAAAGTGGTTAAATAAACGAACCAGGAAACCAGCGGATATACTTGAACTTCGATGTAGACTTGTCAGTTTACTCTATCGGATCAACGATAAGTGACACTGCCCTAAGTTTCATGGTGAAATACTGTTTCCTCTCATATGAAATTATATTTGATTTATGACTTATGAAACTGATGGACTTATCAATTGTTTTGTTGGACTAAATATAAGTGACACTTCTTTAAGTTCTATGGCAAAGTTTTGTGTCCTTGCATATGAAATTATGTTTGATTTATGGCTTTCAGGAAATGAATAGCTTTTGAAGGTTGAAATAAATATAAATTAATAAATAAATTACAAGTAAGAAATTCGGTGGTGACCGAATCTTTTATACCCATCACTGTTATCTTAATAAAAACTAAAAAACGACAAAAGAATTACATTTTCATACTCTGTAATATTAAGTGGGTGCAGTTGATTTTTTCTGTTTTCAGAAGAAAAGTGGAAATTTATATGGTGGAATGTTATATATTGTTGTACTGTATGAGTAACAAGCAAAAAACATGAAAAACATGCCCACAGTTCTTATTGCATAGGCGTGTGGGCGTTGTAGACATGTCTTTTGGCCGACTTGAGCAATTTTCAAACCCTTTTGCAGATTTGTAGGTGATACTACACAGTTGGGCAGACGGACACATGGAGGGACTAACTGATGGAGAGCCGGACATGTTCAAGAACATTTCCAATTTGAAACTGGCAAAGAATTTATATACTTTATGGGGCTTTTGATGTTTGCTTCTGCGCGTTATAGAGGTATTGAATAACAAATTAAATTTTGATACACTATAGTACTAGCTACACGCGGGCAATTTTTCCCATTTTTATAAGGAGGCTACAGCATCGCCCATAGAGTATACGTTCAAATTTTTGTAAATTTATCTGCTGTAGTATATGGGAAATGCGTAAAACAACAATTTTTTATTCCTTTTGAATCACTAAGGTGTTTTCAGTGTACGTGGTACCGTAGGCGTGTCCTTCGACCGATTTGACTCATTTTCAATACTCCCATGCGTGTAAGAATTTGCAATTTCGTGGCCAGGAGCAAGTTTACAACAGACATTGCACAGACGGACAGACGGACATGCTTAAATCGATTCAGCATTTGAGACTGATCAAGAATACATATAATTTGTGGGATTTCTGAAGCTTCCTTCTGCCCGTTGCCAAAGTTGTGACAGAATGAATAAACCCCCTCTTCGGTGATAGGTGTAAAAATTGAACATTTTCCACAAGTTATACAAATATACCTAAACTTGAAATTGGGCTCACAATTAAAGAATTCATCTATGAGAGTCAATATTGAACTAATTTTTTACTTACGTGCTGGACATTTACTATACGAAAGAAACACTTGAATCACGAATTGAAGTCCTTGGGACTTCATCCTCACTCCAATGAGGTAAAATTTTGTAGTGATTCTATTAAGAAATTATTCTCCTTTTTATTGATTTATTTTGTATTTTCCATATATGGCATAATATCGTTTTCCTTTATTTGAAATAAAGAAAATTTTTCTTTCTCCGTCCTTCTGCACAGCGCATAATGCACTACCGCAACTCATCGTTTCTTAATAGTAGTGCCCCCCTTTAGAACTACCTATAAGCAGTCGTCTTTCCCAGCATACCTGATGTCTCCATCTTCAAGATGAATGGCCGCCACTTCTTTCCTCCTACAACCCTTACTTACCACCTCGACGCCAGCACTTATCCTCTCAGCAGCTGATCGTAAAAAAAAATTAATTATCCTCATTTTGTGTGTGACTATGTCGACTGTCGATGTGAACCGATGCCGCTCCATCCGCTTGCGTCATGTCTCTCAATATGTACTTTCAACTCACAGATCGCAATTTTCAAGATGTTCTCACACTAACATTTTTCGGACTATGAATTGGATTGGATCGACCAAGTAAATCTTTTTATGTAACATTCTTTTTCCTTTTTAATGTCTCTCGACAAAAATCCTGGACAAATAATGTTCTCGCATACTAAGTGAATATGGGAATATGGGATGGTACCATCGTTTCAAACTCACTTTTAATATTTTACAGCGGAGAGTAATACAAACCAATGAGTTTACTTTTAGCTGTAGTATGGTTGGGATGCTAAGATCTACTTTTCGGACGATCTTCTACGTAAATGTTTTCACGAAAGGTGGGTGTTTTACAATCGGCTCGGCGGTATGGTTTTCAATTATATTTTAATTTCATTTCTAAAAATTGAATTTTTTACTTATGAATGTTGTCATTACATGCGATCATCGGATCTCAGAGATTTATCTTATTGAACCAAACGACTATGAAAATCTGTTTTCTTTATGTATTTCCATACATTTTACAAAAAGAAATTCGTTTATTTGCATATTAATATCAATATCAAAGTTCTTCATTTGAACGGTTTAAGTTAAGTAAAAAACTTACATGTTAAGGGTTAAATTTAAAAAGATCAAAAATTATATACCAAAAAGTGCACTAATTTTATATAAATATGTGTATGCGTAGTTTGTACATAAGTAATAAACAAGTAAAAGTAAAAAAATGTAAAGGTACACGTGACTTGGGAGGTAGAGCAGTGCGCATCGATTGCCACTGATTACGTTCAATAACCAAACCTCCGTTTCTGATTTGTATAATGAATGGCTAAGGCTGTGGCTAGCAATAGAATCACCAACTGCTCGAAAGAGAAAAACATTACTTTCGATTTGTTCACTTGCAACTGAAAAGCAAAGCATATGGAGAAAAAGTTCAACTTACACTAACTCCCAGCAAGCACCATTCGCATATTTGCGTTGTGAGAACCTCGTCAGCGAATGCCGCCTCGACCTTGGTTATGCAACCGGTTATGTAAACATTTAAAGGATTTATGCAATTACTGTCTTTACAACAACTTGACGGCGGACTACGTCCAATGTTTACATAATCTTCTGCAGAATCACGACCGCAGCAAGCGTACTACACAGAAAAACATGTAAGCATTTATTTGCATTGGGCGATCAAAACGCAAAAAAAAAGAATGAAAAAATTTCATGTTTTTTTTTTTTATGATCACTTACCACTATTTGCATATTATCCATGGAACCTGGTTGCGTTATTTCCTTCTGCCAAAAGTCATTAACCTCTTGAAGAGCGTATTTCTTAAAGACGTCACGTGTATTAAAACAAATCATGACAACTACAAGCACTATCATCACTAACATGGTAATCGCATGCTATTTAGGAAAAAAAATAAATAAATGAAATCGTCCCCCCATTATCATATGCTATACATATGCATAAAGTTTTCCTACCGTCCATAAAGAGCGAGCAGATTCACGTGCTGCTCCCATGCAGCCGAAAAATGCAATTAATAGAATAACGCCGCCCAACGATATGACACCAATAGCATAGTTGCGTGGCATTGCATCCCATCCGAAACCGCCAAGAATTATTAATAGAATTCCAATGATCTGCATTTGCAAAGAAAAAGAACAACATGAGAGTCCATTTATTGTAGATTCGTACACTGAAATGCTTTTAATCAGAAATAATGAAAATAATATTTTGCAAAGTTTCCAAGATCCAACAGAATGTAAAGCCTTTGATGAACACATTTGCTTTAGTCTTTAGGCATCAGCCTCATCTCCGAATGAATACGTGATGACACAAGTGGAGAATGTACGACCTACCTTGTGTTTCTTATATGGCGTTCATGAAAGCGACTTTTTGCGCTAATTAATATTTAATTATGTAGATTACAAGCATTTGAAAATTAATAGAATAAAAAATACATACATACAAAATACAGAAAAATATTAACACCAACTTTATTGTGTATTTTTTATTGTATTTGTAAAAAAAAATATTACGGTCTCCTTGAGTAACGATTAATAGATAAATTAGTCCTTCAATTAAGTAAATAGAAATATGATGCAATCTCTTCTTCTCACTTCCGTCACATTGGGTGCGTCAATGTATTTCTGGCATATCAGCCTACAGCGTACACAACATGGTTCTCTGCGTCATATTCGGGAAAACTGGCAGCAACAACGAATGGAATTGAGATGAAAATGAGGGCGATATACCAGAAGTCATGACAGTGTGAGTTTCTTTCCAAAACAATAAATTATTTTTTTATGACAAGCGAAGCCATCCAAGCTCCCATATCAAATATATTTTCGAAAGCGAGAAGATGCATTTCTAGAACATCTGCCTGAGTGGCTGAGTAGGCAAAAGATCTCGGGTAACAACTCAATGGTCATGGGCTCAAACCTCTAGTGCGGTAGGGCTTTCAAGGGCTAGGGCATTAAGGGTTTACTCTTTATTTCCCTAGGTAAACCAATAATAATAATAATAAAAGTAATTTTTGGAACAAAAACTCTTGCGATAATTATGTGGTAAATTCAAACCATTTATGGATGTCGACATACAGCTGCGAGCAAAGAATAATAACACTTTCTCACCTAAGTCAAGTGAATCTAGCCTAACGAGCAGGTATTTTCTCTTAGAAGGGCGCCACATTAACTGCTTCAAAATTCAAATTTTGATTCAGGATAAGTAATATGTATACTATGTAGTTATGTATTATATATGCAGATATGTATGCCAGACTAAATTTCACATTTCCATTTTCCCTCTTACTTATCTGACCTTTGCAAGAAATCTTTGATCCATCGTTAGATCTGTTAACTGGATGCCAAACATGAAAAGCAAGTAAAGAACAACTGAAAGCGGACCCATTGAACACTCGACATTAGATGAATGCATACTAGTATTGGGGAATTTTGTTAATTTTAAGTGAGTCAATTGATCAATTGGAATCCTCCCAGACGATCTTACACGTCAAATATTTTCTCGATATCCGCTGGAGATTGCAAATTACAGTCGTCTGTCTGTTGCAAGCGCTTTTTTAAGGGGTTTGTGGAACACGTTAAAATAAATGTATCCTTAAAGCTTTAAATTAATATTAGCTCGACGGAGGAAATTAAAACTTCAGCTAAGAAGAGATAAATGAAGAAAGAGACGAAATCAATTTGCAACTTCGCACTAATCAAGCCGATTTGCATCGAGGAGCTATTTGCACACAAACGCTGGTTGAATTTTAGCCCGTCAACCTTCAGGCGCGATCTGAAAGTTTCCGTCCATACCTGCTAACTATATACTAATCTTGTACGAATAGAGGCGGTGGGGATATCGACTATACTGAAGTATGTGTTGCACTGCTCAGGAAAACTTAAGCTTCGTTTTTCAACATTTCGAGCACATATTCCGCCGAAATTACGACCTTTTCTGTTCTCTTACTTAAAATATCAAGAGCTGCTAATTTCTTTATCCTAAGATCAGCAAAGAAAAAAATGGATTAGTCTTTCTTCTTATGCTTATGCGTTGTGTTTTGTTAGCATTAAAGTTTGCACTATTTGTCCAAAGCTATTCGAATGTTCTGTTGAAAGCATCAATGAAGTGTGTCGGTTATTACGCAGCATTTATTTTGCAACTCGATGCTGCAAATGAATTAATAGGGTTTCCTGCCACGCGCACGTAGTCTTTAACACGTTGCCACTCAATTTGAAATCGACGATGGACGAGAGAAACACACGGAAAATCTCCCTGTAGATATAATATTTCGAACATAAGATGGCCATCGTCGTTATGTGAACATGAACATTGGACGGCTATAGGCGGCATTTACGTCACCCTATTAGCAAGTGCCGAAAGCAGAGGGGGACAATCAACACAATCTTGTGGTATTCCTGCGTTTTATGACCAAATTGAAGTTTATGTAAATTCTTAACAACCCAAATAGTTGAAGTTGTTGCATTGCGTAAATGAACCAACATCGTCTTAAGCTTTTTCTTTCTGCGGTCATCAAAAATGGATGAAATCTGTCTGCGCCAGTAATCGATAGTTTTTTCTTTCCTTGCATTATCAGCCGTATACTGAGCAAGATCACAGCGACATGACAAGACACAAGGCATTTTTTCTTGTATGGTTTCCCAGGACTTAGCAACGCCGTTTTATAACAATAGTCTTATAACAAAAGACATCGGAACGTTTCCTTGCGATTAATCGTTCAGAGTACCAAGATTGATACAAAATGAAAACAACAATAAAATGGATACACATTGTTTTCTTGTATGACTGTTTGTCGATCACACCAGAACGCCAGAACTGCGCCTGCA
Organism: Glossina pallidipes; assembly: GCA_000688715.1. NCBI lineage: Eukaryota > Metazoa > Arthropoda > Insecta > Diptera > Glossinidae > Glossina > Glossina pallidipes. Next base: position 1,019,575 of record KK499769.1, read on the forward strand.
AGACTTGCTTTGTTTCCTTTGAACTTGTTCCAATATATCCATCAACCAAGGACTGTTAGATGGATCCGTATATTGGCTTGCAACAACGAAACCACTTCCGAGACTTCATAAGCTATATATGCACATCTCCTCGGACACAAACATTACGTCTTCTCTCTCATTATGCGGATGTCGATCTTGTATAATCCAAAATTCGCACAAAAAGAGTCCGAGGAGATTGTCACATCTCCTATAAACACTGGAAGCGTTTGTTGTACTCTACACCACTTGTGATACAAGAATATATTGAGTTCGTGCGGTTGTATGCAACATCCTTTTATGATACCTTCTAAGATCGACCTAAGCCTGCATGTCCCTCCGTCTTACATCTTGTTTTCAACCTACAAGCTGCAGTTTTTGGAATAACTTGATGCACTGACATGTCTGGATCAAAGACAAAGTCAAAGGTCACATCGGACCACTTTTTCGACCTTAATGCCTTATTTTGTTGTTATGGTTAAAAGTCTTTACATGTATCACTCTATTAAGCTCATTGGTGGGCCGTCCCCCGCTAGAGTGTTTCTTCTACTTGGTTGAGTAAGTTTACTAAACAGTAGATACCTCTGTGTTGGCTACGAAAGAAAAGTATTTACTAATGCAAGCAGCACTACTTACTAAATTTATAAAACTCATTCAATTCATCAAAAGCTAAATTTGTTTACATATACTTGTGAATATTAATTTTTTAGAGGCGTATCCTTAGACTAATTGCACTAACATTTTTTGTTACGCTTGGGAAAATACCTAATAACGTCGCACTAGCAACAATGTCAAGCTTCGAATATTGAGTATACGCAATAGAGTAGGCAGACAGATATAGGCAAACATTATTTTGATCGATTTAAAATTACGAAGTAATTAAGGGCAGAGACAGAGATCATTAGATTCGCATCACATTTTCCTATGCATTTTACAACAATTATTAAAATTATGAATTTCCTGAGTTGTTGCGAGCAAGAAAATACTTTTTTTTTATTATGTAATGGTTCATAAACACATCTAGTATATATATATACATATATATATATATATGTATATGCAATAAGTTAAGATTTTATTTGTGATAACCGTTTATATATATATATGTATGTGCAGTAAATATGAGCTCATCTACGGAAGCCAACTAAATGCTGTTGCATGTTCTTCGAAGCGATGAGAGATGGAATCATTCTTAACGACAATTAAATATTTACGTAGTTTTCTTTACTTAAGTATACGTTACAGACATAAATATGTACATATGCAGACGTTTGAAGGTACGTCTGATATGCGAGCACGCAATTGCTTCTTAAACACATCAGTTTAATGAATTATTCTATGCAAAACTAAAACAAATGTCTACACAATGTTTTGAAAACATAGAAGGTGTAGTCGCAAGCGTCGCAAGTGTCATGTTTATTTTAATCAAGAGAATAAGTCCGCGATGATAGTTAGTGCAAACATTAGATGATATCATTTGCTAAATAAAAGCATTACAATATTAGAGGCATCCTTATGAGTTGTATACGACCAGCACACATTGCTTGTAATGAATCACAAATTTATCTCTCAAATAATGTCAAAGAATTCTGAGTTTTTTTCCTTTTTTTTATTTTTTAGATTTTGACCTAAAATTCTTAAAATATGTCTTTAATGTGATGAGGGAAATAAATCAAAGTACACACGCACATCATATGCGTATGCATATGTTTTAGATAGATTTCATTGAAATGTGAAGCTGTGTGCGACATACACACATCTGCCTACAGAGTACATTGTTTTGTAAACAATTCGTTAATATTTACTTACCGCCCATAGTGTGTTGAAGACATATAATAGGTATTTAATTGTTATTGTAGCGCATCCCATTTTATTATTATAAACTTTATTGTTGTTGTTGTTGGTTTTGTTTTTCTTTTCTTCTATTTTTTGTTTTTATGTATTACCGGTCTATACACGCACGCAGAAATCTTTGATTGATAAATCGTGGCCAGCCGTTCACAAAGTTAATGCTATTGTATGGCAGCAGCAACAGCAGCACCACATGTGCACACATAAATGATAATAAACTAAGAAAGAAAACTAGGAATTAAACACAGTACTGCACGTACATGGGCGCACACATTTATCTATACATGCACACAAGCATATATAAATTGCTCAGAATAGAATTAGAAAACTTCCAACAAGAGCTACGGTCACGAATAAACTAAACGGTGTTGTAGTTTTGTTATTTGCATTTACTGAGAAAATAAATTGGAGGAAGAAAAAAAAAATGAATAGAGACAGAAAAGAAAAAAAAAAAAAGAAAAGACTTACACGATTACTCATACTACCAGCCGGACTCTCATCATCATATGTAAAATATTCATGGCGTGTGACTGAAACTGTGTGCGAATAGCAGAAAAAAAAAACAAAACAAAACAAATGTGCAGAATATTACTTGTAATATATTGCGATTTGTTCTGCGTATGCACACACACAAACACACACACACAAAACACATGCATACACGCTACATATATCCATTTGTTTGCTTATTCGTTTAGTTTAGTTTAAAGCCTGACACACAAAGCCGCTTAAGCGCAATTCTAAAAGCGAGATAGAAAAACTTGAACATTAAACACCGCCATGTCAAACCAATCGCCCGGACGGAAATTCAATCATTAAAACGTATCTATTTCTTTAAATGCGATGTACGTAGGGTGGGTGGAAGCAACAGATAAATCATACCTTGTGGGAAATCAACGTAAAGCAACAAGTTCAGAATCACGTCTAACAGGCCGTTAAGTATGGCAAATGCAGCTAATGATTGAAACGAACGAAGTTACAAAGTTCCGACCAAAGTAAAGCGAAATAAGTAAATTGAGTGATAATAAAAGCAATTTCTCGCAAAAGGTCAAGTCGGAGCAGCGAGAGGTTACGTTTAACCGCAAGAAATGAACTTAACACTAACGACAGATATGACTGTCACCCAGCCAGACCGCGCTAAAGTACTGACTGGGTCAAGCCTTGTTTTTGTTGGTAAGAAATGTGTCCTATAAATAGACGTGCCATTTGCCCGGCAAAATGGCGGAATTTTTATTCATCACTAAAAAGTGTACGATGCTTTGCAGTAATCAGATGGCAGTGTACAGCAATAACTTGAAGTGACGTGTTACGGTCTGCTGAACGCTAAGTTATAGATCGGGACAAAGCAATAAAAAGGCATAGTAAGTTGTTAACTCCTCATTAAGAGTAAAAGAGCAAAAGATGTGTTTAACACTAACCACAGACACGGGTCTAAATAATCCGTTGCATTAGAGAAGAGTAGCATAAGGTGACCTGTGATAAATGGTCCAAGACTTCATTTTTGTTTGAGCGCAAAAAATGTGTTCAACACTAACAACATATTATGTTAGTCGCTTAGATTGGCCAGAAAAGGTGAAGCAAAAATCTGGCTCCGCATTAATTAGATGGCAATATAAAGCACGAAGCAGTAGGTTGCTAAACGATGAACTAGAAAGCTAAAGTAAATGAAAGATCGAGGCAGAAAATTTCAGAGATGCAAAAAGCAATTAATTTCTACTTCATTTTTCTTTTTTGGGTGCAAGACCTGCATTCAATTCCAACAGCAGACCGGAATTATTATCCATCAAGGGACCTTGAAGTTGATCTACACTAGACCGTTAAATAAAGACTAAAAAACTGAATTCTTCGTTACGTCTTGCGTGTGAGTGAAAAATGTGTCCAAAATTAAGAACAAACCTACCACTAGATCGATAGCTCAGGTAACGCTCTGCATTAGATAGGACAGCAAATATGTAAAAGGCTTCAAGATAATCTACCATAAGCTAATAAACGCAGATTGGCGAAACTCAACTGAATGAAGGATTGGGGTAGAGAATCTGAAACGATACAGGAAATGTTTCAATCTTAGCTAAGAATTGCATTTGGCGGTAAGGAATAAATTCTGCTCTAATAAGAGATGCATCATTCGCCCAGTCGGACTGCGAATATTGTCCATCAAAGAAATGTAAACCTAGGTGGTTGTTGTTACGTTTAATAAGAAGGACGATGTAAAGCCATAAATTAGAGCCGAGATGAATGAAATAGAAGAGTGAGTGAGTGGAAGTTGAAATGATAGCGAGCAGCTTTTTCTTAGTTACTAGCTGTCCTTCGCATTAATAAGTGGAGCCATTCATCCGACCGCATTTCGATCAGTAATTATCCACGAACAATAGGATATGCCATTGTCGGAATACATTCGGACCTGAGCAGCTAATTCACGATAACCGAAGGAAGATCTTTAAATGCTGAAATCGATGCTGAAAATAAATTAAAAACAAATTTAATAAGTTACTGAATAAAAAAGAGGCAAGAAATTCCAAAAAATCACATTTTTATTAAAGATGTTCTCAGAGCTGAAAATGAAGAAATTCTAGTACTGGACATTGGAAAGAAAAAAAGATGAAACAGCCAGTGGCTCTTATTTAAGCGCTAGGAAGAGTGACTTCAAAATACGGAAAACTTAACTCTCAAAACTGCGAGCTACAGGCATAAATATTTAAGTGGAGCTTTGCAAAGTTCAAGAACGTGCAAAATTACGTTTTCGTTCGATAATTATCAAATAATTAAGAGATTGTATTATAGCGTAATAATAAATATTATGAAATAAAATGCTAAAGCGTGAAGGAAACTTGAACAATAATTTTGTTATTAAACCATTAAATCGTCTCATTAGAATGAAAAGTTGCTAACACAAATATTGATTGATGTCGATTTGTGTGAAGTCAGCGAGAATAGGCATAAGTCTTCAAATTACCAATGCCCTTTGAACGATATTCGATAAAAAAAATTTCCGCAATCTTCCAAGAAGACGAGTTGTTAAGACTTGAAAAAATTGCAATAATTATTCCCTGCAGGGAATGACCCTGTGCGGATATATGCAACGCCCAGAAGGACTTGGAATTGACTCACTTTTCAGGAAGTGGTTCTGAGTACTTGTCCCTCTGTCCGTCTTGTCTTCTTTTTGGTCGCAATTACTGAGATATTTGATGGCCTTCAGCAAAGTAACGTGTTTTCCCTCAAAGACGAACGCTGTTGCAAACGGTTCGTGTCGGGCTGATTTTTCGACCACTTCCCATGTAACTTTTGATATTGAAAACTCGTCATATGTGTAACTGCATGGTGGTGTTAGGGTATTTAATGATGGGCCCTGGCTGGCTCACTATATTGCTTTTACTTGTTTTTAAATTTTTTCGTTATAAATCAAAATCATTTAATAATTTTGCGTTCAAAACAATATTTTAGATCTCGAAAGAGTCTTTAAAAGTCAATGGAGTGTAACGAGATGCAGTAACGTAGAGCAAAAAGTCAAGAATTAATACAAACGATGCGTAGCGCTTACGGAATATTTCTTATTAACAGTTTGCCTTAACTGAAGATATTCGAACGCTACGATAATCGATAGAGGCTTTAATTTTTGTACATTTCGATCACATTAATAAATTTCAGGTCCAGAGAAGGAAATATCATTTTGATCACAAGTGATCAAAGCTTTAAATATTAAGCCAACGTTAGGGGCCATCAGCTTGACAAATCTGACATAAAAATCATCCGTAAGCACACGGCATGCGTATGTACATAATTGAGTACGCATGTGTGATTGTATGCAAGTATAGAGATATCCCATATGAACATCATTATTAGCAACTAAAAGCTATTTGCAGTTCTTTAAAAGCAAAGCATAACATTTTTATTTCCATTTCTATTTGAAGTTAAGCTTGCAGATCGTGTTCAGTTTGTCAGGAACAATTGCGATTTACTAACGTAACATACATGAGAAGCAAAAGTTTCGCTTTCAGTCTTTCTTCTTTAGATACTTCAGGCACAACGATTAGGTTTACTATCTGCATATTAACTTAAGCGCAATTTCAAATAATTATCGCATGGGTTCGTGCTTGGCGTGCATGGCACTCTAACTCTCTCCAATTGTAGGGTATTCACGACATGACGCAAACTCTTACGCTAGCAGTCTTCTGTGTATTCACTTGTTCGCTTTAATTAGCTTTATTTATGGGTGTTTTGATTTACTCCATTCATTACAAGATAAAATGACAAATTGTATATATATCTGTGTATTTCCTGTACTCACCGAATATCTAACCGTCACTAGATAAAATAAGCTTGCATTTCTGTGCTTATGCCAATTTGCCAACAGTCGAACCTTTTTTAAGTAATTGTAGCTAGAATAAAGACTTCTCGACGATTTTTAAGCCGAAAAAAAAACAGTGGAATATTTATGGATACAGTTTGCACCCTAGAGAAATAGGTCTTTTTAAAGAGAGGCCTTCCTTCGATTTTGCCCGCTGCTTGCCAACAGCCCGTAAAGTATATAAGTCTGTCATTGCACTTAGCAATGCCTCTTGGTCCGTCCGTCTGTACGTCCTCTGGTATATGTAACCGAAATTGATTGCCACTTCTGAAGTCCGATATCGTGATCATTTACTAGCAAATGCGATTTAGCTAAAACGCTTATGCTAACACGAACGGAAAGAGAAAACTGCACCTCAGTCTCTTGCTCATTAATCAAAATCCATGAATCAGTTCTGAAAATGGACGTGACACAAATGTGCACAAATTAAATGCAAATATATTTTATATTAATTGCAACTAAGTCGGTCAATGATATATGTATGCGCACAATATGTTGATTTGTTGAATAATATTACGCATCGTTACTGTAAATTGGCCACCTGCAAGCAGAGCCACAGCAGTCACCCAAATAATATCATTTTCAGTTGCCATATTATACATGCTATGTACAGACATAGACATGGTCAGAAGGCCAGTACAACAAATCAAATTTTTATTCCTAATAAAAAAGTTACATTTATTTGCTCCGTACTATGTCGCTACAAGAAAAGCCATTCTGTGTGGATTTCTATATTATTTACTGCCAGTACGACCACGGCACCTAAACAAATTTTTTATATCGCAAATGCGTTTCATATAACTACATTTTTTAAATAAGCCGTTATGTGTGGAGTGACCGCAAAAAGTGTTCCAATGCAATCAATTTTCGACAGGAATCACCCACAAAAATACATGAACATATAGCAAGCAAACAAAAGCAAAGTCCTTTTAGAAAATAATTATGAGTCAATCGGTGCACTGAAAGGTACACATATACTGTCCCACAAGTGCATATATATTTACCTTTCTTCTATCGTTTTCCATTTCTTTTCGCTGTTAAACATGATGTTCATTACTCTACGCTCCTGATTTCACTATGCCGTAAATTCCTTCGATTTGCGACAAAAATAGAAATGAGACGTGATGTGAAATGAAAATGAAAGAAAAACAATGGAAGTTCATTCACTTCTCCATGGTCCAGAATTAATAGTCGAATTTATATGAAAAGGTTTCACTGTACAAGTATGCATTTGTTTAGTTTGCTTTACTCTTTGATGTTCTGACAAAGAGCAAAGACATTAACACAATAACTTAGGCTGTGATTGTAAACGAAGATCGAGCGATATAGGAAGAGCAATGTAGACACTCTCACGAAGTCAACTGATGATATTTAGATAGATGTTTACAAGCAAATGTTTTGTACTTAATTGCTGGATAGTGAGATTTTCATTGAAAAACATTTCCGCCCGAGATATTTTGTCATTGAATCAATAGACTGAACATGACTTTGTAGATCAATATGTCAACATGTTCGATTTTAAGTAAATGGAATGCAGGGCTAAACAAATCTAGATTCACTTAAGTTGTTCTGTGTCATTAGTAGAGCACGGGTTGGTCATCCTACTATAAAAGCTATTCATTAATCTTTAACACTAAAACTACCGACGTTGTGCATGCATCTATTTCTACCAAAAAGAATCATTTTGTTTCCCTTTCTTTGCGAAATCGATACAGTCGCAAAAATGGCGAGGAGAAGCTGACATTTGTCGCGAAGGTTTTGATCTGTCTACAGGTACGCCCACAATAGATTGGAAATTTGGAGACAACCACAAAAAAACACGAACGATGTTATCAGATTTTCGCCTATAACTTTTTGATCACGAGAAGAAGTGCCGAAAATTTTTGACCCGCATGTTGATTAGGATCCCTTTCATGTTCAGGCCAAAAATCGTCCCAATTGTTTTACCAACATTTTCAAAACTAACTGTTTTGAAATAAAACTTTAATTTGAATTTATTTCCAATGGAACCATTTTTAGTTCGAACATGCAGATGGTTCTGGAAAACATTCGGGTAGCACGTCTTCCGAAACATGTTCATCGAAAGTCATCGAAAATTGTACACGAAAATATGCAAAACTTGTCGATGTCTTTCGAGATTGTCTCAGTTCTTAGTCTATAGTGGATCCGCCTGAGTGGCCGACTAGACTAAGGATCTCGAATTGACACAATGATCGTATGGTACATGCTACTACTTTGAGAGTTTAATTTTAGAATTTATTTCTTCAACTAAATTACCTGTACTAATGATAGGAATTTATAATGGGCGTGTAGGTCAACACGGCCCGACAATTTTTTAACCTTGGCCTATTTATCGATCAAGGAATGTTCGCGTCAATTTTCAGATCCTTATCGCCTTTTTCGCTACTGTGGCACTTTAGTAAAACGATTTGGTCAAAATGGTTCCTTTTGCTAGGAATATGTCCAACTCATTGGCATCTTAACAACGAGACGGGGTGAAAAAGAAGTTAATTATAGATGTTTGAAGGTCGTTTCATATAAGTGAAAGTAACTAAAAAATTTGTGAACACTACATGCGCTGAAACCATTGTTTTGAAAATCGAAAATTGAAAAGGTCCATAATGACGTACTCGGTAGTTGCAGTGTTAAGCAACATGGTGTTTCCTTGCATTGATTTTAATGCAAATTAATTCACACCCGAGGTAATTATTTATAAATTATTCTCAAAAATGACATGTTGATATCATACATACCGAACGCCCACTATTTCAAATAAAACACTTAAGGGAATGCTTGGTAAAAAAATTATCATTATTTCAAGAAAAAAAAAGAACAGACAAAGAAAAAATATTTTTTTTAATAATTAGTAACAAATAAAAAATAATAATAAACACTTTGGGAATAATTTCAGTTCATTAATCTAAATGCTTTAAGTTCCTCAGTTCGCTGTATCATCTATCGTTGCGTTACAGTTGATTACATATATATTATTGATTAATTGCAAACTTTTTAGCAATTGTGACGTCATTGTTTTCTGCGAAAACGCATCACCAAATAAAAAGCAAATGCAAATATGATGGCCTAGAAAAGAAGAAAGAAGATAAATAAAAAAAAGTTAACGCAATCACTGCAAATTATGCTAAAAGCAGACACTGCACAGGTGTGCGAAGTCCATACCCGCTAGGCAAGCAAGATAAGAGATATGAAATTAATTAACATTTTTGTAATAATTTAGTAACATACAAAAGAAATTTCACTTTCATTGATAATCTTTTCTATTTAGTTGTCTCTCATTGTCTAGCATTTGATTGTGAGAACTCCGAAGGCAGATAAAAATTCTTACAGGTTTTCCTTGTCTACTACATTTCTCAAGAGAAACATCTTTCAATACAAAAAAGAATTTCCCCCAAACTCATTAGATTTAGCTGAGCTTCCAAGAAGTCTTGACAATAAAGATTTGGAAAAAAGTTTCGAAGGCATACATAGCACCCGTAGGAATTTAAATTTTAGCTTCACTTCATTCGTGAAGACAAACATGACTGCATTAAGGCATCGCTCAACTCTTCCACACTCCTTTTTTTCTTTCTTTCTCTTCAGAGGAGAGATTATTGACCATCTTCACTGTGATGATCAGAAAGAATTGGGCAAAGAGGAGTATATAGTGAGTGGTCGTAGCTTAGTGGCATTAGGGCCTGGGCTCAGCTACTCTACATTTCCTATCTTTCTTTCTAATATGCCAATCGCGCAGGGAACGCACCTGATATGTGTAACATGAAGATGGTCAGGAAGAATTGGGGAAAGAGCTTTCAAACTTTTAATGTTCCTACGGCTAAGAGTAATCAGTGATATTTAGTGAAAACTAGTTCATTCAACTCATCTCAGAGGGTTTCACCACATCCCTATGGAGACGTAGGACAAACAGGATGAGGCTGATAGAATTCTAAGAGCATCTTATGACACACGTTTCGAGAAATGTGTGAATGTATGTACGTACGTACACAGATATAGGTAGTCATGTATCTATATATGTATATAGGTTTTTTCTCATGGACGCACTTGCAACGCACTGCCAATTGACCTGGGTGCTGCGACATTCGGGTAAGATCATCTTGCTCGCCCATTCAATCACCTCAAGGTAGCCTCTTACTGATTTACATAGTCCTACATGCCCTGTCCCCCAATGATATTAGGAGTTGGAATAGCGTCTTCGTCTGGCTTTATTCAGGAGAACGTCGTCTAAGGGACTGACGCGCTTCTTCCAACTTTCGACATATATATAGATATATATATATTGCTTGTGCCTGTATATGTATGTGTATACAGAAGATAAGGCTCAACATATGTTTTCTCAAAATTCTCGTAAAAGTTTAAATAATAATTCCGTGACTCACTATTGGCCGAACTTCTTTTAAATTCCTTTTTCCTCTTCTCGCTCCGGTTGTAGGTTTTAAAAAATGCTTTTAGATGTAAACGAATAATGATGCTTACCGTATATGCTAAATTTCCCCAGGCACTGTTCGAGGAATAATTGAAAATTTCTAAGAATTTCTTCTGAGCAGCGGCAATGCATCCAATATCGTAGGGTGACGTCGTCATTTTTCGATAACAGCTGGCTGGATATGGGCGATTTATGTTAGCATAATCGTTTGGACCAGTTTTGCCGCAACATTTGTACTAAGCAAATGAAATGGATTTCAATTAAAAAGCATTTTGAAAACAAAATTTATATCGAAAACGAACCGTTTCTTGAGTTTTATCCATTGCTCCGGGATTTTGAATTTCATCCAACCACGTTCTTTCAACATCGGCGGTGGCAAAATCTTTAATGGCGTCCGAATCGAACGCATATGCTTTTCTAATTATTTGCGATACCAACGAGGCCAATATGATGACAGTGTACTATAGTGTCAATGAAAAGATTTTGATTTATTTGACGAAGAGTAACGAATGCAAACCTCATTCTACGAACCGTTGCAGTCATCCAAAAATGTTCGCGACAAATACCACAACAACCTAGCATAGCGGCAAAGAAATTAACGCTGCCCAGCACATATAAATAAATCACATAAGCCGGTGGTGCCGTTTGCAAAGATACAGTAGCCAAGGCAATCACCAGAATACCCAAAACCTATTAATGACACATTTGTCTCAATAAATTTTCAATTTTATTGTTATTAATAATTTCATTTTATGGTAATTAAAAGCAATTATTTTAACTGCTATGAGTGAGCGACGTCGACAATTTATTATACACAAGACTTCTTACCAATTATGAAAACAAGTCATGATTGGTTCTCTTATGAGAAAGAGCGATTAATTTATTGTAGACCGCCAAAATATTTATTTGGTTTCAAGTGTTGTTCATCATATTTTCCACATCTTCCTGCCAAAACACAAAACCGCGTACAGACAGAACAACCAAACTTCTGTGATTGTCAACAATCTGTCATGTTTTCGCGTTTTATGCTTTAAAGGTGTGTGAGTCGCTTAGACAAGCAATAAGTCATCCGTGTGAAAAAACCATTAATTGGAGTGAAGAATGTCTGCTGAATACTAGTGGGATTGTAGCACATTCCAGTTCGATGCCGTTAGCGTTTCCTGGACGAATTTTACAATATCAGGCTGATTGCCATCCCGCTAAAAATTCAACCTATATTTTGGCGTATTGCGGCTTTCGTCCTTTAATGTACGACGTCAGCGCTTCATTTTTTTCAACAGCGGTCCTTAGCGAATTCTTTTTTGGCTCCGAGCAGCTGATATATATTAGATGTATATATACATATATAATATATGTATACATGCTATGTCTAGCTAATCACCTAAAATTTAGGTGTCAAGGGTATTTGACTTTACTAGCGCTGTTAGCACTGTTCCTGGTCTGTACTATATCTTTTTACACTTCCAATCTGGCATCATTCCCAACTTTCATCGTCTATTACAATTCAGCAATCGGTGCCCTCGGATTACAGAGGGAAAGCCACGTTTCTTGTATTTGGCATTTTTGTACCCATCACCAAGGGATGAGGGGTATATGAAACGTTTGCAACGCCAAGAAAGAAGCTTCAGAGACTCCACAAACTCTAGATTTTCTTGATCAGCATGAAAGTCTGAATCGATTTAAGCATGTCCGCTTGTCTGTCTGTTGTAAACATTTTCCTGGGCGCAAATATGAAGCTATCGGCTTCAAATTTGGTAGAAACATTTGAAATTCTTGTCGATAGGTTGGCATTGAAAACGAGCCAAAGCGGTGAAAGGACACGCCTACAGTACCACGTAAACACCTTTTCTCGGAAGCAATAAAATTTGCTTTTTTGCTCATTACTCGTAAACTATAGCAGATAAATATACAAAAATTTGAACGTGTGTTCTATGAGGAATTCCGTAGTGCATGTGAACAATTGTAAGATTGACTACGGCTACCCAATATTATAGTGTTGACTACGGCTACCCAATATTATAGGGGATCTAGACTTAATTTCTCTTCAGTACCTTTGTAACGCGCAGGTGCAAGCTTCAGAAGCCCCATAAAGTATATAAATTCTTGGTTGCGTCAGTTTCAAATTTGGAATACACCTAGACATATCCGTTTGATCAGATGTCCATCTGTCTGTGTTTGACCAATTGTGTAGTACATTTTAAAAATTACCGAAATCGGTCAAAGCAACAACAAAATGAAGTAGCGCCATGCGTTAGAACGTCTGGTAACGATTTGTTATATCGGTCGGGTATATACACCTACGGCATAAGTTTCTGAGTTGTTCTAGTGGTGGATACGTACGTTTCTCGTCTGTGGTTGCAATTTTCAGAAGCACGAGAATTAAGAAAGGATTTTAAAACTTGGGGCGTATTGGCGCGTGCACAATGTGCAAGGAAACTTTACTTAGTGCCCGTTATAAATGACATTCAAGTAAAGTCTGATGAAACTATTTAGCAAGACCATCAAAAAGCTCGTGCTACCAGTTTACGTATTATCACAGAGAAATACTTTTGTAATTTTTACGTTCACTCTCGGAGAGTGATCCTTGCTTTTGTAACAAGTGAATCACACAATGTGCCACATACTGTATGGTATTTGATATATGAGATATCGCATGTGCTACATGTGCATCATACATAATATATGACGTATGTGTATAATCTATGATGGTGTAGGGCTCTAATGTAACAGGGTATGTCCAAGTTGTTGCATTTGGGTTACTTGCCAATTTTGATTTCAACTTTTTTTAAGTTGTCAATGACACGTTGAACACTTGAATCAAAAATTAAAAGAAGAATTGGTTTCGTTTGAAGAGAGGCAAGATATAAAAATTGCTTATTGAAATAATGAAAAATAGAGAAACAATTAACAATTTTTAAAAATCTTATAAACCAAATAGACAATCTAAACCGATTCTAGATATATTATATATGATATGATATCTATGATATTATATATAAGACATACGATACACGATATATTACGCGATATATAAAGTGTGATATACTTGCTAAGCTTAAATTCGTGCTTCTGTTTTAAATATATATATTGTTATATATATATATGCTGTCTGTGCGTCCACCTGATATCTCTAGGTGATTTCACGAGTTTAAATCTTGACCTAGAAGAGGCCCTGTAATGTGCAAATATTTGTAAGTATCTAATAAATTTATCTGAATTTGTCTGTTCGACTGTCCATCCAGTTGTAATCTGTTTTACAAATAGCACGTGACTAAAACTTGGCACAACGTGACACCCCCTAATATACTTGATCATATTCTCGTATTATTCATAATTTCTGGCTTACGAGATCGAAACACATAAGACTCCATACCTATATATAATTCTAAAACTAATTAGTCATATCTACCGGTTTGTAAGCGCGTCTTCTAAAAACTGAAAAGCTTTCGTTTCACACAAGTTGAGGTGGAAAACTGAAAATGTGTTGCTAGGTTCTTAGCCTTGATCCATATGTGAAGCTTGAAACTATGTTGTGTTATATGTCAAATAAAACCCCTACAATGAGATAGTGCCCATTAAATATTCACAGTAGCGTTATCGTATGTATATTTTTGCTGCTCATTGTTGTTAGTTATGCACGTTTTCATGTTATAAACATGAGTTTTATTTTATACTTTTGAATATTTATGCGAGTAATGACGTTACTTAACCAAATCTATTATAAATATTTTTTTGCAAAGCATTTTATCACAAATTTTAATTGCTAAATACCTTGACGCGTAGGTGGGGATTTGGGTGTTTGTGTATTTGTTTCTTTTTTTATAAAACTCAAACAAATTGATTACTTACTGCCAACACAGCGTTCATCGCATTTAGAACGCATTTCATAGCACCTGAAGGACAACCCATTTTGATTTTTTGATTTTCGTACTATTTTTTATTTCTTTACTTTTTTTTTAACTAAAAAATAATTGAATTGATTTTGATTATGTATTATAAAAATGAAATAGCACGGGCTCACTTTTAACAAGACTTTTTTAGAAAGACTACAACAAAAACAATAATTTTATTAAAAATATTTAATATTTTAATTATTTTTTTTTTCCAGTTAAACTATACACAAAAACTTGGAAATTATTGTAAAAAAAATATATATATAAAACATGTATACGTATGCATACATGAGTATGTTTTAGACACGATGTACTGTGTGAGGCGATCACTAAAGCGTCTCTAAATATTGCGAATGCAGAAATTTGTATAGAAACCGTACCTTCGTTACATTACATTTAGGTGCACACACGCTAATATGTAAATATACATACACACATACATACATGCATACATATACATATACATATATATATGTATAAGTTTATCGGTAAAAATAACAGAGATTTAAATTACACTTAAAAAACTATGTTAAAAAATTAACAGACAGATACTGTTACGTGTTTGGAAGGTTTTGCAGAAATTAAATTCGAATATAAAAAATTGAGTAAAAGTTTTTCACTGACTGCGAGCGGATAGTTTTCTGTTAATATGCAATTTGTGAAAAAATTCTTTTTCTTTAATATAAATAATATTAAGGGTTACAGGAGAGCTCCGACCATGCTATGCCGGATTTTATGATAATTCGATAAATTAACGTACGCACGTAAACTACAATAAAGAACAAAAAGTAAATTCCTTTAGAAAAGTATAATAACTGAATAGCGTAAAAAGAAAAGAATTCTTCTTATTATTCATTTATGATAATTTGATCATTCTTTTGAACACGATTTTCTAGACTCTTTCCAAAATAATATGATGCCGTGATGCCAAGAGCCTGTAATAAATAAATATATTTATGCATAAGTGTAACAACCAAACAAATTATTCAACACGAAAATGTCAATAATGCTTTTTAAAAGGAAATGTTTGACTCCCACCACAGCCAAGCCTGAAGCATTTTCAATATGACGTAAATGTATTGCAACAAATTCAAAGAAAGGAATTATTAAAAAAACGCTTTTATATTTCTCAGTATATTTAGCCCTTCAGCTAAACATTCTTCAATTCAAATTTAGAATTGAGCCCTGAAACCATTTCGATACGATAGCTTGCTGTAAACTCTTCATTTACTTTGAGAGCAAGTAAAAGTCGGAGAAAATAGATCGATACACGTTATCTTTGCCTAGTATCAACGTGACTCTCGACTAGTAATGTCTGGAAGAAAGCGGTTGTCGTTGCGAAGGCACACTGTTTTTTAGAAATCCTCCCTTGGAAGCCATTCCCATAGAAAAATCAAAGGGATCTTTTAGCAGAGCCGGTCTTTTCTCCCTCATTACACCACCATTGAATATTATCTGGAGATCGGAAATAATGATTGAGTTGGAGAGGTTAAAAGAAGTCGTGCCAACATGTTTGTCTCAAGCTTGAATACATCGATGGTCTTAGGACAGACATTCGGATTGAATGAGTGCTACGCACTCTAGATGCTTTAAGCGCCGATCTAATATTTGGCAGTGGCTGTGAAGAAGTTGTGCGGTTTTTCTAATAAATCGTAGGTAACATTGACAGAAATTGCGAGCCAATAACAAAACCTAAAAGGGAAGATTACTTCGTTTCCCTTCATCCACTGGATTAATATATTTTCTCATCACTGATTATAACAAGTTTCAACTAAGATATGTACTTCTAGGCAAAGTCTTGAACTCAAGATCGCGTTTTCAACTAACAGGCAGATGGGCAAATAAGATTGAATCGATTCTGCTATTCCTGCTAATTGAATATACACATTAGTATATTTATATATATATATGTAGGCATAGACGTTTATATGCATATGAATGCATATACACAATCCATGCTTATATATATATATATATATGCTTATAAATTTCTGAGAGGCACAAACACTCCGCGAATCTAACATAGCTCTAATCTTGGGTATCTGTCTCTTACCTCCAAAGCCACTCCTGCCACTAAGCATAAAATAAGATAATCACTATGATCATCGACAAATTTTACAGCGCTAGTGAGACAACCTTTAGTAAAAATATTGTAATCATCAGAACAGTCTTGCAGTCTGCAACAGCTTGGTGGCAAAACATCATCATCATCTTGTAAATAGTCTTGAGGACTATCCTTGCCGCAGCATTGATACTGTTGTTGTATACCAAAAAGATTTAATTTTTTTAAAACACAAAATTTCACAAAGAGAAAAATCAACTGACCTGCATTTGCACACCAAACATTGAATCGGGCTTGATAAGCTCTTGTTCCCATACCCTCGTTACTCGCTCGCCAGTCATTTCAATGAAATCTTTCTTCATAGCAGCAAATGCGATCATGAAAACTGTCTCGCAAAAAATAGATAAACCTGCCACGCCCAAAAACTGCAAACGAAAGTTTTCAGGGAAAGTAAAAGCGGAAAGATTCTTTGTATTTTGTAATTAACATATATACCGTTATCGATAGAATGTGCGACTCACGCATAGACGTGAAACAGCCCACACCAGCGACTCCAAAAACCAAAAAGCCAATTAAAGTAATAATGTAAGCACCTGTTGCAGTCCCAGCGCCACCCAAAACCAATACTCCAATTGATATAATTCCCACGGCATTCAACTGACAGCAAAAATGAAATGAGAAAGAAAAGGAAAAATAAGACGCAAATATTTATTCCAAAGAGCTTTGGCTACATTCTATTTGCTTGCCTTAAAATTAAACAGAATTGATGTAAATGTTGGTTTTGTAGTCGAAAAGTTATTTTTTTATAATTACATACATATATGTAATATGTGCAGAGTGGTAGAGTTTTCAATAAACTCGATTGCCTTACTTGCTATTGGCTTAAGTCTTTAGTGTTGGAATTTATTTCTTTGGTTAAATTAATAATAACAATAATAACAGTACGCATATGTATTTGTTATCTCTCTCTCTCCCTCTTTGTCTTACATATATGTATACAATATGTGTATAATAATAATAATAATAATAATAATAATAATAACAATAGTAATAATAATATTGATTAACGATCACTATAATAATGCATAATACTGATAATAGTAATCACTTTATAGAGTCCAAAGTTTACACAAATTGTTGGCATAAAACTTCCACTTTGGTCACTTAATTATCGTTCAGCTTTAAAAGGAGAATTGTGTAATGAATTATTTTTGTGTAATTTTATGCCCTACACAACTTGTAGTACAAGAGTATGCAATACACAGAGGGACATCAAATAGACGCACCTTGTGCTATACGCAGAATCAATTTCTAAATCAGTTCTGGATTCAATCAATCAATTTCCGAATCGATCTAAACTTGTCTGTCCATCTGTTCGTCTTGGTTTCTTCCGTTTATCCGAAATATTGGAAATGGTTCGAATGGGAATATTTTCTCCACCGCTTGCCATACAGTGCCTTATTTTGAAAAGTCATTATATGAATAACTCTGGGATGGTGGATTACAGTGTTTCTAATTGTTCTTATTACCATTTTTTCTTTTTTAATCGAATTTTAAAAAAAAAGTAAATATATTTTTAAGTGTAATGTAACCTAAAAACACAACTACGTCGCGCGCATAGATAACTCGTTATCGCCTTCCCTAAGAGACTTTTGCTATTTTTATCCGCGAACACTTACCAAGAATGATTTAGTTGATCTTCAATTGCGCCATGTTCAAGTTCGTATAGCGTGTACACAAACAAGTCTAACAGTGTCTGACATGCTATATATAAAAAGCAGAAAACTATGATCCGGTGTAGACATACCCATTAATAAGAGCTGATAATGGCGCAAATTTTTAGGTCCCTCCATATTAGGGGATCAGTTAAACAGTAGGGTGTTAAGAGTTCGACCCCACGAACAACACAGTTTGCCATTGTTAAAAGAGAACGTATGAAAAATCATGGCAGATTCATATTGCAAGGCTCTTGCCATGAACTTTCATACCGTTCTATTAACCAGATATTCGATATACCGATGAAAGTCAATTCGTGTGAGTAGTGCAGTGACAGTGCAGTGTGACAATAATCAACGAATGACAGATTCAAAAGACAAGTTGTCCTTTTTGTGTGTAAAATGTGTAGCCAGTTGTTAACAATACAATTCAACAATACCTTCCGTCGCTCTCGTATAATACGTGGTTAGTTTTTATAAAAAAAGAATTCTGTCCATGATTTTAATGTTTACACAATGAAGAAAAGATAACTTTTTTTATAACCAATCACCCAAGGGATGTTTCATATATTTGTGACAGGCTGACTACCAGAAAGAAGCGAGGAAAAACACAGAAGGATAGTTGCAGCTTGAAGGCTTTGTGACCAATCGATAAGCGCTACGCTTTTACTGACTAAGCACTCACTACAAATACGGCCAAAGTAGGCTTCACTGCACTTAGACTAGAATCTGCGAACACTGAGTTTGTAGTCGCGAATCTGCTCGACTACCAATCCTCTTTAGAAAAGCACCTCACCCATAACAAGTATCATCTTAAATCAGCCAATCACTGGAGCTATTGTTTAACGGGTTGGGTAGGAGATAGTAACGTCTTGCTAGAGGCAAACGTCGTTCGCCTATCATACCATTAGTTTGAGGAAAGAAGAAATTTGTCGACATTGTTCGAGAACGCGTTCATTCACTGTAGTGGCCGACCTGAGAGCACTTTTGTCTAGTCGCGGTAAAAGAGATTTCTCGACTACTTTCACGATCCTGTTTGCGTATCCACATAGAGCAACCAGAGACTCATCGCTCGGGACAATGACAATCCTGTTCACGTATTGTCAGCGTCGCGTAGGCGTAGCGAACGCACCTGAAGAAACCGCCTAATTTGTACCGTTTTTATGTGAAAAGTAAAAAAAATGGCGCGAAGTGTAAAACGACGCACAAGCATTTTGCTTGTTAACAAAGGACCCGTTATTGGTTACGGATTTTTTTTGCTCGTTAATATTTAATTTCTCAACGTCAGCGCGCACATGAATGGATAGAAAGTATTCCAATTTTATTAAAATGTTTTTATGTAGTGTTTATAATACGAATATCGTTGTTGTAGGCTGATGTTTAAAATGATTTTGCGAATTCAACATATTTGCGTTGTTCGCCATCGGAAACATTTGCAATGAGTTTTAATGAAAAAAAATATACTTTTTTTTATAGAAATTTTTCGATTGAAGGTTAAAAACAATTGATGGAACACAACGTTCCACTTTCTCTCAACTTCGTGTTATTAAAATCATGGGAACTTTTGTTTGTTGTTACTCTGTCGTTGGTTGTTTGTTTGTTTTATAAAGAAGCAAGGATAGCCAGCCATACATTATTGAAAATGCCTTTCTATATGCACTTTGGACTCTGTGAAGCGTGCTTATAAAATATATAAACGTAAAATATATATGAATGGCATAGATATATATCGACATAAAGACGAAGAATTAAATCGCAATACATATGCAGGCGAACATTGGCACTTATTCAGTAAAGTATTTTCATAAAGATTTCAAGTATTCTCACAAGCACTTACCGAAATTAGTATACTCAGTACAAGTAATGCATATTTCCAGATGTCAGTGGAGAATGACATTTTCATTCTGAAGCCTTGAACTGCTTACAGGACACACAACGAAAACTGACGAACGCACATGCACATGTGTCAAGGGAAATGAAAATTGAAAAAACAAAAAAAAACAAAAAAAAAAAAAGAAGAAACAAACACAAACAAACAAAAGATTCATTAAATTATTCACAAGTTATTTCAACGTCATCTTAGAGCACAATAATTGGGCTCATATTTTATATCACTTTTTGAAAAACAATAATTCTTGTCTTGTAAACTGTTCAAAATATTTCAGCAATTATAAAAGCACACTCGCCCGTGTACCTACATAGAACGTATGCAGATAAATAAATAAATTTATAATAAAGAATGAAGAATAGCAAGCATTCTCTGGGTATGTCTCGCTAATGGTTTCTTCTTTATTCCTCTGCTTATAAATGCGTGCCCACAACGGAATGTCGATTCTAAATAAAGCTACAAGTGGGGATGGATACAAGCACACACGTACGTACTTATGTACGTTCATATATATATATATATATATATATATATACAGATATATATATCTACGCATGTACACATATACATATATCTATCTATATATATATGTACATGTGGTTTGATTTGGTTTGTTTACAACAAAACAATCACACACACGAACACACACACACCACTAAGGTATATACGAAACGAACGAGCACAAAGCATTTCCCTTACACTGTTCACAAAAACTATCCGTAACGAACGCTTGCCAACCATTCACGCCTTTTGATACAAATACAACTGAGGTGAAAAACTAAAAGAAAATCTCATGAAAGTGCAAAAGATGTGCTTCTAAGGCTTGTTTGTCATCGCTCCCCTGTTACTGCTGTGCGCTGTTGGGAAAATTTTAAATCTTATTCTTGTTTAAATCCACAGGGGCATATTTTTATAACGGATGGATGGTGTGCATGCCAAGCACCATAGCACATGTACGCAGCTATATGTATATATGTATATACATATATGTAAAGTGTATATAAGTATATGCCATATAATATATTTGATGTAAACTTTCATGTAAATGTATGGACAACTTTTTATAAGCACTCGCCACACACATAAAGTAACAAATGTATACATAGGCATATATATTACACACAACCATTTTCATTAGCGCGAAATTCATATATTTATCATCCATTAAAAAGGAATCGAAATATTCACAGAATGGAATTGAAAATTTAAAGTTGCAATAATTGCTTTAATCCTATACATAACTATGTTTATATATTTGTATGTATATACATCACTCAATAAGTTTCCGGTCTGATATATGCAAATACAGTTTGTCAGACCCTGGTTGATTTCTGCATAATACCAATCTCTAAGCGACACATAACATAACATTTTCGACATAACTTTACAAACTACAACTTTGTGACACTATGTGTGTTTTAGTGACACTATTCTTTTAACGGCTTTTGACTGCTGTTCACTCGACTGAGTAGCGAGTGTCTGGACTGTACGGATGAAACCATGTTTCATCCATTGCCCAGCATCACATGAAAAAATCCTTTTTATTTCGCCTACAAGACGCTAAGTGGGCAGACGGGGCCGCTCGAACAGAGCTTTCTCATGGCATCATTAAACCCAACGGTTACTGCGAACGTATCTCTTCTAATCAAGAAGCAGCGTGCAATCAATGCACGAAATTCAGATTTTTTCATTATTTAGAAAATTACGAATTCTACGATCGACGACGAAAATTACGATTGATCAATAGTGGTGACGTCGATATGTCATCGTTTAACCCTATTGACTGGCGTGTTATGTCTGCATATTTTTATATCTATCCTACTAAGTTTTCTGGCATAACATAACTATAGTTTAGCAGAAATTCACCGCATTCTGCTGCGTAATTACTGGATTCGCTTGATTAACCTACACCCGTCTTTTGATCTCGAATGGAAAAATCAAGAGACGATATTGCTAATGCTCTAATCAAAGTCAACCACTTTTGCATAACTGAACACAGTCAAAAGGTCAGATGGTCGTCGTCGGTCAGACGGTCGTCGGTTGTGGCGGATAAAGGCAGGTGTCACCGTGAAGCTACTTAGCTCGGTGGCTATTGTAGAAATGGGCTTGAAGTTAAACAGTCATGAAATGCCAGTTAAGATGCTGCGAACGTAGAAAAACTGCTCGTTTGGGTAAACTCACACGAATTCCATCGTAATATTATTCTTTTCCAAACGATCGTTTTTGATGAATAATTTTTTATCTAAATAGTTCAACAAGTTCGAGTAATCCTCGTTTATTTCCCTGGCACACAAGCAATTAATATTTCTGAAATCAGAAAACTATTCCTTTAATAATCTTCGTATAGAGAATCCTTCTGTGGCAATTTCGAAAACCTTGTATTTGAAGTATTCACCGATTCTTTATTAAGCTCTATCGTCTTTGAGCCCTTTTTTTGTACTGCTCTGATCTTTTTCCATTTTATTATCTGCTGTCGAAAGATTGCCGTGTGAACCAAATTTTTGTGTTCGGTACGAATAAAGGGACGGACCAAAAGGTCCGTTAACCTATGTTTATATGACGAAACAAACTTCGGAATATAGTGAAATATACTTTTTCATCGTCTTTTTATTTTAAACGACTCTCTCCGAACTTTTCAATTAGCTTATAAGAATTTCCAAAAAACTAAATCTAAAATTCAATCCGTTGCATGTCTTATAGTGTAGAGCAGAGCAGAACAAAGCAGTTGGCATATGAAACACCTGTAATTATGTGAAGAACATGCAATTTTTCTTAAATTTTAATTCAGTTAACGCCAGCCACGAAAACAACGAACACAAAGTGTCTT
Source organism: Glossina pallidipes (assembly GCA_000688715.1). Taxonomy (NCBI): domain Eukaryota; kingdom Metazoa; phylum Arthropoda; class Insecta; order Diptera; family Glossinidae; genus Glossina; species Glossina pallidipes. The sequence goes on from KK499769.1 coordinate 1,042,612, forward strand.
ATTATTGATTAGATTTATTTTGAAGTTTGCAATTAAATATATATATAACCTTGTCTTTGGGATTATTTTTGGAAATTCATATCAGGTGAGGAATACTTCACATTTCCAGTCTTTATTGTCACAGAGCTATCCAAGCTTTGCTTAACCGTAAGGCCTCTGTAACAGTCTAAGAAAACAGATTTTTACACGGAAGTGCAACAAGCCTTTGAATCGTTCTCAGCCTCGTATCTACTCAACAGTGTGGAGATAGACCCAACTTTTATCAGAAAGTAATTCTGAATCAAGTCAAGCTTGTCAATTTATCCTTGCGTTTAGCCTAGAGATCGCAATTTTTAGGTATTTCGATGAAATTTGCATTGAAGTGCATTGGTTATTCTTTCAACTTTTCGTCGGGCATCGGATCTACAAAATTTTTCCAAATCATTAAAGAAATGGCAGTGAGATTTTACTGGCTTGAAAACGTCGGGACATTTTGTTATTTAGTTGTCTCTGATACAACATGAAACAATCATGTAAGTCTGATAAGTGCAATGATAAGAAACTGTTAAAATCTAACAGGAATGTACAACGTCATACATTTCATGCAACCACTTTTACTGCACATCATTTGTATGTCGGTATGAACGTTTTTACATAGACATAAGTTCTCATTTAACAACGCGAAAAGTTTACAACAAGACTGACTTCTTCTGCAGAGGCTGGTTCGTGGTTATTCCGAGAGATGAGACTCAGACCTACGCACACTATCTGGAACTAAGCAATTAATCGAGTGAATATCGGGCTTAAGGTGAACCAACTTCGAAAAAACGGCGCCAATATCGCTCAAAAATCAAGGTGATATTACCAGTTGTCTTCGATCGTCGCCGCGTGTTGTGCACTACAATTTCCTCCTGCTCGGTCCAATTGATAGCAAGAAATGTTATTTGAGTTTGAGGATAACTTGGAAGGCGACGAAATAGATTTGAAAACATAAAGAGAAATAGGAAAAGAAAAAGTTAAATTGGTCTTACTTTTTGGACACAGAGTATCGTTTATTTTAAAAAGCGCAGATGATTGTCTTTATTTTCAGTTTTTAAAAATATTTATTTAAACCGCACGTAAGGCAGGTAACCTTATCAATGACAGCTTCTTTTGATTATCTTATAACTAATTGTTTACTATTTAAACTGGAACTTGCATACAACAAGAGATAATTTCATCATAAATAACTTTCAATGTCTCGCAACAATCTTCATGAACGCTCAGTTATTTCTCTCGAATAGTTACTGAAATTCAATAAAATTTGATTAGAACGATTATTTTGTATATCGCCCCAGAATGCCAAAAAGAAATTATGAAAATTTTTGACGTTAATTTTCAAAAACAGTATTCATGGATTGCAGTTAATCGAGATCTTAAGTTGCTGGGTCCAAGGTGGGCCCACTACCACTTTTATACACACTACCGCTTTCTAACTAAGAAAAAAAAACACTACTAATGGTATAAAATATTTGTTCTTCTAATAAAGGACAATATCGTGGAGAAGTAAGGGAGTAAAGGCAAATTCGAGTTTAACTAACGAAGACCCTTAGTAACCTTCTTAACAGAGCTCTGTAAACGGCATAACAGAGCTTTATCAAGTAGTTCCGCTTAAAATTTGATTAGATTTAGAGGAATACTACGTTCCAATTAAGAAGCCTAAGATACTCCTGTGGACACTTATAAAATCTATATGAAAATATCTATGGAAATAGTCAAATTTGAGACTTTAGTATGGCCCAACACGAAAATTCCACCTACATTCATCTATATCTCGCGATACACGCTAGCAAAACAATACGTGGCTTATTAGCGTTAACTGAAAAAAACGAGCTTAACTTCCCTTCGTCGGTTCCTGGTTACATACTAAATTTCACAAATTTGGCAAAAATTGTCCCAAACAGCAGAATTTGAATTTGTTAAGTCTGTTTGAAAAGGGCACTCATAAGATGTTCACAGTAGTACATTGCGTTTCCTAATTCGGACGAAGTATGCCACCAAATGCAACCATATCTTGATCATAAATACGTAGCAGAGCTCTGTTAGGCTTAGTGCTGGTAAGTGTCTTTCGAATTTATCTTCGCACTCTTTTGAAAATTTGGACTTTCAAACACAAATTGGAAGAAGAATTAAAGAAAAAATTTTGGAAGCGACTATAGAATACCACAGTTAAGCCTACTTCTCTGCTAATGTTTACCTGGTTCCTCCATCTAATATTGACAAAATCAAGATCAAACCATTTGCGTGAACACCCTTTAGCCATGCAATTGCAATACGTCAACGGATCCTTCAGAAATCTCTTTTTCTTATAATAAAGCCCTTTCTTTGTCTGGGCTGCCTTTACCTTTATTAGAAGAATAGCATTGGGAAGGGCCAAGCCTATGAACGTCCTGAACCAGACTTTTTTTCTAACCAGACCAGACTGCTTTTCTAAACAGGAACCCACAGCCTATGTCTCTAGAGCTCAATTCTTTTTTTCTTTTAGTCTAGGAATTCCTCTTAAACAAATTATAATAACAATACGCATTCTTCTCACGCAAGCAGCATATTTATAGCATTTACAGCGAAAAAACGCGTCGTCACAACAATGACCTGCTCATCCTACAAACCAGTTAAGTGTGTTGACCTCTTTCGAAAATTTGCATTTAAATAGCGTCGCCAAAATTTAACTGTGACGAGTACCCTTGTCATACATCGAGTGCGTGTAATATGGAATTAGATTGTAACGAAATAACTTTACGAATTTACATACGCACACCCTAAAATACATTATTTTGGCGAATACACATTCAAAGTAATAAAATTCGTCCTAATACAATATTTTGTACTTTTTTCATTGCACACATATTCGTCGTACACAGTTAATTGGTTAAAAGTTATTTCATGCAACAAGAACTTGGCAAAAATCGCCAAAACCTTTGTAGCCCGCACTTTTCAAATAATTCCAAATTGTCATGTGGTTGATGTTTAGTGCCACTGCTATTTCATCGATTTCTAGAGTGATTGCCAGGTGCATCTTTGACCATCGAAGTTTCCGGAACGGAATCGAGCAAACCCTTCCTGGGTTCTTCGTCCACTCACAACTTTCTTACCGTACCTTTCACGGATTTCTTTTTTTTTGCAACGTTTTTACCTTTTTTATAGTAAAAAAGCATCGCATAGCATATTTCTTCGGATATTTCAGTCATTCTCATATCAATATGACTTTTTACACCAGCAGGGAATTGGGAAACTATCTTCACAAAAAATGTAGGCTGAAATATTACCTTTTAAGCACATGGTCGTGTGAGAGAATCAGGTGAGCGTTCCCTATACATAGGCATCAGCACCAACTCGCGGAAAAGAGTTTCCGACATGATCTAATATTTATATAGGAGCCATTCTCACGAAACGAAGCTCTGCTTTGCCTAGTACAGCTGATGGAAATTTGATTCTAAAAAAAAAAAAAATCATCCAACCTTCATGTCTATATGTATCGCGACAGGACAGCGAAACTGTGCCACTTTGAGAAAAGTCCAATGAAATATTTAAAATGATAAAGAAGATGATCAGAGGCAATAATTGCTTAACGAAGCCATGTGTATTAAAGGACTTAATGTTTTCACAAACGACTCAAAAATAGGCCTGGCTTCGTAAAAACATTGCCCAAAATTATCGTCAGTCGATTGTAAGATGGATAGCAGAGGAATTAAGTATTCACTCGTCGACTCGTGAAAGTTACACAAGTGCATTGTGGTTTCTGTGCCTTCTGTACCTTCAGTGAGAGCCACTAAATTCGCACGGAATGCGTAACCTTGAGATTGACTATCATTGGCGAGGAGGGGTGTTACGTGCAAGTCCGCGAACTTTTCAGATCAGAAAAAATTGCACTCATGAAAGGCGCGCAAAGAAGACAATATCTACGGGTATTTTTATGCTTAGGAAATTCGCTGCACAGCATCAAAATGTCTCTAGTGAATATTATCTGAGTATTGACGAACGTTTCGCGAAACGGCTTGTACGACTCGAGCACAAATATCAGGCACCGGCAACGTAATTTTTGTTGCACTGTATACCTGAAGTTTTGACAAGCGAAAAAAGTCTGCATTCATGCCTGTGTCGTTATTCTCGTTTTGTGTAACAAAAACGGATTACGAAAGTAGTCGTGTGACATATGACGCGTTACTCAAGCGCAAAGATCTGCGACAAGCATCATCGAGATACTTCGAAAGAATTCCATCAAAATAATAAAAACCATACTATTATTGCTTGAACGTGACCTAATGGGATAGCGGCTTATCCAAAAACATTCAAACAATCCCGTTATATTTCCAACATGCTTTGTATATTAATAAAAGTGTTAAGCGGCACATCAAATTTATATATAATTAAAATATTTTTACTTAGTTATTTCTACTAGCGTGGTCCACATAAACTTGAAAAAAAAAAATTGTTTCTTTTAAACGATCTACAACCATCTAGCATTTGTTCGGCGAAATTCATTTTTCAATTTACTGATCATTAGCCAACCGAGTACAGCCGATATGACCTGCAATTTTTTATTTGTTAAAAAAAAAAAAATTAATTTATAAACAAAGCAGTTAGAGTAGAAGTCACATCACTACTTACTTCAACTATTATCAATAAACAATTCACGATACTAAAAGCGAGCGTCTTATCTGATAAATACTCTTCGAATTTGGCCATACAACCGTCTTGGTAGAGATTTTCCATCTGCGAACAATCGTGTTTGTGGCAGCACGTTTTTGGAATTTCGTGCTGAATGCGACGATAATCGTCTGTGCTATTGACACCGCAACAATGCAGCTGTAATTTGCAATAGAATTAAGAGGCGATAATGACATTTCGATCAATTTTACCCAATCCTCATAATGCGCCAAAGCACCTGGAGCTTGTATTTCGGATGACCAAAGTTCCTCAAAGCCTTGGCGTATACTGCCAGATAGACCGTCGCGGGTACCATGAGATGCCATACTGGTCATTACCAGTTGCGTTAAGATCAACATCACCAATATAGGAACATACTAGAAGAAGTTTTACGGCTCAACGGTGACAACGATCGTTTATTGCTTGCAATAATTAACTTACAATAATTAATTTGCGTTTAGATTCCCGTAAGGCTGCTATAAAACCGAATATGGCTGTGACTAGAATAACGATACCGAGTGTCATAATTAACCCAGCAGCTGCGTTTTCGCCATGATCTGTTTGGTTTGCAGATCCACTGACTAAGATAAAAATACTAAAGCTGATCAGGATTAGACTGAGAAACTAAAAGTGAATGCGATTAAAAAACAATTAAAAGTAAAACAAATAAAAACTGAATAAAAAGCAAATATAAGACCTTCTATATATGTTAAAGCTTAATACGAAAGTAGTGTTTAGGTTACATGCTAGGTAAACATTTCGAACTGACGTTTTCCCATCTATGCAAAAATATAATGAATCTTTATAGAGTGCTTAATATCTAAATATTCCAGACCTCTGCCAGGCATTTTGCAATCTTTAAAAAACGACGAATATCAAAAACAAATCAAAGGTTGAACGATTGAAGAATCAATGCCGAATACGTATGTGTCTTATACATATCTGTAGCACATATCCTTGAGTTTCTATGCGACATTGCCATAATTTTATTAAATTATACCTGCAAAGCGGATGGTTTTATTGGCCGAAGTGGTTTGGGTGTTTAATCGGGGTATCGGTCTTGCCTGGCTACGATATTCTTACTTGTTTTTTTATAAAATATGGACAGTCAGGCTGAAATTGACTCAAGAAGTAATTACAAATTCATTAATATGACAAAACATTTTTTTATATTCTATACCACCTACAATACTCGGAAGGACCCGAACCATATTTTATTATTAATGTTATTTATTTATTCATTGACGTTTACGTAACGTCGAAACAATTAAGGACTACTCTAATTGACAACAATGTCTACCATATGTGCAATCATAACGTACCATAATACAAAATGTTCTTAAATCTAAAAAAAAAGAAAAGAAAATTAATGCCTAAGAAGAAACAAAAAAAGCAAGAAAGGAAAAGAAGGTTATTAGGCAAGAAGTCAAGGAAAAAGCCCATACCACAACGCCCACTTTATAAGCTCTCCCATAACTCCTATCTTAAATCCTTCGGCCAACTCGAGCATTCAACAAATGGTTATTGAATCAAGTGACGTCCAAATTAATTTTAAAAATTTCAAAGAGAAACCACCCACTCCTGGTGCATTAGACTTGATTTTATCAAATGCCGGTAGGAGTTCGAACCTGTTTATTGAGCTCATCTGTCTGTCTATCCGTCTTGTATCCCTGCGTGCAACCTGGAGGTTGAAACTTTTGAGATATTTTGGTGAAATTTAGTGTACCGACGTCTTTTGCCCGAAAGGCGAACGCAATAGAAAATGGTTCGGATCAGACCACGTTTCCTTATGACGTCGTGGAAAAATGAGGCTCTATCTCAAATTTTACTGGGTGTTGCATACATCTACACAAACCTTAGCACAAGCGGTGAAGAGAGTAAATAGATATTTCTGTCAACGTTTTCTAAAATAAAGCGTTCGTCGAGCTTTAATATTGCGATGTATTATTTGTCCACTTACTCATGAGCCCTTAGAACTCGAAAAGTTAATTTTGTAATAGAATATAATTCATTGTCTTTGAAAACTGAGAACCTACGACGCTATTCATCTAGAAAGCGCTTCACATCGATCATTTCAGGCAAAAATGATGTTCACAAGCGGCACACGAGTTTTCCATGTTCCACAAACGCGAAGTTCCTTTGTTACTTTGTGATCATGTTGAAGGTAACTTTCTACAAATAGGTAACGGACTAATGGAAGAGGTATCGTTGCAGTGTCTTAAACATTAAAACATATCTATTCTTTACGTGTGCGAAAGAAGATGAGTGAGAAAAATTCACCATAATGTTTCCTTGCTTCTAAGCGAAGTCTAATGAGCGAATTTTGATTCTTTATGAAAATTTTCGTTCGGACGGACAACATTTTCTTCTTCAAGAATCCGGTGGGTGCAAAAATTCTGCAGACATTTCCTTATTCCCTGTAGACAAAAGATTTTCCAAAACGTGTTTCGTGTATAACGCCGTATTAGCAGCATAAGGTTCACTTTTAAAATATGCCTTGAAAACGTTATTAAAATATTCGTGTTCTGCTTCTCAACGGCGGCGCTTTCTGTACTAATCCACTAACGCAGTTCAAGAGTTATGTTCCAATAATGAGATAATAGTTTCCTATATAGTGGTACAGCAGCTATTGTTGCTATCTGCGTATTATATGAAACGATTTCCTTGCTATGATTTTTCATAGCATCCAGGTAGTGGAACCTTTCTACCTGGAAGCCTGTACGCTTGTGCCGTGTGCTTATGTGTTAACATTAATATAGATTACACACATTCTTACGCAGTGCAAATGTCAACAGTAAAGTTCAAGACATACGTGTTCTAAGCGAAGTATTGCAGCTGATTAAAATGAAAGAAAACAAACACTTGCTGTAACAACATCGTCTTTTATTTTTTTTTTTAAATCGAGGTAAAGGTCCTGGTCTTGTTCGCACCAAGAAATTATTAATGTGTATTTTTTTCCTCGAAAAAGTCCTGTTGTGTGAACTCACCATTAATACAAAATTCAAAAGCAGCAGAATATGTTTAATGGTAGTTGTGCCGAGACCCATTTCTCTTTTTTTTTTCAATATTTCTTAGACAATATGGAAAAATAATTTACGCAGTGATATAAGCAAACAGCAATAACCAATAAAAATTATCGCTTTCCGTGCATCCAGTGCAAGTCTAAAATGTTTCCTTTCATCGAGCGTCTATTTGCATACAAAAATACATATCGCACACGAAATTTCACTTTTTATGCATTTCTCTCTCTCTTTTCATATCATTTTTTTTTTTTTTTTTGTATTTTTAATGCTCTTAATGAGCTATAAATTTCATAAAAATAAATTAATTGCAAATACTCGTCAATCAATATTTTGTATAGAGACTATGGCTCAAAGAAAACAAAAAAGAAAAAGAAAAACGGAACCGAAAGAAAATGTTTAATAAAATTTTAAATCATCATCCGCTTATTCTCGCACGCGACTATGAACTGAAATATTGAATAAATTCTATTCATTATATTTTCAGAAGCAGTCCTATATTTGCGTACGTACTCTCCCAAGCACATATGCAGTGACACGAAAAACGCAAAACGTAACTGGATGTACATGTGTTCGGCACACTTTCGATCTAAGCAAAGATGCTAAATGTCATTCATTTTATTACACCACCTCCATCGATTTCATTGACTTGTTTACTTGATTTTTTTTTATATATTTGTTTTGACCATATCCAGATGTCTACTGATCTAGTGACGCAAAACACATAAAGGCCGCTTAATATCTGTATTTAATATCTGTGAATATTTGCAAAATGCAATAAAAAAATGCACTTTTTCATTGAGTTACTAATGCCCTCGTCTCGTCAAGTTCTTAACTTACGCAGTAGTGCAATAGATGGAGAGCAACTAGATTTTTTGTTTGTTTTTGTTTTGCCACGGAAAGGCATTTTCGGTTTCTTTTCCAGCAATATTTCCTTTAAAAACGTCACAGCCATCAGTTTCTGTGTTGTTGTCATCAAGACAGTTAGGTGTATATTCATCTTGTCAACCCTTTTGCAATACCCAGAAGGAATACTCGAAAGCTCTATCCGGTTCAAACGACCAATCACTCAGAACAAATCTTATTCGTGTAATACTGGGACGGTCGGAAGGAATTGAGGAAAGAGAAAAAGACGGGGAAACGACCGCAACTCAGTGAACGTGTAAGTGTTATGTTTTTATCGACTGAGCGCTCACCCCTACGATCGTACTAAACTCTACCGCATTGAAATTTAAATCCGCAAACACGGAGTTGGTAGTTGCGACTCTTACCCATTCGCCTACTCATGCGGATTTAACTACACTTGTGTTTGGATGTGTTTGGTTAACATTCTTCCGCTCACAAATATTGAGATATCGACTTCGAATTTAGCAAAAACATTAGAACCTCTTGTAGGCGATATAGTGGTCAAAAGTGGTCAAAGATGCTGACAGTACAACATAAACGTAGAATATCTTTGTTTTCAAAAGCGGAAAAAAATTGTGCTTTTGATCATTACTCATGAACTACTGCAGGTACAATCGTAAAACTGTTCGCATGTATTCTGATATTAGAGTAGAAAACAATCTTTCACGCGCACTCAAATGTTAAACCAGGCGCGGGCAACCGCCGGCCCATAACAAGGTCGAGCGCGCTCCGCTAAGCTTAAAATGTTAAATAATTCAATTCGCTCGCGCATGGCAATGCCGCAAATTGCTTGCATTCGCTTTCACTAGCGGCTCAGCTGTGCAGTTATCAAATGTGATATGTTTGCTAATAATAACGTAGTCGCAAATCATGAATATTCCCAACTTAACCCATTCCATTCAAGTTCGCGTAATACATTTATTCTGTTCGTTCTGTTACATCACAATAATAAAAATATTCGTTGCAAACTTTGATTTTTATCTTTTGATGAACAAAGTTACCCACTCCTGTATTACAGAGGAGAGAAATTTCGTCGTTTACGTTTCTTTTTTGTTTTTTATTTTTTTGCTAAATGCGGCGCGTACAAAAAACTCGCCCACAGTCGAACAATATTTTCTCATTTGTTTTCATTTCTTGTTTATTTACAATTAAAAATAATACCTTATGCCATGACTTCAACAGGTACGCTTTTGGTTTATACCGACCCTAAAGACATCCTGCGGGACTATCGTGCCTGTAAAACTCGCGATTTCCAAGTCGGTATACGTGGATTCGAGACCATATCGAATCGATTAGACAGTACTTTGTAGTACCTACATATAAACATATACACACACACGTTACTTAGACTTATGTTTCCTTTTTAGTATTTTAAGTCTAAAAATAGTGAAATCTATTTACTTTAAACTATGCTCTTGCTGCTGATCGATGTTCTACTCTGTAACGTCATCGTTTAAGCCTTTAATGTTAAAGGTACTGCTTAATTCGGTCGAATGCGAAGTGTGGCCAACAAAGAAAGAATAAATAAAAATCCATTGAAACTTCAACTGTTAACGCTACTGTGCGTTGATAATCTCCTTCGTAGTTGCGTAATTTAAGCCTTTAGCTTAGCAAAAATTAAAAAGTATAATAAAAGCAGGCTGCACTCTGGACTGACCAGACATGGAAAATACATCTGCGCAAACTCACCTCGGATGTGCGGTACAAAAACAGTTTTTACATGGCCTAGCAGTTGAGCATCCAACCTCTTGCTAATAGAACCCCTTTGGAAAACGAAAACCAAACATTTTATATACCACTGCCAAGTATTGGCCAAATACGAATTCATCTAATTTCTCAAGTTGCGCAGTGTACGAAGAAAACGATAAGACAGTTGGCAGATTGTAAGGAAGTCTTACTATCAGCTTAAGTTTGTTCCCGAACGATATACAAAAGGGGCGATTAGCCCTGAAACCAGTGTTTAGCAATAAATCGTTCGGTAGGAAAAAATTCAGAAAAGTTCACAAAACTAAAGTTTGCAATCTAATTACGGTGTTGAGTTCTAATTGACACATGCACCGTATTCAGTGCACGCTTAAGTGCATTTATTCGTTGGTACCAAAATTCAATTAATTGTTGTTATCGCTCTTTTAAGGTTATTAATGAATTTTACAACACTACCTTACACATGTACTGATAACGGTACGCAACAACGAAGAATACATATTTCCTCTTACACAGCAATGGAAAATGTATTTTTTTTCTGAAAGACACTAAAGAAATATGTATTTAATATAAATAAACTTACTAGAGTGTACCGAAAACAGTAAACACGCATCAAGGAAACGCCTCCTACACATAAAAGTTTGGCTGGGACGTATTAGAGAAGGACTGATGTTCAGTTCTCGTAGCAAAAAGATTATTGGTCGCTACAAACTTCTTCTCTTGTCATTGTCTTCCAATACTTAAAAGTTAATATATATCCGTTTGGAAGAAAAATATATATAATAGTGGTATGTGTACGCAGGATTAACTTTCTTATTTTTATTGCTTACTTTTATTAACAATCCCTAGTTTAATTACAATTAACTGTACCAATGCTGGCGATCTCTACGATTTCTTATATTATCCACTAACATGCAAACAAATATCGCATCGAAAAACTGCAAATAGGAAAGAAAAAAAAAACCATAATAATTCAACACAAAAGAAAAAATCTCTCTTTTTTCAAAATTTACCTCAAAGACAATTATCAGCCAACTGATTATATTAAAGTGATCAGTTTTCCTTTTAATATAGTTACGATATTTATCTTCACAGCCGACCACATACACATGGAGTATGTTGGTGCAATCGTGGTTTTTACAACAGCTGGAAGGCGGCACTTTATCTAACAAAAAATAGTCCTCGGCGCTATTTTTACCGCAACATTGAAACTATACGAATAGAAGAAGAGAAAAAAACAAAAATTTATTTAATTTCCTTACCCTTACCCGGAAAATAATATCTTACCCACTGCTCATATTTCGAAAGAGTGCTATTTACAGTTTGATCGCCTCCTTCCCATAATTCGTCAAAATCTTTTTTAAGGTCTTGCGCTAAGCCCATATTACCCGCCCAATAACTAATGCTGACCATTATTATTTGAATTATTAAGAGTAGTATTAAAAGAATGGCGAACTGCAGGTACAACGAATTTATTGGAATTACAACTCCTGGCATTATTGCGAAGGATGTGAACTTACAGAAATCAAGCAACTTTTACTCTCCAATATTGTCACTACGCTACCATAAATGACAACAGTGATGATTACGGTCCCCAATGTAACTATAAGGCCGGCCGCCAAATTTTCGCCCTGAATAATGTCGTCATTGTTCAGGCTACGTATTAAACGCAATGCTAACCATATGATTATTGATCCCAGAAACTGAAAGCAAGAAAAAAACCAAACCATTGATTTTGTTACGGAGTTGTGCTATTTGCCTTGCTTCGAAAAATTTGTTAATAATATAACTAATTTTCATATATGTCCATGTGCCAACACTTACAAGAAGGCTTTGCTGGTTGGAGGTTGCCACTTTTCGAGCATAAGTCAGCAAAGTCCCAGAGATTTTCGCGTAAAAGCTTTGTACACAAAAATTTGTACCCAACTTTTAATCACAAGGTCCTTTTTTCGGACGTCAGCCGCTTATTTCCTTCACGCAGGGGGGTTCAAAATGGGAGAAAGAAGTGCAAATTCAAAAACAGTTGTAGTTTGGTTAGGGGAACGCCTTTAATAAAACCAAAGCCAATTCGTAACACGAAAAAAAGTTGGATTCGCTTTAGGACCAGTTTTTGATATTTCCTGGCTGAGAGCAGAGCACGTTTTAATTGCTGAACAATTTTCACGCTAGTCGTTCAATTATCCCCAGTAAAAATTTCTACCAGTGTCGTACAAGCGTCTGCTGGTGGGTAGTTCTTTACGGACTGTTTTAGTTTTTTTTTCTGTTGTGGACGCTTTTGAGGGCTAATCAAGCTTTCATTAACTTCACGGTTATTTTAGATTTAGAATGTCGGCTATGGCTTATGATGTTTTTGTTTTACTGTGGGAGGATTTCGTTTATTCTCAATATCATATTCCGGTAATCAACTAAAAGGGTATATGTCAAGTTATAACTCGCTTTTATGGTCACCAACGTTCCAATGACGAACGACAGACGACAAACGATACCCTCATATTGATAAAGAATCTTCCACTGATGTAGTACGAACACATGCACCTTGTGCTACCCCTGATGAAGGCGTTGCGAATGGAAAAAGTAGTAATATATTATACATTCAATCCTTCTTTGATGAACCCAGGTGTACATAAAGAATCTTGTCAACTGTGGGCGCGCCCATTAGCCAAACTTCAATCCGATCTTTAAGACGGCACTAAGAAATATTAGGTAAGAAAAAACTTCAATGCGTTTTTTCCGAAAGAGAGTTTTAACGTCGGGTAATTAACCCTATCAAGCCCTACTGAAGTGCTTGTGTTAATTGATTTATAACATTTGCTAATTAATTCGGAGTTATTCGCTAAGGTTTACAAAAGCACTTTCCCTACTTTCTTGTTAAGAACTTTGTCGCGAAGATATTCGTTTTCGCTGTCAAAACTTCCATATTTTTACTCGAGTTCCCTGACTCGATAGCATATTTAAATTTAATCTAATTCCTACGCTGTCCTACGCTGATGATTACCGGTCAACCAGACTTCAGAAAATGACAAACGGAACGATGAACTTTACATGCCCGCCCAGAGGATGGTGGGCGATGCAAAATGTATACAAATAATATATTTTTACAAATGACGCACTTCAGATCGAGTGAGTGTAACAATTTTTCAAAAAAGCGGACACACTTGCAAATGTTTGGCGTAATCTTTTTTATTTTTTCTCTTAATGCCTTTTGATCTCAATTCATTCATTCATTGAAGAAGATGCCAGCTCTCTTAGTCATATTTTTCCCGTTTTTTCAATTCGATTATAATAAAATTATATCAACAAAACGCTTACCACTAAAATTATGTTAATAATTAAGACAACGATTTTATAAACGGTTGCGGTAAAATGCATTCTTCGCTTTATTTTACGAGTTATAGGCAAAAAAAATAAAAAAAATGTATTTTTTACTGCTTGGAAAACTTTAAGGCTCTTCTTCTAATTACAGAAACTAAACAATACGCTGTGCATTTCGAACTAAAATTCGGTTGACATATTTGATTTAAAAAACATAACAGACAATGATAAATAGGAAATTTATTTAGTATTTCGTGCTGTGATTCGATTCGAGGGAACATTTCATTATTTTATACATTTGGCATAGAAAGCACAGAGAATGCTCTGCTAGTGCGGTTATCAATTCAGATGTTTATGTAAGGGTTTCTTAGTATGCGGATTGACAGCTTGAACTTGAATTCGAGTTCGCTTTGACTGGTAATAGCTACTCTTGCTTCCATTAGACCCCTTCTTCAAAACCTTAAATCTCTCGGAGACTTACCAGAGTTGTCAGGTAATCTTCGCTAAGCCTTGTTCCAAGATCTTACAGTTTTGCACTTTGATTTTACCAAAGAATCGCAACTTTTGAAGAACAATAAAAAATTGTATCCGCATGAACAGCCGAGTACGCAAAGGATCACAACTTACAACTCAATGATCGCAGGTTCAAGTCTCAAGTGCGGCAGAGTTTCCGATAAAACTGGTAGCTTTAGAATCTCATTTCAAACCTTACACATGAAACGAAGTTAAGAATAAGTTAGGAATTGTCAGGAGACGGTGACTTCCGTTTTGCGATATGAAGTATGCTTTAAAAAGAGATTAATAAGGGAAAACATAAAAATCGAAATCCACCGAAGACTTAATGGTTTCTTCTCAAGTCTACCTTGCAATGTAATTGGAAAGGAATCGTGTGGAAGGTCGTCAAGACAAGAATTTAAATGATCGTGAAAAGAGTGGAGTGACTGATACTTTGCAAAAAGCTATGACATGCGCTTAACTCGTAGTAAGGTAACGCTTCTGGCTGAATCAGTTTTGAGAATTAAAGAGCAAAACAGTCTTAGCGCGAACAGCCGAGTAGGTGTGCTTCGTAAATATTGCCACAAAAAGAAATGCAAACTATTTTGAGGGATTCGCTTACAAATCTACAAAATTCTTTAGAAGAGACCATTAAAGTTTCCTTTTTAGTAGAAAAATTGGCTCAGAAAAATCCTTCCTAATATTTTTCTTTAAGAAATTGATTTAAAAGAAGCTAAAGGAACTGATGATAACTAAAAAAAATACCAAAGATATTACGCATTCTGAAGATTGAAAAGCATTTTGGCGTTGAAGCCATAATGTCAGGCAAGAAACCAGATTAAAAGGCATTTGCTGTTTGAAGCTGGCAGATATTGAAGCAGGATGCAAAAAGATATCAAAGAAGAAGAACCGTGTTTTTTTTTATAGTTTCATTTCGACAGAAGCAAAAGCACTACTCGGACTCAAGTAAAAAATGATTGCGTAGTCTTCGACAATTGCTGTGGAGTCTTCTATACAGGCGAACATATGATCTAAATAAATTTATTTACGAAATTTATTGACAATAAATAAATAGAGAATTTAGCTGCTACGGTGTCACGCTTCATCGTAGAGAGAACGTGAGAGTCGGGAACTAACATATATGCGCAACTCTTTCTTTAATTAACAACAACAATTGCCAATAGTTCTTCGCAAACACTCAATTCTTCCTCATTTTCTCTTCTCGGAAACCACGTTTCAACTCTTGGCTTTTCTTTTGGTGGGGTATAAATCCTTTCATTCTCTGGATTGCACGGTAGGTAAATATCGCAACTATTAAGCCACGATTCAAATATGAATGCGGGTAACCCATACTTGATCGTAACTGCAGTGAGCTCTCAGTCCATAAAAGCATGAAGGTTGGGATTGCACCTACTAAGGCTGTGGCCACCCCCATCCCTTTCTCTCTATTTCTGACGCGTCTAGGCTACATTCCCTAAGTGATAATGAAATGCTTCTATATTGTGCACATGTTCTTGATCTTTCTCAGTTTACCTGCCCATTCGTTCGATCACCTTTCTACCACTCAGAGGATGTGCCCTATGCGTGTAACACGGGGACGTTCAGAAAGAAGTGACGAAAGACGAAAGAAAAAAAAAGAATATTTGGACGAATGAGCAAATAAACGGAGAAAGATCAAGATGTACAATATAGAGGCATGGTTCGATATTTGTGGCACCCTTATCTGTGACATTCCTCTGTAAGGAGTGTGGAAATATATAAGGGGATGTATCCTGAATAATAAGTTGAAATATAAGAAATCCTCTGATCATCTTCAAATAATTGCCCACAATTTTACGAAGTTTGTCGTTGTAGAGATCGTACTGCATAATCTGTACTCGAAGAAAGTAGAAATCTTGAGAATTGTTTTCGTCGTTATATGAGTTATGCTTGTATCCACTTAGTTTTTCATTTTATTCACATTTCCCCACTGAGAGACACAATATTTGAATTCTGTCATCGTTATCGCTCCTTTACTCTCTACGCTTTCAATAAAAAAAGAAAGAAATGTGCAAAATAATAAAAACTAAAATTAAGAAAAATAAATAAACGTAAATATGTGCGCTTACACGTAGTGTAGGAAGATCAAAACAAAATTAAAATTAAATTTTGAAAAAAAAAAGTACAAAATGAATAATATTTGAAGTGATATCAAGGCGTTCCTTTTTGTTTGCGAAAATGTATGAACAAAACCTGGGGAATCCATACATTGATACTCGAAATACCTACGGGTTGCTTTAAATACACGGATGCAGTCGAAGTTTTGACAAATTCAAAAACTCAAAGCTATTCGTATGCATCATTGAGTTACGTTTGGGTTCCTAAAAATGATATACCCCGGCTTGGCGATGGAGTCACAGCTTACAACGTCTATGTAATCGCCTGTAAAGAAATTTTTGCTTTCAAATTGTTTGTTACGTATTTTGTGTCTTGTGCTCCTTTGGCAAAAATGTACACAAATCATGCGATCAGTCATAAAACTATTTTCTTTTTTATACCCGTCAACGAAGAATGAGAAGCATAATCATTCTGTCAAAACGTTTGCAACGCTCAGAAGGAAGCCTCAGGGATCCCGCGAAGTATCTTGATTAGCAGTAAATTCTAAATCGATGTAAGCATGTCCTTCCGTCTGTCCGTCTGTGTGATGTCTGTTGTAAACATTCTTCTGGATGCAAAAATTGAGCTATGAACTTCAAACTTAGCAGAAACTTTGAAAATTCTTGCGCGCAGCTTGATGTTGAAAATGGGCCAAATAAGTGGAGGGATAGGACTACAGTACTATGTAAACTGAGAATAACTCTGTTTTTCAACGGGAATGGCAAATTGCTTTTTGCTCATTACTCATAAAATACAGCAGATAAATATAAAAAGTTTGAACGTATAAAAGGTGGTCCTGACCACGCCCATCCAACTTTATAGCGTATCAAATGTTTAAATCTTATTTTAATATCTTTATAACGCGCAGAAGCAACCTTCAAATTCCCAAGGATATAAATTCTTGGCTCGTTTTATATTCAGAATGCACGTAAGCATGTTCATCTTTCCATCTATGCCTTTGCCCATGCGTAGGTCCATCCGTCCGTCTACCCTTGGGTGTAGCGTCTGTGCCAAAGCTTCTCCCGTTCGCCAACAAAATTTGGAAAAGAGTTTTTCAAAGTTGTGGAACACAGACACGAATTTCCCATATGTCGCATTTATTTTCCACAAGTTTTTTTTGCACGGTTTGCTAACAAACGTATCTAACTCGAAAGTTTCGTTTCAAAGCATAAATAAACACCAAGTACTTGTCTACTTTTGTGGTTTTTTTTTTAACTTTATTCGTGCATCAAACCTCTTTTCAGAGCTTTACACACATACGTAACTGGTAGTACACAATAAATATTTTATTATAAATGAATATAAAAGAACTTAAATTTAAATCTAGGTACTGATGTGTAAATAAAGTATTATTCAATTTATTTCATTCGTTCGATTGCTTCAAAAAAAAAAAGAAATTTACATTTTTTTGAAATTCTTATCGTAATTCATATCCAAATAACGCTAAGCCCAATTATTGTAAATGATTTTACTTAATAATAGTAGAGTTCAATGATTTTCATAACTGAAGATTAGATGAATGATTAACGTTGAGAAAAAAAATAATAAAAGAAGAGAACAAAGTTAAAAAACATGACTAAGTGCCGACATTTCGACATAACCTTAAATGTTGAACGAAATGAAAACATAACCTCACATTTCATATGTGTTGCTATTTACAAGTGTATATATATCTATATAAAGTGTGGATGTCTAGAAGAGCAGCAAACAGTGGAGAGCCAATAGCGAAGTGTAAAACGAACAAGGTAACGTTGCAGAGAAACACAATAAATCAAGCATCAGTGGCCGAGTCTAGTTGTAAAATCTTTACAATAAACATAAGGCTAATATCGATAATTCTATTATCATCATTTTTTACATTTCATTCCTTTACATTTATATTTCTTCGGGCCATGTCTTCATCTATTTATTTTAACTGACATGAAATGTATATATGTTGCGCTATAATTTCATAATGTTTTCTAATAAAAGTTGGAATAATGCCTTCTTTGTGGAAAAAGTAGTAGTAGCAGTAGTACTAACTCAAATATTTACCAGAGCTAGCTTGGAGGCGTAAATTTAGCAAACAAAGTTTTCAATGAGCTTTTCAATCAATTACTTTTTCATAAAGCACGCCTAACTTTCTATATACCGTATCCAGGTTGGTGAACCTTGAAGGCGTACTCTACTTAATCGCTTTATGCAATATTTAATCGCCCTGTTACATCATGAAGATAAACGTAAATCCCGACACGAATGGCTAGTGAGTGGACTTTACTTGTCATAGACGCTTTCGTTCATTACCTTGTTGTGTTCTACCTGCGATTCTATTTAAGCTATGTGTGCGACGTTCAGCTCACAGCACACAAAATGCTGCAATCATTCTCATATTAAATATAAATAATAAAAATCGGCCCTTATGTTGTGAGTGAAAAGAGGATCGAAAACAGCGGAAATTATTCGCTAAACTTAGCCACATATTTTTTCACCATAAAACACGACATCGCCAAATTTTTTGTAGCATTTAACTCGTAAGATATTTGACATGTTTTGGCGAGAAATGAGTAGGCGTGGAAAATCGCCAATGTTTTCCTTTTTCGAAAAGTGGCCAAGTTCTTATTTTTTAGAGACTAAATTTATCTCTCGTAATATTGTTTTTTTAAAATTCTTTGCTTTCCTCTGAAAAAGAGAGACTTCAGGGGATCTTTTACTTGATTTTTTTCTTAATTTTGTGAGAGTTTTTCTTTTCAATTTCGTGGTCGATTTTAAACTACAAGCTTATCTAACCATTTGTCACAAAATTGTAATTTTTTTAAATACTCTGCAAGAAACTTTGTAAGAATAACTGCCTTATACTGCAAAACTTGATTCCAAATGCGTTTCAAAATCTTGATCATATTGCAACGAACTCTGCAATAGAGCACTTCTAGCGCAAATCGGTATTAAAAAAAAAAAAATGAACTATGTTGGAACCGGGTTTTTTTTCGTCACTTTTTACTTCGAATAATACTAATGTTATACAGTATACACAAACATATGCTTGAACACTATGTAAATCGTAAGTATCCCCTATTTTGTGGATTCAGTTTATACAAATTCGTTTACCTAAACAGCCGTGGATATGTAGCCGGTATGGAGTTCACTATGATTTATGAAAAAATATAAATTTTAATTGACCTTAAACAGATGTTTTAAATTATATTCTAAAATAAAAGCAAATTCTAAGACTTTCATTCGAAATCTTTGTATTGACTGTCATCATGAAGTGTGCGCTATTTATTTGTCCAGGCCTGTACATCTCGCATTTAATTGCTTATAGCGTTTCAAAATTGCAATATTTTCAAACTTTGGCGAAACATGTTCTTAATTTAATGCAATTTTCATGATTGCGTAGACAATGAGCCAAACTAGAGAGAATATATTATGCACTTAATATTAAAAACAAAATTCATATGTGCTCTCTTCGAAGTGAATAAGATATTAATTTACATAATTTTTTTTCTTTTCTTTTTAATAAAAATTCATCTACAAGGACTTTGAAAAACTTTTAAAACAATGTAGTCTCTTACGATTACTAAGTTGTGTCAAAAATAATTGCATTGAATGTGATGACGCTAATACCAAAAGTTATTTATTTTGGATAATATTTTGAACGACGCCAACGATTCACAATACTGTTGGCCAAAACGTATGCGAATGTAGCACAAATTAACTGAAAAAAATGGGAAAATTTATTATCATCATATGCTTCTATGGTTGCGTGAGTAATAAATTGATTTTAAATTACCTCAATTATGGCTAAAACTAAAGCGAAGATATTGAAAGCAATCCAACGTTCGGAAATATAGTCGAGAAATTTCTGACGACAGCCATCCATATTCAGTTTATCGGTTTGACTGTTATAACAGCTGTAGGGTGGTAATACATAATCAGTGGGCCCACTATTGCCACAACATTCCAGCTTTAATCGTGCAACGACATAAAACATTCAGATAAGTCTTAAGGGAAATCATTTTGTATTCTTAATCAACTTACCCAACGTTCAATACTTGCTATTTGACTAGCATTTCCTGGTTTAATTGGCACTGGTTGTTCCCGCCATAATTTGTCGAATGTTTTATCCACATTCACAAAGAGTTGCGTCTTAAATATCCAGAAGAAGCCGACCGTTAATACCAGCAAAACGGTTAAAAATATTAGAAAAGCGGAAAACTATTTTCGAAGAAACGAAAAATTTATACAATAAATAATTTCTTCCTCGTACTTTTCATACTTACAGTTTTCAGTAAACAACTATTTTCCCGAAGGGCAGATAAAATGCCAAAGAAGGAGAGAAATAGTGCTACGATCCCCAGGCCGATTATAATGATCGCAGCTGTGTGAAAATGATCAAATTTCGTGACAATATAGATGCCAATGCCAATAACAGCCGAGGCCAAGAGCTGGAAGTACACAAGCACAAAAGGTTTAAATTGTAAAAGAATTAAATCCAATCAAAGAAATAAAATCACAACATTCTGGTTCATTCTATCGTGGAAGGCAAAATAGAGAAAGAAACTAATCTTAAACCTTTCTCTCGATTAGGGGAAGATTACTGGAGGGGCTCAAGTGACCGGTACTAGCTCCTGCGGCTTACTCCTCCAACTCGAGTCCTTCCGATTATCACCACTTTCCGCCGATGTGGCACGCTCTTGCTAAGCAGTGCTACATTTCTTAGGAGAACGTAAGAAAATGGCTCGATAACTGGTTTGGCTCAAAAGAGCAAAGTTTTTCTTTTTGGTGCGTCATCTACCAATTGTCAGACGGTTGGGAAAGATGTATAGTTAGCAGCAGGAAGTAGACTCTTCGAGCAGAACATTTTTTTGTCGCTTTCATACAACGAACGTGTATTTTCGTTTACCCGAAATCTAGATTCCGGTTTCATGTGTACATACCCTATGTACTCATAAATTTGGAACAAAACGTTTTCAAACTTGACCTGTTTGTTTTTTGCGTTAACGGTTTTTCGATTGCTTTAGAGCCATATTAAGCTGTAAAGGCGTAGAGAAGTCATCACATTTTGAAGTAAGTGACACTTCTTCGCAAGGCATTAATTAATATTTTTGAATGCTTTTTTTCTATGCAAGCTGAAGGCATGCTTTGACATTGTTTTTTGTTCGAATTTTGATGACATCATAACCGGCAAGACCTGTGAAGGCATGTCACAGTTTAAGGCTAAGTCTTAAGAGCACAAGTGATCTGTGTTTACATTTCCACCTACACGCAAACAAACCGTCTACGCAAGTACTCAAGTGCTCAAATCTTTTTTTAAGTATTTGTTTTCTCCTATTCGCGTTTGTGAATCTTGAAATTATTATGCAACGTTTTCGTAAGTGTTTCTGTCGTTGTTTTACGTTAATAAATTCTAATCAAAAGTTTAAGTTCCACAGCAGACCTATTAAGTCAAGTAATTACTTTGTATGTACACGTATTGTGCACATACACATATATTTACATACATTTATGTAGAATATCTTATCACGCGTTCTACTTTTAAAATAAGTTCAAGTTAATAAAACTGAAACCTATTCCAAAGATTATTTAGTATAACAATCTTTTTTGCTTTAAGTTCTTTTTAAAGTTTAGCATTTAAATGCTAAGCGAAAAAAAAATGAAAGTTCTCTGATTCATATAATGAAAGTTCACTGTGAAACATCTAATCATGAGGCTTGTGCACGTTAGCAATGATAAGTAAATCGCTCTAAAGAACGTCAGTGCTATGTCGGCTTAACACTCGAAATTGATCTTCGAATGTCGGATAATTCGGACCAAAGTGGCTGCAGGAAATAATTGCCACCTAATCTCGACAGCAAAATGCCATAATAATTCCAGTAATCACAGTGCATATGAACTGAGGCAATGGTGCACCAGCATTCCGGAGAATCGCCACCTGCCGACTAATCTGTTAACAAAAAGAACTTCTTCGGAAGCAGCGCAAGAAATAGTAGCAGAGCGTTAAGTTAGTATCAAAATAATTCTTTCTTTTTTCGATGAAACACTCGAATATCCCTTTCCAGAGTAGATTTGAGAGGAAAATTTTTCACTATCACTGGACATCACACCTTTAAAAAAACTAATCACAGAAGGTCTGAACGAATCATAGTCGCCTACTGCTAAACGTAGTTTAGCGAAGTTTTCAGAAGCCGCCAGATTCTAAGTGAATCCAAGCTTTGCCGTATTTCTGATCTTACGACTGATTGATTCAATCAATTTCTTTGCATTTGAATTACTTCCATGCTCCTTAAAGATTTCTAAATTGTTGCTTATTAAACTCTGGGAGAGTTTGCCAATTGTCCTTAGGTACAGTATTACTTTTCATCGACAACTGACTCCAATGGAACATTTGGACGTATTTCCTCCTTTATGTCGGAATCCTCACTTTAGAAACAACGGATCACGCAAAGTAATCGACGAGTTTTGCCAGCACTTTTTTTCGATAAAATAGTGTTCCTCACAAAATTCATTCTTCCCAGCACACAAATTATTTTTATGTACACTTCGTCGATATCGCGCATATATTGTGCCGCGTGAAGCTTAAGACAGTAATTTGATAACCATTTACCACTGCATTATCAAGCGTGCTATAGTATTAGTTGCATGTCCTCTGTTAACAAACCTCAAAATTGATGATAAGAAATTCCCTACGTGGGCAATGATCAATCGGCGTAATTTTCTCAAGTGTGTCTTGTACATGTCAGAGGCCTTAAAAAATCTCGCTACATGTTTAGAGAGAAAATAGAAACGACGAGAAAGCCGTCATTCTGAATGTGAATCTCTGGTTTGCAAGAATCTTACTGGCAGCTAGCACACTGTTCGGTAAATTATTGAATTGTGGGTCAGTGATGTCTTCATTAAGTCAAAACTGGGATGATCTTAGTGAACATCTAGGCCATAGGTTTTAGTAACTCTCTCCGCGCGAGTGAAAGTTATAGACAACATCTGAAAATATCATCCGTATTTTTCCCAGGTTGTCTTAGGAGGAGATCAAAATAATCCCTTTTGATAGCGATACGTATGGGCGTCGGTTTCTTGAGAACTGAAACCAGATTGAAAAGAATGCATTACAAGTAAATGCAGTACAAATCACCAATAATTTTTATGCTGTATTAACTTTTTTCTGGAGACCGAAACTTAAAAAACATCAAAATATTCGAGTGTTCCAGTGTCCAGTAGCATCAACGCAAGTTTTAATGCCATGAATATTCAGAACTCCAGATAAGTCATATGAGTTGCGTAGAAAGCTGAGAGAGAGGCGAAAGGCATTATTTTTTTATAAAACGTTTGGTTCGAACTTAAATGCACGCCGGGCATTCTAAGAACTTGGAAAAATCTATTATGAAGTATCCTCCTAAAAGTGGATCTTGCCTTAGTGGAAACTACAAGTTGTATAAACCTATAAGATCTTAATTTGTACAAAATCAAAGACTTCAAATTACGCCCTCTTTCTCTCTCTCTCTCTCTCATTTCCTCTCCAAGCAACTCTATGCATTAATATTTTTATAAGCGCCTTACACTATTTACATTATTTTCGTTGTTTTATCCTTGTAATACTTCCACATGCCTTCTGTCAATTCTAAGTTTATTCTAGCCATGCATCAGTAGATTTGTTCACTTTCCCAAACGCATATATGTGTGCGTAAGTTTGTAGAGCTTTTCTTCTATTTATAACTCAAAGTATATATTTTCGTATCTACATTAGCTGGCTGTGACTCAGTACACACAATAAACATGAAACGCTAAAAATGAATTTACATACGTACGGGCGTTAGGTTGATGACATGCTTTTTTTTTTTTCTATTGACTTATTTGGAAATTTCTCATATCTTCTCTAAACGCAATAAATAATACGTTAGATTATTTGAACAAATTACAAAATGCAAATTTTTTCCATTTATATCGATTTATATAAGCATCGCAATGATTGTTATTATTGTCACACACACACACACACACACACAAATGTCTAAGTGCCAGTAAAGCATAACTCTTCCCTAAGATGATAAATGTCATGATTGCAAGCGTATACATGACGATGGAATGTAAATGATATTCATATTCGTTGTACTTGTATCCCACTTTAAAAGATTAGATGTATTCCGGAAACCTATCAAACAAATGCAGTCTGAATGAAATTATTTTAAATATGTTTGCATTGAATTTATTTATTTATTTTTTTTTTCATATTTTTACAAATTATATGCAATTACTTATGCGCAAATAGCCTACGTATGCACATACATTTTCACAATAATTTAATGGGAAAAAAAAAAGTCAAGTTAATATACCATAAAAAGTAATTAAACCTACAGTTAAGGCCAATCATTTTGTGTTATACATATTCAGTTAATAATTTTTGAAATTATAATTTAAAATATTTAACATAATGCTATTTTCTATGAAACCTTCTACTCTTGTCGCACGCATTATTTATGCAGGAAATTAAATTGACGTAAATAGATTCTGCAAAACATTTCATTATTTTTATCTATAGGAGGCGACTTAAGAAAGTGTATGCACATGTAATTCAAACCCTTTTACGATACCCTTCAAGTGAATTCCTTTACCCTACCATGGCACAACTAAGTAATGATGTCCAATACCAAGGTAGGTAAACCCGTCTCTTATGACATTAATGCGGAACATAGAGAAGTAACAGCGCTATTGTTGTCAACGGCTCAGTATAAAGATATACATACGTTAAGGGGAAGTAATTGAAAAAGGGATCCGATTCGCACAATTTTCTACAGCGTCCGTCCTCGGGCCGAAGTACCTCAGTCTACCGAATTTCACCAATATATCTCAAAAATGGTGAACTCCACCTTGAACATTAGAAAACAAGATGGACGTGCGGGTAGAAAAGTTTAAATCGATTCACAAATTGATTCCGAATCGATCAATGCTACAAAAGGTGGATCTACCTCAACTCCTTCTGGATTTTGCTTACATCCGCACAAACTTTACCCAGTCTTGTACCACAAATAGTGTAGGGTAATACAAGTAAGAAAGTTGTGTTCGGCTTTATATGCCCATCATCAGCTCAGTTTGATAAGGTGGGATGCCGAAGGTAAGAGGAGTAAAAAGCTTTACTGGCTTTGATAGGATAAAATTCGTATTGCAGATTATTATTTCTATGTTCCTATTGGGGATTTTTATGTTCCTATTGGGGAATTTTAGAATCGAAAGTTTTCGTTTAATATGAAATGAAACAAATAAATAAAAATTTAGGAAATTTCAGTCTGTCCATCTTTTATAATTTATGATTAATGACCAAAAAGTCACAAATTTTCGCTTAGAGGAAAAGGGGGGAAAAAGTGATTGATTTGACTCATTTTCAATATGAACCTAAGTGCAAGAACTCCCAATAGCTTCATTTTTACGGCCAGGAGAATGTTTACAACAGACATTATAGAGATGCACATATAGACAGACAGCCATGTTTAGGTTAAAAAATTTCGAGTTGAGTTCATTTTAAACGAATATTTATTCACATTTTTATTACGAATAATTGAGCTGGAGAAACCAAACCTAAGACTTAGAACACTAGCATCTAAGGCTATCGGCTTTTTTGAAAACTCTGCCGAACTTGAGATTTGTTCAAATTCTTTTAGGTAAGGGTTGCAACATCGAACCTCGAAAAAATCTAATCTGCTCCCTACGATGGACACCATGTGAACGTTTATAAGAAAACATAATTCACTTAAATAAATTGTCGGCATAATTCAAAGCTTGACAGTATTTTACCTTTCACTGCTCATCGAAGCTGTTCACCTGCTTCATCGCTGACAGACGATATGTAGAAGTGAGCCTAATGTAGGTGGTAGAAGCCAACAATCCCTTTTCATTATGCTTCCGCTACCTGAGCAATACCGACTACCTAAGCAATCTACCCCTACGCAAATATTTCAAACTTATATACGCAAGTATTTCACACTTTCATGCATAGTTTCTAATAACGTACATGGCTCATAAATAATGAAAGTGTCTGTCTAGGGCTACATTTTTACTTTGTTTCTGTTAGTTTTCTTTTGTCTCTTCTTTTCTTAATTTGCGCGAATGTACAATGAAAAGAATACATGACACTCTCCTTGAAAACGCCAAGCGTACGCGTATGCGATTTCATAATAGTTTCAAGAGAAACGTATATAATACGGAATCACTAAAGACGACGAATTAAAGACAATGACATCAAGCATTTTATGTGTTTTAAAAATACACAAAAATTAAACCAAACAATTTAGTTCACACTAAAAACAATATGAGTGTGGGTGTTTGATTTTGATTTAGTGTGCATCAAATTTGCCTCCGTTACAGGCAAACTTGCCTCCGTTGCCTCCGTTGCCTCCGAAACAAACGAGTTTGTTTAACTATCAGACATATGTTGATTCAATCTTTATGACCTTAACGCTTACGAAATCTGAGAAATACGTTAAAGTTTCAAAATACCGCTAATTGTTAAGTGAAAAAATTGTCACTTATACGCAATGACTTTTCAACAGTGTATACCCTTCACCGGAAAACAAAGACGTTTTATTTTATTTAACATCACCTCAGAGATTTCCACACCCATCCTCCCTGCCCATACAAATGTTTTAAAAAATTAAAAGTTGGCATTTATCTATCTTCAAGCTGCAATGCAGAAGTTAGGTTTGAAAAATTGACTCTCATCTGCACCAGCTTCGAAAAATAACATCGCATTAATAACCTCAGTCTACCAACCATATGGAATAATTGAGGATTGAGGCAGAAGTATTACTGATGTGAATTTTTCAATGCCGGAACACGTAACCTTTGAACTAAAAACGATTCTCGTTATTTCAGATTATCTTAACCTTTCTGTGGCGTACGCGGAAGTCTTATTAGCAGGCTGATATCGCAATGGGCACCGAAGATATCAGATTGCCATTGCAAGCAATGTGCAGGAAAAGGGCAAGCAAAAGGATCATAAAATCTTCGAAAGAACGACGTACGCTTAGTCACAGGCTTCTACACGGACCATGATTCCCTCAGGAAAACACTTCAAAAGCATGGGTATCTCCGATACCGATTCATGCCGATTCTGCCAAGGCACGAGTGAGATGTCCATTCAAATTCACATTCTATGTGAATATTAGGCCATCTGCAGAATCAGGCACCACGTATTTAGCGTAGATTATAACCCCGGACATCGAATAACACTCCGAACTGAAGAAGATGGCAGGATTCATAACAATCCTAAAACTGGAGGGCCGGGGAAACAACAGAGGACAATATATCTTTTAAGTCGCGGTGCAGATTGCCGCCACAATTATCAATAAAAGACTATTTTCGAAGGAAAATGTTCGGGACCTTCAAGCGTCCAATAAGTTTACTTTTATTATTTATTTGGCCAACCACTTGAAATATTTCCTCTATATTTTACACATCTAGAACGAGCAAAAAAACCACTGCAGGTTGTTGTTGTTCCATAGAGGGGCAGTGCGGTTTAAGAATAAAGGGTGGTTGTAGTGTGCGGCGCTGTTTACGGGCAACCTTTTGTTATGATAATCTTATCACTTTGCAAATCACTGAATGAGTTTTTATGATTGCGTTATTTAGCTTTCGCATGCAAGCAAATGAAGATCCATGAACAAAGCTGGGTCGAATAATGTTTAATTTCTCTACATTTTCTCAAACGGTGGATTTAATGACCCCTTTATCGTAAAGACACTACATTGTTTTTTTCTTTTCTGGATTATGGAACATTTTATTTTAACCTAGAGCTTTAAGAATTCTCAGTTCAATAGAGCGATCATCTAAATCGTAAAACCTTTCGTAGCTATCCGACCGCAACTTCCCGTGAAAAAGGAAATTTTCACCATAGTCTAAGTAAGTCCTTCCTCTGGATCCAACCATCATCGGTACAAAATCGCTGATTAACAAATATCATCCGTGACCGTCCGATCGCAACTGGCCGTAGAGAAGCCCAGGTGGAGATTACATGTTAAGAGATGATCCAGCTCGACTTACTACCTCAGACGAAACGCTTATATATAAAATTTTAATATATAAATTAATTTATCCGCCTAAGAGGCGGGATAGGCGAAGAACCTCGGCTAACAGCGCAGTAGTCGTGGGTTCAAATCTCAAGAATAAGCTCGAGAGCCTTAGATTCTAGTGCTTTAAGACTGAAATTGAACACCGTTATGCTATGCTGGTGGATGGGAAGTGATATTTACTGTTCGATTGAATGGAGCTTTATTATGTTTAAGTTCTTGCTTAGTGGATAAGCTTCCGTTTAATGAAAAGAAATGCAACGTTTCACGAAAACAGTCCTCGTCTTACTTAATTGCGGAATACAACATATGATCGTTCAACGTAAGATAAAATTGGTAATGAAATACAACCTTGAAAGTCTGAGATGTCCGCTAGGATATAGCCGAGCCATTGCGAAATTGCAATAATTGATTGCGAAAGAGAAAATTCTGATCTTCACAACGTGCCTTTTTTATTAAAAAGAGATATAGGAGGGACCAGTTATGCTACACATATACTCAAAACAAAAATTTATGATGTGTCCTGAATTAAATGTTAGGACCGGATCAGGGATTGTAAGCTAGGTGTTCACTAAAATAATTGAAATAATACTCCGATGCGACGGCGGTAACCGTGGTATGCTTATAGAGTGACACTAAAACTCTTATTGAGTTTAACGATAATACCGCCCTACTTACACATTACGCACGCCCTTAATCCTTTGGGAATAAACATTTTTATAAGTTTTTTGAGTTACTTTTCTTTGTTAAGCCTTCCTTTACTTCTTTTAGTGATTTTATAATTATTTGAAGTCGACTTCGCATAAAACAACTTTGTAAAATAATTAATTATTTTTCTTAACTTAGTTTTTCTTTTTATATTTTTTTTAATTTTCTTGAAATTATTTTAATGAAGAGGTGTTCAGTCAACTTAATCTTTAACGACTTTGCTAAAATGCTTAAATTCAAATCTTTTTTTTTTTTTTTTTATTCCTTTTATGTTTACTTTTATTTTTTATACCCTACACCCCTTATGATATAAGGGTATATTAAGTTTGTCCGGAGGTATGCAACACCCAGAAGGATTTGAGATAGAGCCACCTCTTATTACACCAACCGATTCACAAAATGGTTCTGATGTTAAGCTGGTCGGTCCGTCTGTCCACCTTGTTCTTTCATATTCAAATATCACAATTTTTTAGATAGGTTGATGAAATTTAGTCAAATTTGGTTTTTGGAAATGTTGCGGATTGGGCCATTTCTACGACCATTTCCCATAGAATACTTTATTTTGAAAAGTCGTTATATTAGTGATTGTATTAATCGAAATGATGTAGGGTATTTAATAGCGGGCCGTGATCCACTACAGCGTTTTTACTTGTTTTCTCGTCAATTTTTTTCAAAATTTTTCAATTAACTTTAATGACAGACCTAACAGTTAACGTAAAGCATAAAACCACTTTGCAAAATTATTCAAATCGAAACCACTTCTTCGGTGTTTAGCTGAATCATATATGTAAAGATTTACGTAGATATACGAATAGATGATGTGTAAACAGCTTGAAAAGGTTAACTGAAACAAACTCAATGCACATAAACACACACACATGAAAAGACATTTCGACAATGCTCAAGAATTATGTAAGCGAGTAAACAGAGGCGGCGGCAATCATCTTAGCCCAGTGTCTTATCGCAAATATCTATACGCTGATGTAATAAACAATATTGTTAATAAATACATCTACAAAAACAAAAAGAAGACAACGTAAGTATTATTTCTGTATTACTTCAACATTTCTAACACGTTTTCAAGCAATTGCATTGCATGAGCTTTACTCTCTATAAATATCACACACGTTCACTATAGGTAGATAATCATTCATAAAAATCTTATCAATTACATATCGCTTTAAGTTATTTCAAGTTTATGTAGATGCAGAGAAGACGGCAGCAACGGCGGCAACAGGAACAGCACCTGTACGAA
Organism: Glossina pallidipes; assembly: GCA_000688715.1. Classification (NCBI taxonomy): domain Eukaryota; kingdom Metazoa; phylum Arthropoda; class Insecta; order Diptera; family Glossinidae; genus Glossina; species Glossina pallidipes. The sequence continues at coordinate 1,072,842 of KK499769.1, forward strand.
GCCGTATTCCTATTGCATTACTTACTGTATATAGGAAGACCCATAGCAGTGTAAATATCTTGAGTGTTTGTGTTGAGCAGGCCATCTTTCACGATTTCAAAAACAATTTATTATCACTTTTCTCACATATGAAACAAAAAAAAGATTCTTAATAAAATTTCCAAGATTTTATTTATTATACGTGAAAATCTTTTTTGCGTAATTAATAAATTTTAATCACAAATTTTTGTCATGTACGCGTTTAGATAAACATGGTAGCGATCGCTTTTGTATTCTATTATTTCTGTTTTATTTATAAAAATTACGCGCCATAACTAAAATTATATTTGTATGTCAGATGTCTTTACGAAAGAAAACAATTTTTTTTGTTTTTTTTTTTTTTTATTTTATTATGTAAATAGTTTGGCCATTCAAATTATTTAACCGTAACGATCGCCGCATGCAAATAAACTAAATCATTAATAGTTTACTTTGTTGTTTCATTTTGCGCTCGTCGTCATCGAAACTTGTGGAATTGAATCAAACAAACAATTCGCAAGTATGGCAACACTGCAATCTGGCATGCTACAGTGGCTACAGGGAAATAGATGAAGCATATGGCGAGTAATCACGTAGCTGAAAGTTAACGAAAACGAATGTTTTGCTAGGTTTTTCATAGACGATTACCCCTTGATTTTTTTACTAGGGGCGGTTAATGGCTGGCGACGTCGAATACACCTTCGACTCCCCAATCTTTTCGACTTTATTGTAACGTAATTGATAAGAGACGATGCGATTTGTCTGATTTGATTTTGACAAGAACCCAGCAAGGTTGCCAATCTTGGCATTGGATTTATTTTCCCTTTCAAAATGCTATTTGATACCAATTTGATCGTCGAATGGACTTTTATGCGACACTGACAGCAAATTCGTTTATTCGACGTTGAACATACAGAATACAATATCAACTGATTATATCACTTTACTAAAGCTATTTGACTTAATTTCTCGTTTTCTGTTGTAAACTAGACTCGATAGCCTATGCTTTTAATTAAAGAATTTACTTCATCAGTCCTAAACAAGTGAAAATGTTAGTGCGGCATCCAGCCCACCAATACATACCTTGCCCCACATCGTTCGACGTAGTTATCTTAAAGGCTTGCAAAACCTTCGGACATGAACACAAACCCAAAGTCCTTATCAAGAAGAAAAAGTAACAAGAAAAATTTCTGGCCTCGATTTAGCCTACTGTGCGTAGCTAACTTCACATCTGGTTCGCATCTTTGCTGCGGAAAACGATAACAGAGTGACGTTGAAAAATTAATAAAATGCTAACAAAAGCTAAGTCAAAATTGATAATACAAATATCAACACAAAAAAAACATACTTTGCGTTGCGAAAAATGCAAAATAAATGCTTTTGAATAGAAAAAAAAAATTGTTTAAACTTTTTGATTTGACATATTTTAAATTGAAAACAAACCGCAGACTGCTTGCTTATAAAATAATTATGAGTATAAACCAAAATTTCAAATCGAATAAGGAAAAGAAAACTTAACTATAAATTAATGCAAAACAAACATAAATTTGAAATAAATTAATTTCATCTCGTCTTTTACGCTATTTTGTTTTGGTTCACAATCTCGTAAAAACTGGCAGGAGTAATCTTGGCTACCGCGAAAGCTGGCAGTTAATCACGTAGTTGAAAGTTAGCTTTCGCTTTTTTATTCACAGAGCAAAGAACTAAAGTAATACTGTGAAATTAAAAAGCTAATTATCGCTTTTATTTTCAGCTATGTGCGCTAACTACAACTAACTTTCAGATAAAAATTTCTGAAGTGTGGATCTTAACTTTTGTTGCTTACTCACTGCTCTTATTCATATTCATATTTCATCGAAAGTGTTTGTTGCCGGTCAATATCAGTTTTAATACTTTTAAATTTAATTTTCAATATTAATACAATTGAGACGAGAAAACACTTTTGGAACTAACCAAACACAGTACCATCGTAAAATGGCGTAAGTAAAAAATTGAATCAACATTTTTTTTAATGATAAATAAATCCTAATAACCAGAAATTCTTTTGTGTTGAGTGTTAGTATGTATGTATGTAACATTCACGAAAAATTGCAACTTGGCATATATCATGCGAACCGATTTATTTTCATTTTATTTTGTTTTATTTTACTAATAGGAACATCGATAAGGGAGATGTATGCGAAAAAACGGATTCGGAGAACCAACCCAGTTCGAGTCACGCTCGTGCTTTAGAAAACCCGTCTGTTAACGAAAAGGTAAGCTCAACTCTTTGACACAAAAGATGGAAGATTGAAATTAACATTAAGTATCTTTAAAATGTTAGAGACAATGATTCACCATCAAGAAAACCATGAGATATCAACTGAAAACTTTTCACCCAGACGGGTCTGAAATGAGTGCACAGTGCAAGTAGTAGTCTTTGCTCGAAGTTAACCAATAAAAGTGATACGATTTCAAATTCGTGGTTATCACTCACAAAAACATTGGCACACTTAAGTTCGGAGTGCAACGTCATCCAATAACCACAGTTCATTCTGTGTGCACGATTACCATGAAATCAATCTTCAAGCATTTTGTTCGCTAAATCTGACCTAATTTCACGAACAGCTTGTTCAATATTCATTTTAATTGCTTCAATAGAATCGCGTTCATTGCCGTCGATCGGCGACATCAAATGCTCTCACAAGAAATAGTTCGAGGGTTTACACCACACATGCAGACCATTCGACTTCGAAGCTTTTGCATCACTAAACTTGTCCCGTTATAAAACGATCGGTTGGCATTGCTGTGCGGCCATTCCTTTCCAGAGCGGATCTTTCTCAAATAAACACATTATGCAAGCCATAGAAAATCCATTATCATCGATCTAAGGACCGATGATGCCATCACGATGCTATGATTTTACTTCATATCAAATAGCAAAACTTCACTGAACCTTTGAAATAAAAATGGCCCTCATCTCTTCATCGACTAATGATGAATTTCTTAAAAAAGTGCACGGAATGTTACAATATTTTGGTTATTTTTATAACAAAATTAGAAAACCTCCAAACATTATTACGCTTATGTCGTTCTAATATAAAATACAAAGCTTACTGAATGCAACTAAGAAAGGCAAAACGAAATTGACAATTAAAGAAATGGCGCTTCACTACGTTTCACTTTTGAAGAAAATATTCATTTGCGGAAGAAAGAATACTTCTTGTTTTTATATTAACTTTGTTGGGATGTATACAATATCCCGATGCCGTTAAGATACTCTCCCCTTTTATTATGCTGATCCATTCGAAAACACTTTCTAAATTGAGTTAAGCTGATCTGTCTGTCTCGTTCGATTGGCAAATGTCGTTGTCTATACCGATATATTTGTGCTCCACATATTGGCCGCAATTTGATACCGACGTGTTTGGCCCAACGACAAACCCTATTGAAAATTGGCCGCGGACCATTGTTTCGACCACTTCCCACTTACTTACAAAAGTCGTTGTGTGAAAAACAAAACTGAGGTGTTACGAATTGTATCGTATTATGCGAAGTGGTGGAGGGGTTTTATACGTCGTTCAACTGTAATGTTTTTGCTTGTTTTCCAATTTCTGAAACACTATCTAGTAACTGTTTCGATGGGTTTATAAAATAGAAAATAAATCTGGCAAGAAGAGGATAATGCCTCAGCGTTGAAAAATCGTCGATAACATTTTTCGCTTTTTCCACACTGAAGAGCAAGGAAGGGAAAGTGTATGCCCTTAATGCATGCAACTGTAGAATAAAATGCATGTAAATTATTTCTACAGGACCAGTGCAAGTATTTCAAGTTGTTTCTAAGCGTCCATCACCGTTTACCAAATAAGCAAAATTTTTAAGTTTTACTGCATAAGCAAATTGCGAATAAAAATTATGACATCCTTTGAGCTTTTAAGTGCATAAGGACTCCTATAACGTGCTTTATTGAGGAATACATGTTCACATTTCATATTTCTGAACATAAAATATTTACCTGAGAAAAGTATACTTCTTTCGGGTCTTAGAAATTATACTTACATATGCTAACAGAGAATCATTTGTTGATCGTTTCAGGACGTAACGAGTGCGGAACATGACAACAACGCCACACCACCTCAACTGATTGATATATGGGAAAAAATTTTTAGTTATTTACCATATGCCGACCTATTGCAAGTAAATGCAGTGTGCAAAGATTGGCGTGAAATTGCAGCAAGATGCTTTAAACGTAAATCGAAGTTGGTCATTAGCGACGACAACTTCAAAGAAATGAACGAGCTTGTTGGACAAAAAGGTGCAAAATACAAAAATGTGAAAATAGCTTTCCAATGGAAAAACGATATCGTGGACGCTATGATATTAATAAACACTTTCCGACATATAGGACCCGGTATTGTTTACCTAGATGTTTGTGATCTTCTGACTCTGTCAAGGCTCTACGGTCTTCTGCCGAACGTGGAAGAAATTGTCTTATCAGGTACAAAGATACCAAAAGGCATGCAAGTAGATTTTAACCAATATTCAAAACTTAAATCTGTAGTGGTTCGTTCACCTGGCCCCTGTCCCATGCCCTTGTCGTCCAATTCGAATCAATTGCTTACAATACGTTTAGAAAAATTGAGCATAAATATGGAAAAATACTCTAACGATTACATAAATGTGCTAGCAACGCATGCACCCTCATTGCGTTGGCTCAGGCTCATTTATGGTAGGGCACAAATTGAAAGGACATATCCACAATTAGAAGACACTCTCTTGCAAGAAACATTTCGAAATTTCACTGAGTTGACGATTCTAGATCTAAGATACGTTTATCCTGAGCAAGTCGTAAAAGGTATTTTAGAAAATCTTTCAGAAGACAACCACCTTAACACAATAGGTTTGAAAGAACGCGTAGAAACTGGCTTGTTAGAATTAACTTTACGAAAATGGTCCAACTCTTTACAATGTATCGACTATATTTGCTATAAAGACACAGATACACCTGTTAAAATAGCACAATATGCAACGGATAAATTTCGCAGCTTATGGTTAACTGGACCTGGAGATGGTTATGAATGGACCATTCAAGATTTTCAGAGTGCAATTCCAAAGGCCAATCACAAAATAACCGAATTATATATGGTGGCATGTCCAAGGGGCCAACTATTTTGCGACCTGGTTCAACGCCTTCCAAATTTAACTAATCTCCATTTCCTACCAAAGTCAAAAATAAGCTATGAAGAAATGGGTTACATTTTTCGCCATCTCATAAGCTTGCAGCAACTTACCTTGCCAGTATGCGAGAGCCAAGCAGATATGGAATATCTCTCTTCAGAACCGAACGTTAGTAACTTAAAATCGCTTCAAATGCTATGGTCTTGCTTGTGTCCCATTAAAGTGCTCGAGATTTTAAATTTAAATTTTCAATTTAAAGAATTACGCGAACTTCACGTACGCTTTTGTCAAAATTCTAAAAACCTCTCTTCACTGAAACTTGTAGATATTAGTCAATATTTCCCTGCGCTTCAAATGTGCTTTACTTACGGATTAGATTTGGGCAACACTAACGTGGACGAAATGCGCAGCTGTTTTCCACGTCTTCGTACAACAGAAGTGCGCAATGCTTTTCGCTAGGATTCCCCTGGGAAATTATTATAGTAACATTCCTTTAAATACAGATAAAAAAGAAATGCAAAAGAAATGAAAAAAAAAATGGTAAAAAGTGTCTGTTATATGGCAGTAAAATAATAAATGATTTGCTAGCAAATTACGTTAAAAACGAGTAAATTCACATTAGACTTAATTTAATCAGTTACACTCACTGCTGCGCTGATTATTGCGAGAAGTAAGTATTGTTTTTGTAGACTGCATTGCGTCATAGAGGAGAAAAGTTGATAAACACGATGTTCGAATTTTTTAATTCCTTCCTTAATTCCTAATCGGAGACAAGAGCAATGTTTGTCGCTGTTGTTGTGCGATCACGGGTAGAATTGTGTCACACGTTCAATTATGGAAATTAGGTCTGTTTGGTTTTGCAGTGATGGCCTGCTTAATAGTGAACCAGCTGCCATTTAGAATTTTTGTATTAATAATAATGGAAAGGAATCTATATAACTACTCCTGTGAAGCAGTCAACTAAGAGGTGCGTTACGATCTTGCTTGAAGAGAAACGTTGCAACCTTGCAAACTGTCAAGTTTTTGCTTTCGTCGCTTGATTGAGACAGCATTCTTTGAGGCACATAGCTATGAATTCCCCTTCGTGAAACGTGAATATCTTTTTGTTTGCTTGTTCCTAACTCCTTACTCCTGTATTTTTAACTAATCAGTTGCATACTTATATATGTGAAGCGTGTCCCAAAACTTACGCAAGGTGAATGAAAGAGAAAACCGAGTTATTTCCTTTCAATTGCAATTTCTTTATTGAAACATTATATCTCGACTAGCGGATCGGGCAAATGGCCTCAACGCATTTGCCAGCACCCTTTTGTCAAAATTTTGATCACCGAGACGAGAGGTAATGTTTCATGCTGTAGCTATGGGTGGTACCGTCTTGTTGAAAGCACATGTTGTTGGGTTATCATATGCGCGGTAACGAGGCAATCAGTAACAATCATTGCTGCACCAGCCTCGTTTTCCAAGCGGCAAAGAAAAGCTTCCGTGATTTTTGACAACAATGAAAACGTGTTGCTTTCTCGTGTAATGCTTCATTTTTACTAACCGTACCTGTCAACTGTCAACCGGGTTTTTTCTTTTTTTTGGCATTGTCAGCACAAATGGCGGCGAATTCACATCTTAGGGCTCAAGTAATTCTCTAGAGCAACATTTATTAAATTCCACTGTAGGTCAAGTCTTATTTATTGAGAATTGGACATGAAGCGAACGAAGCCTGTGTTTGAATCAAGCACTGAATGGTTCAAATTCTTCCAAATTTTGTAAACCAATAAACTGCGCAGTAGTGAACGAATTCCGACGAATGTTCAGATAGAGAGCCCATTGCATTGTCCTAAATACAATGCCACGAGCAAGGGGCTAACAGTTTGTTAATATTGTCTCAGAGGAGACCAGGGCAGTAGTAAACCAGATTAGGGCAGATTGTAATCCATTGGAAATTTTCGCTAGCATGTATATAAAAGTAATAATAATTTGAGAAAAAAACCCAATTCACTGACAATAAAAACTGTAATGTGTTGCGTAAATGCAAACACACCACACATGTGTTAATATAATGGTTTAACCCTGAAACTAATAGGAGATGAGCGCAAATTAACAAAAAAAAAAAAAAAACAAAGCTTGCAGGCGGTTCCTTAACCCGTAGCCAAATTGTTTGTTGCAATCTTAGAGGAAAACGTAAAATAAATATTTTCGAAAACCACCTAAGCCCCACTAATTGTAATTTGAATACGATAACAACGTTCTTTTAACGTAATTATGAATTTACATTTAATGAATGTGTGTTCACTGGCTGGTCATTTAACGCTGGCAGAATGTCGTCCGTTGGTAGATGTATTGTTTTCACATGCCCGACAGTTACGGAACAGTGAATATAACACATCGCACTCATATCCATCTCTTAGCTCAGTTGATACATTGAAATAGAGACTTGTTTGGAAACGATGGCTTAAATCGTATCATGTTTCTGTTATTGCACATAAGTTCATTATTTCGTTAATTGTAAGAGTTTTTTTTTTTTCTTAGAATGATTTCCAAAAAATAGACACACACATAATTAGCGAGGCAGAGAGAAAGGCAGATGATACGCTTTTTATGTATTTTTATGTACGTAAATAAACTGATTCATTATATGCTCGCAGGAGTCCATTTAGTATTTGATTTGAGTGAATACTTACTATCTGTTCAAAGATTGCAAAGTGTCCGGATCCGAACCATTTTCGATAGCCCTCGTCTTTCGGCCAATGTAGTAAATTTCATCAAATTACCTCAAAAGTAGCGGCCTGTGTGTTAAACACCAGGAAACAAGACGGAGAGCCAAGTTAGTTTATCGCTTGTTGTGTTAGCGTGTCGATCGGGACAATAATAGGTATCAAGTCCTTCTGGGTGTGGCACGCATCTGCACACACTTAATATACCCTTATACCGCAAGTGATGCATGTACGGTGTAAAAATTAAGAAAGGAACTTATCTTCATTATCGGACGTCATATATCGCCCAACATAAACTGCTCACACAACTCGAACTGCTATGACTGACGACACATATGTATGGAAAAATGCATGACGAAGCAAGGAGGAAAATATTAACAGACTTGGAAGAAGTGACAGGACGTACAAGAAATGAAGATAGTCATCTAAGGTACATCCGGTAAACCGTTACCCATAAGACGCTATAATTATGTGATTTGAGCTTTCCTGTCACGCATAGTAAAGTAGGTAACAATCGCGACCACCAAATCAACGTTCGGGAATTCAAATTCCACGTGCAGTAAAGCTTACCTCCCACGTAGCTCGGGTGAATGTTCAGTCGGTAAAGACACTTAGCGATTGGGTAGACACCCTCCCCGCTGCGGCCACCAATTTTCTTTTCCCTGTTTCCTCACCTTTCATGGTCTCCATGTTACACGAAAAAGAGACATCCCCTTAGCGATTGGGACAACAAGATAACCGTTCAGAACAAGAAGAAAGTGGATTAGGGCCTACCAGAAAAATAGACGACCCATTGGACATATTCTAATGTTTATATATTTGAAAAAATGCCTTGGTATTACGCACTTTCGTTCCTACGCTGGTAAATTTGACCTTTAGATCTAAGAGAGATTCGACAGGAGTTGTAACTAAGCTTAAGGCAAGTCAAAGCAGAAACTATCGTAAAAGTGATCACAGTCGACATAAGATCATGTAAAAGTAAGTTTCTTGCCTTTTTTCAAATCTCTTGATATATTCTTCCTTTTATTCCCATGGTATGTGCCATTTAGGCATCCATAGCTACATATATACGATGATAATGAATCTAATTTATCTAATTAAAGACAAAAATTAATCAAAATCGCGCCGATGAAAACCAATCTCGACAGCGAGGCAGTGTGACATTGTTTTTCTGTGATTTATTGATTATATAACAAAAAATGCAAAGACAAAAAACAATAAAAATCTCCACTTTTTCAAGGTAAACTAAAAGTTGCATGAAATTATTAGATGTTTACTGAAAACTAATAAAAAAAAAAATGTATGCTTTGAAGATAAGAAATTTAATGGCAATTATTTGCTTTAATTTTGAAATTAACTCGAAAATATTTCCATCTAAACAACGCTAATATTAAATTGGCTTAAAAGCGGTTAAAAGACACGAAAGCATAATGACTAGCGTCGAGTTTATTATGTAGTTTTTATAGCCACTACTGAGGTTATATTCAGTTTTCATCAGCCTCATGCGAACAATGTGAAAGTTGATATTGGCGTGCGAGTAACCATCAATGTACTGCCATGCATCCATGTGTCTTCTTGCTTAGTAGAAATAGCTTCCAAATTATCTCACACTCATAGATTATAAGTCCAATGGAAATTACACAACAGAACCGAACACATTCCCTCTGTAATCATGTCGTAGAGATTCTCAAGACTAACAGATTGTATCATCTGAGAACTGCTAAGAAAGAAAGTAGGTAACTACTTCTGTTTGGATCTTCAAAGTCTGAAGAATCCAATTTTTTGGTCTGTTGACCAACAAATACATGCACATGTGTCTTGTTCCTCTTCAAGGCACGAAATTTTGATAAATACCTCTACTGTTGAACTACCAATTGGTCACCAGTGATTAAGAATCGGGACTGTGAAGTCAGCATTCCCATGTTCAATTCCCAATACAATAGATTAGACTTTAACTCCGATTGGCGCGTAACTGCAGCTATAGTGAATGTTCAGTCACTTATCGGTCGCACGTAAATCTCCCTGGCTTCAGCCAAACATTTCCATCTTTCCCTATTTCTTTCTCGCTGATCGCCTATAACCATGTACAAGACCTCTTCTGATTGGTGTCCAAATTAGAAAAATCACTTTCGCTGCATCTTTCAAAGAAGGAATCGCACTTTTGATAGTTTTCGTAATATGAAGTGGCAGAGGAAACGCCTAACTTCCTAACGATATGTCCGAATTCATAACTAACATCAAAAATTGCATCTCATTCTTTTACTTTTTTAACCGAAGCAATGATACCTTCCGGATTGCTCTCAGCTTCGTATTGATTCAACAGTGGCCTCGATAAAGCTTTGCTGCCGCCTTTTTGTTAAGAAATGCTCTTAAAGATAGGTAGGATATTAGGCTGTAACACCCCAAAAGGCATTCAATTGGTCTACTGCATAGCCAAGAAGCGCGACTATCAAGTTAGCAGACCAGTGCAGTGAGGCACACTTTAATTGTGCTGAAGATGTAGTCGCAGTCAGTGCTCAATTGGTAAAGAGATAGAAGAAAACTTATTGACCTTCGCCCTATTACACTTGTAGCGTATATCTCTTGAATGATTGAATGTATAAGAAAAACAATAACAACAAAACAAAGCAAGAATTCATTTGACCCATAGGTGATCTTTCCAGAGCGCTTCAAAAAAAGGCCAAACTTTCAAATAAAAAGTTTTTCTTAGGCTTTGTGTACTCCTCTTACGTATTCTAGAAGATTGAAAGCATCGATTAGAAGCCAATAATAACAAAAAACCTAAAAGCAGCTTCCGCGCCTTGACGTACCCTCTATCCCATATGAGTGGTGTATGATATAATGCCGTGACCAAAAACTAAGACCGATATTCAAGCTAAATTGTGCGGGTATATCGAATGCCAGATTCCAATTTCTTAATTGGGAGCATTGTGACAGACAGCTGTGTCAAATTTCACATCATAAACATCGTTAACGTTTCAGTTGCGCTTTTGCACGACACAGGAAGTCTTTTTTCGTATTTTCACAGTAAATGATTTTGGTGAGCAAAGAAGTTGGATTAAAATTTGTTTGCGATTATTACGAGAGATGAGACTTGGATCTACGCATACAACCCGGATCAATCAAGCAAATATCGTGCAAAAAGCGAGCCAAAACCGAAAAAATCGCACCAAGTCAAGGTGAGGTTATTAGCTTTCTTCGATTATCGTGGTGTTATGCGCTATGAATTCCTTACCGCGGGCCAAACTGCTAACAAGAAGTTGTTGTTCGAGTGTGAGGATTAGTTTGAAGGCTACGAAGCAAATAGCGTGCAAAAGCTGAGGCAAGACAGAAAAAATCGCGCCAAATCAAGGGGACGCTATTAGTTATCTTCGATTATCGTGGTGTTATGCGGTATGAATTCTTTACCTCGGGCCAAACTGCTAACAAGAAGTTGTTGTTCGAGTTTGCGGATTAGTGTTAAGGCTACGAAATAGCTTTGGAGTAATAATTAGACTTAGCAAATGAAATTGGTGTTACTTTTTGGACACATGAGGAGTAGCGCATGGCTTGCGTGCTGTAAGTTTGAAGCACCGACTGACTTTTTCTAAAACTAGTAATCATGTAATATATCAATTTTGCTGGCGTTCGAAACTACGTTGCCTTCTTTGAGATCATTAATCAAAACGTTGTCCGTCAAGATACAAATTTTTAGGTTTATTTGCTGCATAATTTAGTTAATAGGGGAGATATCGTAATGAAAAGACTATTGATTCACTTAATTTATTGAAATAGTGTGAGTTGAATTTTAGCTAAATTAGTTCGATGCCGGCCGTTCTCACTTTTTCTGAAGAAGGAATAATATTTTATAAAAATTTCGTAATATATGTGAAGTGTTGTAATTTTTATATATGATCTCACATATAATTGATTCACTTTCAATTTTATTAAAATCAACTGAGAAAATGAGAAAAACAAAAAACACAAAAACAAAACAAACACTTTCTTTAATTTGTTACGCTTATTGAACTTTCAAGTTTGCTTTTTTAACAAGCAACAAGCACATAAGAAACTTTTAATAGCCTCAGGACGAATTTTAGATGCTTATCACTTAACAGCCAATATAATGAAAGCAAATAAAAGCATAAAATAAATGAATTCTTTATGGACTTGACGGTGACTCATTCCCAATTACACTCTCTGCGATATTTTATAGCCCGGAAGCTATAGGTAAAATAAAAGACATATTTTCCAATGCTTGAGCTAATATCAGTCCGGTAGCTAAAACAGACATATTCGTGTCCGCATGAGTGGGTCAGAGACAGTGTTCGCGGGTTCAAATCTCGTCGTACTTATAGTGATTGCTTAGTCTGTAAAGGCATAATACTTATCCAATGGGCACACACCCACATGGTCAGCACACCCCCATTCCCCTTTTTCTTTTTCTTCCCTCACTTCGTTCTGATCGTCGCCGCGTTGTGCGAATAGGTGAAATCATCTAAGTGACTGATGCTATTAAAAGAAAAAAGTGTGACGTTTTTCCACGGTTATATAGGAAAATACAAAGCCCATTTTTTCAAGCTTGGGACTTTAAAGAAGATATGACAGCCAAACATCATATCAACTTTTTTATTTCCCAAAGTATCGGAAACTTGATCTAAATTAACCAAGAAGACTTCTCCGAGGCCACTTCTTATATTCTTTTTTCTGCGTCAGATCGTCCGATGAGACAATCGGAGAGATCTCCTTGCCCTCGGACGGGTTCGTACAAGGCGAGAAAAGGTTATCCATTCCTAAAAGGAGAGATTTTGTTAGACTCGTTAAATAGCTAGTATCGTCTTATTACCTATAAAGCAGATGACTGCGGAATTTACTTTTTGCGATCATTGACAGTCTCCTTGGCAATTGGTCAGTGGCAAATTGCACAAAGCTGCGGTGCTTTGTCCTCGTCACACGTTTCCCATTTGTCGACAAATTTATCAGAACATCATCTTGCCTCTTATAAGGCAGCAATGGTTACAAATTGAATCACAAACTTAACGCACAATAATTGTTTGTTGACAGCAACTCATCGCGGTCAGTGTACGAATTGCATAAAGTTGTACGAGAAGTATACATGTGCTATAAACTAAAGTAATGAAAGCCATGTTTGCAAAGCAGCACATACGATGCAGCAGAAGTAGCATCGCCACGTTTTACACCTACCGGAATCTGAGCATATATATAATACTTGACATGCTTCAATAAGGCTGGTCATTAAGCTAGAGTGCAACGTCCATCGAAAAGTATTTTATTAAAAAACTAGTCTAAGAGCTACACTTACTCTTGGACGAATCTTGGATACCCACCATCCCAAACATAGGCACATGAAATCGTCAGTATTGAAATGCGGGGCATAGTTGAGATCATTTCAGTGGATTTTCAGTTCTTATTGTAATAAGACAACAGTAGTCAATTCGAAGCGTGTTGGATGGACTTATTAAATATCTAAAATTTAATCTGGCGAAGGCTCAATATTTTTTAGATTAACGTCAAAATACATCAACTTTCCAATTGCTGTTTTCTGCATCACACACAATATGTGTATAAAATTTTCAACGCTTTTGCGCAGTTCTTTTAGTCCTTTTAGCCGCTGCGAAGAAATTTGTGAGGAAATGAAATCCATTATCTAGTTTGAGAGATAGAAATTAATTAACAATAAATTTGTCAATATTTAGCTTTTGTTTAATTTTAGTTTAGAATCTCTCGTTAATTAGAAATATTTGCGATTTACGTCGTGATTACATATTTTCAGAAGTATGCACCACTACACCTGAACCAATTATTTATTTATTTGCATCATACTGCACCCAATGCCATACCTTATAATAATGTAAATGCTTAGCTTTGCTAAGAGTCTTTTTAGGGGAGGACCTCTTACCTGAACCTACGTAATCCAAACTTAGTGAATTAATTTTCTTTGTCAAGAATTTAAAATCATTTACCTATTTTCGATATAAAGTTTTTAAACTAAGACCATATCGTAAAATCGCAAAGTTTTCACAAGGCTTCCATATGGAACGTGGTTTTAAAGAAAAGACCTGGACATTTAAAACATATCCCACTATATTTATATCCCAAATCGGAATTCTTGACCAAGTTATAAATTAAGAAAATAAATATCTAAAAATTTTATGTTTTTATACTCTACATCACTTGTCGTACAAGGGTATGTTAAGTTTTTGCAGACGTGTGCAGTATGCAGAAGGACTTGAGATAGACCCACCTATGTATAGAATCACTTTCTGAATCAATTTAAGTTTGTCTGTCCGTCAGTCTGTCTTGTTTTCTTCGCTCTGCAATTTTTCAGATAGTTTGATGAAATTTGTTATACTGACGTGCTTTGACCAAAGGGCGGCCCGAAGTCCCGACAAAGTTTGCCCTAAAGACGAGCGCTATTGAAAATGCTTCGGACTGGGCCACATTTGTGACCACTTTACATGCAAAGCCTTACTTTGAAAAGTTGTTATGTGAATAACTTTAGGGTAGTGTATGATAGGTCATGACCCGTTGCAGTTTTTTTACTTGGTTTTATATAAAAACTTACTTCTTATAAGAACGGTTATATGAGAGGAGATAGAACAAATGGTCGCCGCCCCATTTATATTGTGTTCGAAAGTGCTGTTTTTCAGGCATTGCATGGAGAGTGGTCGATTTCGTTCCACTCCCTACTAAGTAGGATGCTTTCCTAAATTGAAAAGCAAACCAAATTTCGTCAAAATTTTCAAAAATTGTGACCTGTAATGAATAAGCAGACAGTGAATTAAAGGACAGACGGACATAAATCGATAGGCTTAAATCGATAGATTTGATAAACGATAAGTCCTTCTGTGTGTTCCCTACGTCCACGCATAGTTATAAACTGATCAAAGAATCGGTAATAATTTTCTGATAATAAGTAGTAGCGTAAAGCCTGGATTAAAAGGCTAAAATCTCTCATAATTTTCTTTTTTTTGTTTTGCTATTCATTTGCGATCTTGATAAGTAGATATGTAGAGTAATAAACTCATCGTCAAATGTTTGTATGTAAAGCTTGTTTTTCTTTTGAAATTTTTGAAGAGAAAATTTAAAAAATTCATATTCAAAAATAATTACAAATATTAAGCGAGCGTGAAATTTTGCTTTTTCTTGCTTTTAATATAAAATTTTCAAATATTTACTTTTCTTTGCTCTTACAATATTTGAAGAATTATTTGAAAAATATATTAAATGCAAATACGGTTTCACACGATAACAAACATAACATACACATACATCGTATACAAATAAATTATTGCACTTCTCAACGCGGGTAATAGAATATAAAAACTGAAACGTCGCTTGCTTGATAGGTAGCGAGAAAAGAAGACTTGCATTAATAATAAATAAAATTTTGATATATACATATATGATAAATAAAAACAAAAAAAAGGTAGAAAAATATTAAAAATTAAAAAATCAAATCCATAGCGAAGGCTGGGAATATTTTCAAAACGAGTTTTTCTCTCCAAAAGTGATTACAACTTAGTATTAACTTGTTTGTGTAAACAGTAAGACAAAATGCTGCTGCTGATATAAACGCGTACTCATGATATTTATAAGATGTTTTTATATGCATACATAATTGTAATGCTAATCATAAGGTGTATACGTGCATGCACATAACGCATACAAATGCAAACTTTATGGGAACATAACAAATGAATGATGTTAGAAAGACATTAACATCTAATCAGTACTAATCTCGGATTAAATCTTCATTTAGAATCAATTTTATTTACTCTTTATAGCTATTATTGTTCAGTTTAATTTGTAATCTAATTATAATTAATTATGCCATTGGATAATGAAGTTTTACATAAAAATTAACTTAAAATAAAATTTTTATTTAAATCTTTCTTGTGAATGTCACTTTTCCTTCTACACTCACTATCGATTGTTTCATTTAAGAGATTCGAAAGTATGCTTTTGACTTGAGCTCTCAAGTGTAAACTTTTCAAATCAACTGGGAATCCTACAACAACAAGAAAAACAAATGAACATCATCACAAAGCGAAGTAGTGTCAACTTCAACGAAAGCGAACGTAACCTTCTCTCTTGAAAAAATAGTCTCCGAACACAATTCAATTTACTCAGCTACTGCGACAACCTGCTGAGCAGCATGTCTGCTTACACTTAATTACTTAATTAGTTTATTACGGTAATTCTTGCATAAGATTGCTTCGAAAGCGCGGAAATCAATTGATTGTTTATCGATTGCTTGTTGTCGTTATTCACGTTGCCGTCATAGAGAATTGCTTTTATGTTGCCCTTACTAAGATAGTTTCGCCAAAGACAAGCTGAAACTGTCTCTTGACAGACCGGAAGTTAAATCCGGATTAGTTAAATCGCTTAATAAACTTCTCAGTTGATAATTTTCTAACGAATTAATCTATTTGAACCCTACAGTCGGATAGGCCGACATGAAATATGCTACAGCCTTTGCCTTCGTTACTGGTCCGCATTGGTAGACAAGCAAATAAAAGTCGTAACTACCCCATCAATATTTGAGACCTCAACTGTCAGTGCAGTTAAACATACTTCGTCGTAGGTACGAAGCGAGTGCTGAACCCGTAAGGCCATATGCTTACGGATTGGGCACAGTTGCTGTCCTTTTTGTGAAGTTTGAAATATTTTTTCCCATGCGGAAATAGTCTTATTGTTGTTGCCACGCCTAAGTAACTACTCCAGGCCATCAATTTGGTAATAAATAATTCGTTTTAACCGTACTTTAATGCTAGATCGTTATGACCAAATAAGGGAAATAAACTCTGGTATTTTCATTAATCTTTACCCTATAATCCTTTATTCTAATAATCTGTTACAATATTAATGAATGTCTTCTCTTAATTTAACCCCTCTAATTCCGACCAAGTCGTATTCATTCAATTCTTATGAAATTCTCTCTCATTCAAATCTCATTCAAAATTTTCGAAGACTAAAGATTCCCACTCAAATTAATTTTTCAAAGAACTATCGGCTATCGTCGTCAGTGTTATCGGACCGCTCACTAACGAACTAAACTTAGATCTTCATATTCCACATTCATTTGACATGCCATGATAATAGTTATCCACCACTTGAAAAGAACCCACCTTTTGATGCTGACGGATTCAGAAAGCGAGCAATCTAAACTTGTCTGTCCATCTGTCCGTTTTCTATTTTTGCATTCGACCTGCATATCGCAATTTTTGAAATACTATGGTGAAATTTTGTACACTGACATGTTTTGGCCTAAGTACGAACGCTGTTGAAAGCGGCTGGGATCGGACACTTCATTTTGGAAAGCCGTTACATGAGCAATGGTGTAGGATATTTAAGGATGGGACGTGGCCAACTATACTTCTATAGTTGTTTTTTAATAATCTTTCGGAAAATGAAAAAACGATCGCAAGGCATTCTTCGTATCAAGGAATTTTTACTAAAGCAATTTTGTGTTGAAGAAGATTCTTACTGGGGAAAATACTTTATAAAATTTGTGCGCGTAATGGAAAACATCGAATGGCTGTTCCAAGATATTCGACCTGAAATTAACCTCAACTAATACCATTATGTAGACTAAACTCTTTTTATGCATTCGTACCGAGAAGTTTGTATTCTAAGAGGTAGCATTTTTCGAACCCTTTCTGTGGAGCGCCACATATTCACAAGAATATTAACAAAATGTTCACACAACTTGTGAATCCTGTTTGACAAAAAAATCAGGAAAGAAGAACCGAAGTAAGCAAGACGGAACATATGCACAATTTTCTCTCCGTCAGTGAAAGAAGTAATTAATCGACTGCATATATTCATCCATTGCCATGACCCCTTACAGTATGTTTCATTTTTTTGCCTACTTGTTGTGGTACGAAATTAATTTCATATTGTGTTAGCCAAGTGTTTATAAGCAATTCATTACCGACATATTAACAGCGACTATAAAAATCTATATTTGACGACTCTTTCCATAAAGTTTTTATTCAATTTCTTTTTCTTTTCTCTCTTCTGCTTCGTTCGTACACACTTTATACTTTAATACAATAATCATCGTAATTATTATGACTTTTCTATTTAATTACTTTTATGGGTCACCAAACAAGTCACTTCCGATACTTTATTGTAAACCATACATAATAGTATCGAGATTTTTTTTAATCTACAGCACACTTGTGACGCATGATGTATTAAATTAGTGTGAATGTATGTAACACAAAGAAGATCTTAAGATAGATCGACCTTTGTTATCGATTATCGATCGATTCGGAAGCATTTTGTAAATCGGTTGAACGTTCGCTGCCCGTATGTCTGTCTACGGTCGCAATTTTTTAGATATTTTTTAGATATTTTGACGAAAGTTGAAGTGCTTTCGACGACTGCTATTGTTAATGGATTGGGTCAGATCATTTTGTCGTGCACTTTTTCGAACAAAAATCGCAACTTTAAAACTTTCTCGGCAAAAACCGCTGAGTAATAACATTCCGGAATATTAAATGGATGTGAAAAGTTTGGATCGGATTAACCTCATCCGATCCTCATAAGCGTTCCCACAAACCGTCCGCCATTATATAAAAAAACGGTCTACGTTTTAATATTTTGTGCTGAAAACCTAAAACAAATTTAGATCACATAGCTATAGTTTTTGCAACCCATCTCGTATGAAGATTCTCATGGGAAGCCTTTATATGGTAACAAAGTCTTATTTTTAGTACTTTATGATGAAGAGAATTGAAAAACAATATAATAAAAAGTTAATTTTGCAAAATTACAGCCAAGTCAAATAACGGTTCAGGCCCCTTTCGTTATAAGGGTTCCCAATAAAAGCACGGGTGTCTTTGCGTGAAGTTTTTCGTATTTTACCACGAAAATAACTGAAGAATTGTGTTAGAAGATGTGATGTGGGGTAGTCAAGATTCGGTTTTGCACGACTATAATGCTTTTATTTTTATTTAATTTTTTTTTAAATAATTTCAAACACTACAGAGAATGATGGCGCTAGAAATGTGACTTATGGAAAACAGACACAAAAACTATGTACGCCTTAGAGCGAACTCTTTATCTACGCTACCTATAGTAGGCAGGAATATACAAAAAAAAAAAACCAATTGCCAAAAGATCATTTCCACTTTAGATTCCGATATGGGCCTAATTTTAAAGCAATATCTACGGAAATTATTGATGAAAATATTTTCAGCCCAACATGTCCTTGAACTTTCTTTGCCAACCGTAACTTAATTTATGCGGGTTCGCATCACTGGCCTGCGAATTAATTTTATTGTTTTATAAGTTAAAACAACTATGCTTAATGGCAAAACTAGCACTTGGCTGTGTACTGCTTGTGTGAAAGGTATGCAACTCAAGAGCATTTTCTGCTATTGTTTACACTCATTTATTTGGCTTATTCCATTAACAAATATTTTACTTGAATGTCTAAAATCAATTACACTCCTTTTCAATATTTTTTGTATATGCATTTTAGGCGAATTGTCTTCTATAGGCAAATACTACAGGTAACCTATATCAGGTTTTTAGTTCCTACACTTCACCTACTCGGGCATTCTGTGAACATTGAGCGCCCCCACCACGCTCCCTCGGTCTCTCGTCACTATTTAAACATTGGAATCTTTAACTACCATCAGTGTCTTTACAATTGCATTTCACGTTCCTTAGGAGATTTGTAATAAGAATAAACTAAAAAATGAAAGCAAATACAAAAACCTTCAGCAAGAGTCTCTTTAAAAGCTTATATAAACGGAATCAGATATTACGCATTCACCTAACTTTCACGTGAAATTTGCAAATGTTTAAGCACCATCTTAGAAAGTCTTATATTTGCTGCGGTTGAAAAAATGAATCGGTTCGAAGCATTTTCAGTAGCATCCGTCCTCGGGCCAGACCTGCCAGTGTATCAAATTCCAACAAAATTGCGAAAATCTCGAACATTGCGACCTGCAGATGCAACAAAACAAAATGCACAGATGGACAGAAAACCGTAAATCGATTCAGAAAGTGATTTTGAATCAAACGGTGAAATAAAACGTGGGTGTTGCATACATATATCCGCAGAGACCTAATATATTCTTGTGCTTTAAGTATTGCAGGGCGTAAAAATACAACTTTCGAATTATTGTTCCTTAATTTTTTTTTGGCAAGTTATTGTTTTAGCGCAGTTTTATGGGTAATCTACGATCTGATATCATGTTTCCAAAGAACAGAGGTGTAAAAAATAAAAATTCGAAAAGGCAGAAAGGACTAGAGCTACTCAACACTTTAAGCTTCTCAAATGGGGCCGCTAAACCGTACCTCGGGAATGTTCTGGAATATACATGGAATAAAAAGATAATTTTCAAGCACTTTCAAGTTCAGGGTTAAAACCATTTTCATCTTGGGTTAATGATCGCTACTAGCTATGAACTGCAAATTATATCTAAAACTAGGAAAACCGTACATGACCCTGGGCCGGTTTTGAGTACTCTCCCGCTCATAATTGAAACCATTTTCATATTGAACCTTCGCACAGATCGGTAGCAGCTTTGGACTGCAAGTTATTCCCACAACTAGTGAAACTGTACATTCCAGCCCACAATCGGAGTCATTTTCATCTTGAGTTAATGCATAGCTCGCTATCAGCTATGGGCTGCAAGTTGTTTGCGAAACTAGAAAAACCCTATATGACTTAAAGTCAATTTTAAGAACTTTCCGGTTCCCGATTAAAACTCGTCAATTTGTGCACAAATCCGCATTAGGGAGGGAGCAAAAATTTACCCCAAAAATACAACTTTTTTCTATTTTGATTTTTTTCATGCTTTACCGAAGACTTGCTATGACTTACAAGCCATACATTTTCTGTCCACGTCTTTAGAGATTTGGATAACTATAGAACAGCACATGCCATAGGGTAACGACCAGCGTGGACTAATGGAAAGTGTATGCAGTTCATGAATCTCTCAATCGCATCTCTTGGTGCTACAAATAGCACGACAAGATTGCTATGAACCTTGTCTTTTGTGGTGGAGATAAATGTATTCACTCAACTCAATTTCTGACCGAAAATACTCAGTAACTCCGAATATGTAGACAAAAAGAAATTTACTATAGCACATTTAATCGCTCTTTCTGGGAGTGTGCAGCAGAGAGAATTAAATCCACAATATTAGCAAAGACGATAGTTTTACTTAACCAAAGCAATTGCAAATGTGAGTAAAAGACAACAAAAACAACAATGACATAAGTAATCTTTCTTGTAGGTATTTTTGTTTTTAATTTTGTTGTTGTTTTCTTTTTGTTTTTTTTTTTTTGAATATTTTTTTTCTTTTTTGTCTTTGTAGTATAAAATCAAAAACTTACATTGAAAGTCAAATCATTTGCGTTGTTGAGCTTTAAAGTGGAATAACGAAAAATTGTGCAGGTAGTACGGTAGCGCAGCGAGTAGCATATGCATAACGGTGAAATTTTCTTAAAAAAGAAAAAACAAAAAAAAAACAAAAGGAAAAATTGTGAAATATTAAAAGAAAAGAAAAAAAATTATATTTTGAAAAGTGCAAGTGAAAACACAAAAAAAAATCGAAAGTAGAAGAAAAATTTTTATAAAAAAAGAAAAAAAAATTATTTTTTAAGACGAATAATTAATTGCCAGCGATTTCGAAGGCAAGTGCCTAAAAGAAATTAAAAGATTACCAAATCTGATTGCAATTCGCTTAAATTATTGCTGATTATTCAACGGCAACAAAAGAAAACAATAAAATGCAGTAAGTTTGGTTAAATAATTTTGATTAAAGTGTTGCAATTTACTGTACACTTAATCTTATAACTGAGTCATGTTTTTTTAATTTTTTTAATTTTTGTTTTCAAAATCCATCTCTGACGAAAAACCATTATACGTACATTATAACTGGTATACTTGTACTTATATGCATTTGTGTTAATTGTCAGCCATAAAATGCAAATTTTATCATCCGTTTCTTCTGTTCTTAAAAGAAGCAAAAAAAGTACGGCTTTATTTATAATCTGTGTAAACTGGTTGATGGTGGGTGTTTTGTATAGAGTTTCTGGCGTCACAGCAGCAGCTCAACAGATATTTAATCATTATTTAATTTGGTGACATTTATTATGTAATTTTTGTAATTTCAATACATAGAACAGCGATTCTTAACCTTTTACTTTTAATCAATAACTTTTCAATAAAATAATATCTCCAAAAATCCGGCAGTCAAAGCATCTGAACAGTGTTTAGAACGCAAGGCATTAAAAGAAGGAAAACCTTTGCTGAGTTAAAATTTAAAATTAAAATAATTCTCCCATGAGAGATGTAGAAAGTATAACACTTTAGTTTCTCTAACGTAACGTAAGATATAATTGGCATAGGGCACAGCGTGACATTCATGAAACTTCGCTTAGAGAATGCATTGATCTGATAAAAGGGAAGAAGACTCGACCAGAAGTCATAATAGCTTATATGGAAGCCGTCAACGAGCTAGGAATTGCTTATGCGAATAGAATATAAACAAACCTTGGAATTACTAAGTGAAGTTGAGACATGTTACAGAGACTTTAACAAGAGCGAAAACAAAGCGATGAGCATAACAGACATTTTTGGCCCTTCAGCAGAGATTGAAGTCGATGAAAGTAAAAACATATTTCGTGAATCTCATCTCAAGCTCGTTCAGCGTGGTGGCAAGAGGTAATACAAGATAACCGAAAAATCCTACAAAGTAAAAATGTAGCCCTACATAGATCCTTTCAATGTTTATGAACTATTATTAGAAACTATGCATAAAAGTACGAAATAATTGTGTATATAAGGTAGTCGGTATTGCTCAAGAAAAGGGATTGTTTGCTTCTACCACCTACATTAGGCTCACTTCTACAAATCATCTGTCAGCGATGAAGCAGGTGAACAGTTTCGATGAGCAGCGAAAGTTAAAGTACTGCCAAGCCTTGAATTATGCCGACAATTTATTTAAGTTAATTATGTTTTCTTATAAATATTTACATCGTGTCCATCGTAGGGAGTAGATAAGATTTTTTCGAGGTTCTTACCTAAAAGAATTTGATTTTAAATATTTGGCCAAATCTCAACTGCGGCAGAGTTTTCAAGAAAGCCGATAGACTTAGATGCCAGTACTTTAGGACTTTAGTCTTAGAATTTACTTCTCTTACTAAATTAATTATAATAATAATAATAATGATAATAATTCGTATGGGGCTTGGAAGTTATATTCTTTGCTCTGTGAAATCTTCTCTCAAATAAAAAAATCATTGTTTATTCATTAAGAAAATGTTGTTCACACAAGTCATTTATATAAAATTCTTACCAACTTAACGGATAAGTCATTCCAAATGCGAAACACTTTCAAACACTTTTCAAAGAAAAACTTTGTCAAATGTTTTCTTGCATTTGTTTATAAACGAATGAATGTTTAGCATTTTTCTTCCTTTTTATATCTTTCATCGGTTGTGGTAAAGGCATTTTAAGTTTGTGTGGTTATTTGTGATTTTAACAGCCATAAACTGGGATCGAAAACCCTCAGAGGGGTCAACACATTTGCTAGTTATAGCTTCTGCATTTTTGAATCAAATTTGTTCTTCCAAAGCACTAGTCACAACAGCATTCTCCAATACCGATTTTGTTATAAAGCAAGGTCGCTAAGTCACGGACAAAAAACAAACAAGAAAGTGCCTTTCGAGAAAGCGACGTCTCTCTTAGGATTATAATTTTCAAGGTTATTTATATTTAATCCGGTACATTGACATGTTTCGGGCAAAAAAAAACGAGACCCATTGAAAATTGATTGAATCGAACCATCTTTGTAATGGAGTATTTTGGAAAAAGGCTTTGTAGAGTTCTAGACGACCCTGAAATCTTTAAAACCATACTTTTAATGGCGAAAAATATTCCAATAAATTTGTTAGATTTGGTTTTGATTCTCTAAGTACAAGACACGGCAAAGTTTGCTTCCTGAACTCCCACTTACCAATTAGGATGTAAGTAAATGATACAAACATATATGTAGACATATTGATACATTTTCCACATTTTATTAATGCAGAATTATTATTATTATTATTATTATTATTATTATTATTATTATTATTATTATTATTATCATAAATTTAGCCAGAGGATAAATTCTAAATTCTTAAAGCACTAGCATTTAAGGCCTTCGGTTTTATTAAAAACTCTACCGCACTTGAGATTTGAACCCCCGACAGTTGAGTTACTAGTCGAGACTCTTGCCTACTCGGCCACTCAGGCGTATTAGTAAAGAATTAGGTAACATTTCCTTCTTTGTTATTCTGATTGAGTATCAGATAAAGGTTTTTGACAATTATCATTAATAGCTCGATCCCGTCCGAAATTCCTGGCGTGGCCTTATCTGACGTAGAAATTAATGGAATGGACTTGTTGAGTAATATGTTGTGAAAGTTGCGATAAGTGTAGCATACGCCTTTGGAAGCTAAAAAAAGAATAAGAAAGAAAATTACTACTAGTAAATTTCAATTCTCTATGATCGAAATGTAGGCGTATCTGTTACAATTTATATGCAATGAAAGCGAGAAACCAGAGTGTATGTCTGAACTTCTTGGCTCATTTTCAATACTAATCCTGTAGAAATTTTCCAATTTTCCTGACAAATTACATCACACAGAAGGCAAGACAGAAGGTGTGACAGACAAACATACTTAAAACGATTCAGTATTTAATTCTGATCCAGAATATATATATACATTATAGAAACTGTGAAGTGTGCTTATGGGCTTTACAAACAAACAAATTGAGTACACTAAAGTTCCTTCGATGGTGGGCGGAAGAGAATCGATATGTCGCAATCTTTTCTTTCCCCATCCACTGCAATAGGTAGTCTAAAAATGTTGATTTACCGATCATGGATAACATTCATAAAACCATTTCAATTATTCAAACTACACTGATAAGCTCTGACTGACTTGGAGTTTGTTCCAAATCCTTCCACTTTCCCTACATTAGATATTAACGACATTTCCAGCGTATATTTTCAAGTTTTTTTTCCGAATTATGCGCCCGAAAATTGACTGGCTTGAAGTCAGCTCATCGTGCGTAGCGCATACAGTTATGTAAGAATAAAAAACAAAGAAAGTTGTTACATATCTTTAACATAAATAAAAAATATTACTACGAGCAAGTAAATGATGCGTTACGCTTACATAAATTTTAAACAAATTTTACCATTTGTCATGTAGTGTGTAGGTATAGTTGTTGGAGGAGTGAAGTGTACCAAGTACATTATGTATACACAAGAACTCAAGGTAAGCAAACCACAGCAAATTTATGGTATTTCTTAAGGGGCATTAAGACCTGTGAGAATAACATAACTGACCATCTTCCTTACTGCCACCTTCCTATACCGAAAAGGTGTTTTTGACGTTGGTTGTGGTTTTGCTGGCTGCGGTTTACACACACTGTCCACTGTTTTCGGCAACTGCACACAGTCGATGGTAATTAGCAAAAGTAAATTTGTTTTTTTGGTTTGTAAACATATTGTAGACTTTGCTTTGTTTATTTATCATCTTAACCCAATTTGGTTTTTGTGCTATAATTAGTTCGTCGAGCATTTCCTACTTCGTAGTGAAATATATTGGAGCAATTATCTCTTGGTGCTCAACGTCTGCACCTGCTTGAATGGTTTAATTAGACGAAAGCGATTGATTTACGAATTATATGGAAACGATAACCTGCGTCTCACAGTTTGCGAAACAATCCTGTGTCGTGAGGAAGCCTATACCTGGGCAACCAGGTCTGAGCATTTGTCTATGATCCAAACTCTTCTTTCACGACAAGGCGGGACTTCTCTAAATCTCCAATTTAGCACCCAGCGTGCATGGAGTAACCACAGACGCCGCGTTACTCCTCAAAGGATCGTATCGAGTAGTGAGGATGTATGTCGCTTTTAAGCCGACTTTCCCTATATACTGAAAATAGATACGGCCACTTTTGGACCAAGTCAGGTATGAGGATGGGCCCACAGGTCAGACTAACACTTCCCCCGTGCACTCCTCCATGAACCCATAGGTCGCACTAACATACGTAGATTATCGACATTACGCCTATTTTGACATAGCAATCTATCGATACATCGTGCAATGCCATCCAACTTTTCTCCCCTGGATTTTAAATGTGCAAGCAGCAGACAGCGATGGAACCAGGCCGCGCACTGCTTTTCTTACCTCTTCAGTAACACGCAGACTTGTAGTATACCTTCGATCCCCGTACTAACAGATTAGAAAGTAAAGAAGTCGCAAGCAGACGACTTCCGCTAGTTTCGATGACTGTCCCATGGTGGGTTTCCGAGAGTGTATTGCGGCAATGTTATATAATGATATATATTTAATCTATTATGTACAAATTTCATCTTTGACGGCTCAATAATTTAGCAAGAACGTGGACCTCAGATCACTACAGACATGAAATAGACTACTTATGCTTATGTAGCCTGTTACGTTCGTAATGCAGTGATAGTATTGGAAAGTCATCATCACACTACATTCATTTTTGTTCTTAGAGCAAATATCCAAAAAAAAGGAAAAGCAAATATGATCGCTTTCGAAAGATTGGATCTAAACAAACTACAATTTACTCCACACTCAATAAATAGCACTACCGCCAGCAATAAATATGAACAACAAAATATGTTTGGTTTTTTTTTTTTGAAAGTCTTTATAACAGTCTCTGCAAGAGCTTTGATTACAGTTTCTTTATCAGTAAATCTGTATGAGCCTTGAAAACATAATAGAGCTGCATTTTTTAATCAACAATGAAATAAATTTGAGCAAACAATACACATTTAATTTTTTCTACGTTCACTTTTTCCCGAAAAATGTTGCTGCTGTCGTTGCGAGTTTATTACCTATTAATCAAAACGGCACACAATCTCAGAATACATAGGTCTTTTATTCAAATCCTAATTGCATGTCAAGGTAGCGACAAAAAATTTTTCAAAAATTTCATGATTTCGTTTGATGTACAGGTTAGTGGCTGTACATTTTTCTACCGGATAGTTTAGGAAATAAAAACCTAGTAGATCAAGTTGGCATGACCGGTTTAAATTCCCAGAACAGCGGAGCACACGTTAATTCTGGTTGTCGTATGGCCAAACCTATAATAATTGATCGATTGGTAAAGGGGTACTACTAACCCATCGAACATGTCCCTCCCAGGCTGCGGTCATATACCCTGCATACCTTTTTTTACATCCGGCCAATCATCCCGGAGGTGCTTCCTGTACATGTAACAGAATGATGATGACGAAACGAAGAGAGGAAAACGTGAAAGAGATCGGGAGCGCAGCTTAATATTATGCCTTTACCAACTGGGCGCTCACTGTAGTTACGATCAAATATATACTCCCTTTCTTCCTGACCGTCAGCGTATTTATGTGAACACTTACAGGACATATCCCTCATATTAAGGAACATTGGGCATATTTCCAAAACTAAGTTACATAAATAAGAAAGGGATACTCGCTTTGACATGACCACCAATTCAAAATAATACGTGTGAATGTTCGCTTATATGTGGTACATCGACGGTTGGAAGTTTTAACTGGTCCCAAGGAATATTTGCACCTCACTGCAGGTAGATTTTCCTTTTATATGTTAAAACATCTACTTATAGGCGGATCGAACCTACTTTTTTCGCCGAAGTTTGAAATTTATCTCGTTAAGGTTTAAGACGAGTTTCAGATCAGCATCTACCATAACGCTAGCTTACAACTTCCTTCTTACGCTAGATGGGGTTGGGCACGAATTATATCCATTTCTCAAATTTAATCTGTGACATTACAAGAAGGTATTTTTGATTACGTTACTCGTTAATCGGCAAGCTTTGCAGCTCAGCTATAAAGGTGCATTCTTTAGTCCGCAGGTCGTCTGCTGTCATATCGGCGACAACCAGTGCTGCATCTTCCCACATCATACGATATGCGACGCAAACCCTAAGAAAACAACGCCCACTTATAAGGAGGGTGTGTGCGTGTCTATTTATGGATGCTATAAACGGAAGAAAAAGTCGAATATGTATGTTATGTGCATCTCTGTTGACTTTAGTAAAAACAAAACAACTTTCATTACTAATATGCATAACAGATTCGTTGCAGTTTGCTTTTGTCTCTGTAAAGAAAAAAGCAAAAGCATCTTTGGCGGTAATAGATATTTCTCTCACAATTTGTGAAACTATTTAACAATCGGGGAGTGCTGTGTTCCAGTTGAGATTTTAATTAAATGTCAAGGTTACGAAACATTTCAGTAAAGTGAATAAAAATAAAGGAATCGGAAAAAAACAGAGATAAGTGGATTCCCATAAAATATATGTACAAATGTATGTTTTTTATGCAATTTTAATTGCTCTAAAGTAACGAAAACGAAAAAAAAAAACAGACGAACGAATAAACTTAACAAATATTTATTTAACGCTTGCTATTAATGTTGAAGAAGCAAAAAGAGAAACACATGAGTAATTAAATTAAATTACACGCCATGAAATGCATCGAATGCACTTAATAATGGTGTAAATTATTAATGAGTAAATATTAATGGCGTAAACAATTCATTCATTCATTCATTCATTCATTCATTCATTCATTTGAAGCATAATAACTGAACACACACAGCAAGAAAGAGATTTTATATTCACCTTGAATTAATTGTTTTCTTCTTTCTCTCTCTTTTCTTTTACATTCACCACAAGCTCATGTACTGTATTGATGCTTGCGAGTGTTTTTATAAATTTCATTTTTTTTACATTTAAATTTAATTTTTCAATATTTTTTAACACTAAGAATATTTCTAATTGTTTTTGAATATAAACTTTTTGAATGGGCGAGTAGATGAAGAATCTCGACTAACAGCTCAATGGTTGCGGTTACAAATCTCAAATGGGGTATACTTAGTCTTAAGCTTGAAGACTCAAGATTAGAATTTATAATAATAATAATTCATAATAATAATAATCTTTCTCTTGAAAAATTTCAAAAGAAAAATAAACCTTAACTAGAAATACTTGAAGAACACGCCGACTTGTCAAGGTCGAAAATGATTAGCAAAAAAAATGCAA
This sequence comes from Glossina pallidipes, assembly GCA_000688715.1. Taxonomy (NCBI): domain Eukaryota; kingdom Metazoa; phylum Arthropoda; class Insecta; order Diptera; family Glossinidae; genus Glossina; species Glossina pallidipes. The sequence continues at coordinate 1,101,825 of KK499769.1, forward strand.
AATTTTAAAAAATTACAAGAAATTTTAGCTTTAATCCAAACTACACATTCTCACTTATTATCAGAGCACTACTACTTATCGATTCCTTGATCAGTTTTTATACCATATATCGTTTGTGCTACAAGGTTTATTAAGTGGGTGTTTGTCACTTTTTATCAGATCGATCGACGCAGAATAGTTTTTTTGGATCGGCGTAGACTTGTCTGTCCATCTGTCCATGTATCTTTTGACGGCAACCGAGTGCGAAGGGCCGCACATTTTGAATTATATCGAATACACTTTTCGGCCAGGATCGAATCGGGACTAACCTTGCAGAAAATGGATCAAAAACTTATTTGCTTTACCTTTTTTATTGCACTTGACGCTTCCTCGTTCAACTCCCTCTTTGTTGTGATCATCTCACTATTCTTCATCGATATCTTTAACAGCTATTGCAAATTAAAAATGCTTTCATGATATACAATATGCGAAGGTAGTTTTTTCTTATCCCTTGATAAAGCCAAGTGCTTTCTTTACTTATGGCAATCTCAATATGTCAAGTCAATGGTCAAACACTACCCTCAAGTCGAAAGATGACTCTATATATTCCGATTTTTGCGAATCTACAAAGTGTTCCGTAGGCTTCTTACTCTTTTTTAAGTTGAGCTCCACAAAATTACACGAGCAACATGCAGCCAAGTTGTCTGAATCCGATTATAAGCCACGCGAGTCTGTTGCCATGTTAAAGGAAGAAGAAAACACTTCAACGTCATCAGCGTATATCAGTATATAACTGGACTTGGTCAGCGATGGAAGGTCATTTTAATACATGATAAATAGCAGGAGACCTACGTCATCCCGACGAATGTGCTCTGCCTTTTGTTGTTTTTTCCGCTTACTTGTGTTACTTTGCTTCCCCGACTGATTGTAATGCAAATTTAAATTTTTTTAAAGAAAAATAAGAAAATAACAGTTATCTGACTTGAAGGACAGGTGCTGTGCGTGTGAGTCTATGTGTCTTCAAGACATATTCCTTTTTTAAACCACATTTAAACCATTTTTAGTTCTGAACGACCTTTTAATTAAAGCCAAAAAAAAAAGAGAGCAAAAAGAATTTTGTAAACGTTATCTTACCTAAAAGACACCTGAAGGTGATCTATAAACCGCAAAATTGTATAGAGTTTGCCTTGACGAACGAAAAAGTAAAAAAAAAAAAAAAATGAAAACAAAAACGAAAACGAAAATGACAAACAGAGAAACAAAAAACATACCACTGCCAGCTATAGACCAAAATTTTCTTCCATTACAAACTCTATGACCATTAAATGTAAACTTATACGGATTCAATGTAAATGCAGTTAATTTATGAAATAAATGTATTACGTATACGCCCGTCAGCAAGACAGACTGCCTTAAGAAAACTGTTCACTCAAGTTAGTGTGTTTCGTTAATGGCCAGCAATGCACGTTAGTGTGCGGTTATGGGTTCAAATTAAAAAACAAAACAAAAGCATCTGAAAAAAGCAAAAACGTCATATTACAGCATCACATGCGTACATTTATTTCACAATTGGTATTTGTTACAATTTTTAGTTACACACTTTTTTTACCCAAAACTCGTATTCTGTTAATCTGTTTCTCGCTTTTATAGAAATATCGTAGAAGTAGTAAAAATTATAGCTAAAAAAGTGAATGCATTTAACCCACTTAAGCGTTTATGTATTCGATTTACAAAAAGGCCGGTTTCTCAAATACAGAGACAACAAAACAAAGCCATCATATCTTGAGAAACGCACACAAGTGTAAAGTGTTCAAAAGCAATGATCGATTCAAGACAACTGTAGCAAATAAATTTCTGTAGTTGAACTCGAAGGAAAATGCTTTTGATTCGTCTCGACTTAATTAAGCGAGGGTTCTGCAAAAAATCGGAATGTTTATTAGGAGGTGTCAATAATTTTCCAGAGAAGTGGGTTATAAGTAAAGCTAATTCTTCTAAGTGTGAGGACGATATTTGAAAGTCAAGGTTACATTTCTTGTTCTACATGTTTCTAAAAAAAAAACAAGTAAAATAACTAAAGTAGGCCGCAGCCCACCCCAAAACACTCTATATCAGCCTACGGTGATTGAAATAACGTCATTTGAACGTAGGAAAGTGGTAGGAAAAGTGGCCCGATCCAAACTGTCCTCAACAGCTTTCGTCCTTGCGACAAAATATGTCCGTGTATCAAATTTGATGAAAACATCTCAAAAATTTCAACCTATAGGTTGAATATCATAAACCATGACGGACAGACAAGCTTAGAATCACTTGTTTTTTCTCTTAAATGACCGATCACTCAGGAGTGTCACTTATTCGTGTAGAATGGTAACAGTCAGAAAGAGATAGGGAGATGGCCGCAGCCTAGTGGGTGTGTACCCAATCAGTAAGTGTTATGCCATTACCGACTGAGCACTCACCACTGTTACGACTAAAGTGAACGCTACCGCACCGAGACTTAAACCCGCGAACGCTGAGTTGGCAGTCGCGACTCTTACCTATTCGGCTAGTCTTTCGGATTTGTTGTTCACGGGCTTCTGAATCGATCGTTATAATAAAAGGTGGGCCTACCTCAAATCTCTCTGGATGTTAGACACATCCGTACAAACAAATTTTCCCTATAACTTACTATAAGCGAAAAGAATGAATAGTAATAATAACCAAATTGAGGAAAGTCAACCAACATAGTCTTCATTTTGTTGAGGGTTGTGTCTTTGCTAAAAATGTTTTGATTAAGTTACAACTTACGGCGAGGTAAAGAAACCTACAAAATAGTTATTATATTAAAATAAAAAACGCGTTGAAGACATATACATATAAAGCAAGCTGAAGCCCTTCAATTATAGGGTTTTGAGGACTCATTACTTTTGTTAGAGAAAAATTTGCTAATAACCTAGAAGTTGAAGCTTTATTTATGTTATGAAAACGTCTACAAAATGCAAGAGGAATCTTCAGACATTCCATAAAACAGATGTATAGTTGATCAATATTAAATACTATTTCATTCTGGCCGTCCGTCCAGTTTTGGTAAACGTGCCTCTGGTCGCAAAAACAAAGATATCAACTTCAAATTTGAATTGAAATTAAAAATCGGTCAAAGGACCCGCCCAGAGACTAGAGCGTCTAACTCCTCTGTTTAAAAGCAAAAAATTTGCTTTTTAGTCCTTACTCACCAACTACAACAGATAAACGATAGAAATCTCCTCGAATGCTCTAAGCGTGCTCTTATCATGGAGCATGGAAAAATGAAAAAAGGCAAACGTTTCGAACTTTACTCTTTTAAACCTTCCTTGGAAAAAGCAAAGAACTAAACACGTTGATCCCACGAAAGATTTTACGCGACCGTTCGAGTGTACGCACTTGTTTCGATTTCTGTAATATTTCTGATGAGTGGTGCTGGCGTCGTCTTTATACGGCAGTCATTTGATGCATCGCAGCGCCTGATGCTGTCTGCGTATTTAAAGTAAACTTCGTGGTAGAATGGTTCAAACAGTGTTAGATCATTTTGAGAAGAGAAATTTGCTTGTCACAACTTCTTGATCAGAAAAACCATAGAAATAATACGAAAATAGATTCAATGTATAGGCAACAAATACAATAAATAATAAAAGTGCTGCAATTTTCAACCTCCAAAAGCTCTACAATTTTTAGAAAATTATGTAATCCTGGGCAGCTTTGTCCGTCCTTCTGAACCATTTTTTTTTAAAAATCTTAGAATAAACTTCGTTTTAAAACTTTTTCACTTTTAATAATTGACGAATTTAATTAGTTAATTGAGGAAAGAACTCAAATTGTTGCTCTATGTCCAGTACATCGGCATAACACTCGGATAGACCGGATATGTGTAGATCGGTCTTGAATATAGTTGAAGAAAAAGCTAAACATAGAAAATTTATAAATCAAAGAAAAAATTGCTCTATGCTTACAATGCCAGACAGACCAGGCATGTGTACATGCATACACTGTGTGTACACATACATCAACATTAATATCATCGAATAACGATTGAAAAAAATAGACGAAAAATTCACATAACTTTACAACGATTTCGAAATGAAGAATGAATACACGCAACATTTTTCAATTAAGTAAATTACCTTTAAACATAAATTATCAAAAGCACACACATACAAATTTGAACTTTATACGTTTACAACCAGCAGCAGCAACTTTCAAGAAAAAAAACAAAAGCAGAAGAAAAAGAGAAAAAAAGGCAAGAAAAAATCGTACCTGCTACCGCATATGTTTCACATAAAAGGCTAAAAGGTCTGATTACCTGCCATCCACTGGCATATCAGTTAGTACAACTATTCTAATTAGGTGCGAAAAAAGTCGCCTCTTAGCACATGGTAGTGCAAGTTTTCATATATTTCTACAAAATGACATTTTAAATATTTGCAAACTATTTCTTAAAATTAAAAAATTTTTTTCATTTACAAGAAGAACAAAAAAGAAACAGTTTTAGTCTTTACTCTTCTGTTAACCAGCGTTCTATGGTTTAAATGTTTTTATATATTTATCGCGCATTATGGACCTAAGCAAACGTGCATACTTGCATAGGGTAACTACAAGAAGAAACAAAAAAAAACAAAAATAGATAAATAAGTAAAAGAAGATGAGCTCATTCGCCTGCAATCAATAAACATTTTGAAAAGTGTAATAATAATACAAAAAATTGATCTCGTAGCAGCATTGCTTGTATTCTGCTGTGCTTTTGCTTTATTCCTTGAATGCAGTTCATTTTGCTCCAAAGTTTTTATTGTTACTTTATGGTTGATTGTATAGACATTGTATATGTGGGTCTATGTGTGTTTGTGTGTGTGTGTTTGTGTGTAAATGTTTGCTTTTTGGTTTATACTTGGGCATAAATAACCGATTGTTATTTACAAGGCAGTTAACATATTTTACTTGGCAACGCATTTGTTGTTGCTCTTTCTATGTTGTCTGTATTTTAAAAGGTCAGTTGTGCACTATGTTTGAAGTTAATTATTAAGTAAAAGTAAATGATTATCTTCACATTGCCGGTGATGATGATAATGATGATGATAAAATTGTATGATTATAGATGAATTTGATGTGTGTGTGTATTTGTTTGAACAAATAATTTATACGCTCTTTTCAAAAATAATGTTCGTATTATTGAAGTTTGTGTCTTAAGTCTTTCGTCGTAGTTACGCAATGCCGAGGAATATCTTACATATTTGATTCATAAATTTTATGATTCGAAATATATTTTTGCAATTAACAAGACGATTTGAAGCATTCTAAGTTAGACTGTCCGTCCTTGGCGAAATCATGATATATTATATAAAAATAATTAAAAAAATATTAAATATTTTTTTAAGCCATGTATGTTTTTCAGACGTGGGAAACGGGCCGAAAAAAATATTACATTTTTTTGCTTTTTATTTATCTGCCTCTCGAAAGTAAGCGCAAGGATTGAGAAATTTTTTTAGCGATTACAAGGCTCACATATGATTACTTGTCATTATTTTTGCAATTTTTCCATCGTCCTCATAACCATTTGTACCATATTCAAATTCAATGCCTGCTACGCATAATACAAAATTATAAAATTTTATTTTTTTTTTGGTGAACTAATTTTCGAAATGCATATTTTAAGATCTATCAGAAAAATATAAGCGAAACTTGAATCTTCTGCCTCAGCTTTGCAAGCAAGAACACATCGGATCGACAGACGGAAGATAAAACGGTCATGGCTAATGCTGATCTAAGCATGTGAAATCCTTGACTTACATTGTGTCATGTTGAAAATGGAACGAAAAATGTAACGTGCCCCCATGAGCTCAAAATATCGACAAACCCGATTTTGGCCCTAAATAATCTCCAATACTTGTCATATTCAAACGATAAGATTACTTGTCTTAGTTCCCCGGCATATAAAAATACGCACAAAGTCCAAGCTGCATAGATGAACCATTTACTTTGCAAGTGAGACAAGCCGACTTTTATGTTATCGATTGAAAGCTGTGTCCCTCAATAAATTTTATAACAAATCTTTTTTTTGCATATTGTGGTGGTAAATACTGTAAGTTTACTATCTAATAGCACCTATTTACTGTGGTGGGTAAAAAAACTTAAAGGCTTTATTTTACCTAACTGGACTTGCTTCACTTTTAAAATAAACGGCTTATATATCCTTGGCATAGAATGGTGTAGCAAAAAGCTGAAATAAAAACTTGACATCATAATCATAAATAATAAGCTAAATCATAAGCTTGAGGACGGACCCAAACGAAATGTTCCTAAGATAGCTGTAAAATTGGACAAAAGAAAATCGCAAAATGAAACGAAAACGAAATTTCGCCGGCATTACTTTGAACAAGTCATGCGCTGTAGGTAAGAAATATAGTCCCAGCATCGGTCCGAACAAAGCCGCCTGAGAAGAAATAACGGAGGCGTTATAGATAGCAAAAATGTTTTCCGAATCGGACATAATTTGATTGCTTGCTATTTCAAATCCATTTATTTCCTGGCTACGTTCAGGCGAATGAAGCGGCATTTTAGGATTAAAGGCTTACACAGAGAAAAGGAGAGCATTGATTAGAAGCAACAGCAAAGTTTAAAGTAAACAGTTCAAGTTCTATCCGTTCAAAGTGTTGTTACAATATTTTTCTTTAGCTTAAAATGGATTTAAGTGTAAGCCTTGGACTCATGATATTATAAAGAGGAATACGGATCGATTTGAGGCAATGGAAAAGTCCAAAGTGAATAGTTTACAATGTTTTCGGACTTGAAGCATTAACAAGCGCACATAGGTCGAAGCAATTACGTAAATCACTCCCACAAGGTATCGTCAATCGAACTGAGATTCGAACCCGCGAACACCAGCTTGACAGTCGCGAGGCTCATGACCTCGGCTATACATTGGCTAATTAAAGCAATCTTTGACTCTTCGAGGTGATCGTGAAGGTAGCGGTTATTCATTTATAGTACGATGCACAACTTTTTGGATAAATGTTTCGAAGAAATGTTTGAATTGCATTCACCGACCGAATCACATCAATTGGTATTTCTGTTACTTTTACTATGTGGCATAACAGTGAGCCGTCAAAGTGATGTAATTTTCTATATCTACTCTATTAAAAGCGTTGCGATGTTAATGTTGTTGGTGTTGTTTGTCGTTAATGCTGTTGCGTTTTCACTTCTCAGGCAATATATTTATGAAATCAATGCCTAACGTTAACGCATAAACTAATGCCATTAAATAGAGCGACCGACCGTCCATTGACTGAGTATTAAGATTAAAACTGTAGAGATATTCAAGTAGATTTAACATTTGTGTTGATTTTGCCTTTATATATGCATTTATATAAAAATATATAACGACACACACACACATATGTATATACACTTATAAACCCGGTTCAACATGTTTTTCCTACAGTGAGTTCAACTGAAAAGTGGTGAAAATTATTTGAAATGATTTTTTATATAAACAAAATATGAAAACAGTTCAAAATGTTTTCTTTCTTTCTTTCGTTCCTTCTTTCTTTCTTTTCTTTTTTCTTTTTTTTTTTTGTTTTTCCTCCTTTGGTTTCCCGAATTTTGCAACAAAAAAGAAAGACACGTATGCAGTATAAATTATGAAATTATTACGCTTGGCAAAGAGTGTTATAAGTGCCTATTATATATATATATATATATATATATAAACACATACATGCAAACTGAATGAAATAATCGATAATGCATATGCAAGTAGGCAGAATTAACGTTTTATGAAACGCATACACGAAGCTTTGAATTTATATAAAACTTTGGTTTTTGTTTTCGTTTTGCTTATAATCAATGCATTAACATGACTACCGGCATTTGTTTGTAACGATGTTTTGGTTTAACCAATTACCAATTTAAGGTAATTGAGGCCATCCTTAAAAATTTCTTACAACATTTATGCCAATAAAGCGCGTTTTTGCGTTCGCACTTTTACTTTTTACACTCGTCGACGAAGGATGAGGGACATATTCATTTTGGCAAAACGTTTGCAACGCCCAAAAGGGAGCTTCAGAGACCACGCATGAAATTTTAAATCGATTTAAGCATTTCCGTCTGTACGGTTTTCCGTCCGTCCTTCTGTGTATGTCTGTCGTAAACATTCTCCTGACCGCCAAAATTAAGCTTCCGACTTCAAAAAGTGGCACAAACATTCGAAGCCCTTGTACGTAGGTTGGCATTGAGAATGGGCCAAATCGGTCGCAAGGCATGCTTACGGTGTCACGTAAGTTAAGAGTCCTTCTGTTTTTAAAAGAATAAAAAATGGGTTTCTCGCTCATTATTCATGTGCTACAACAGATAAATCTACAAATTATGGGCAGCGTTGTAGTACTTGTACAAACCGGGGAATAATTGACCAGCCGTATCCAATATTAGTTATCAAAATTTGATTTTTTTGTTTGTTTTGCGTAGAAGCAAGCTTCAAAAACCCCATTAATTATATAAATTCCTGGCATTCCAGTTCGGAATGCTCCTAAGCATGTCCGTCTGTTTATCTGCCCCTCTGCCCAACTGTGCGGTGTCTGTGGTAGCGGTGCTCCGGTTTGCAAAAATGAAGATATCGCCTCCAAATCTGCAAGTTGTATATGCATCTCAATACTACATATATAGACACTGCTAGAATGAGCGCACTGCCATCTTTCAAAGGTGTGCATAAAAATCAATTCAGCTGCAGAAAGTGCTCTTTTTTACCGAAATGTTAAAAAATTGCTTAAACTCGTTATAAAAGCTGTATACACGCCCGTCCTGGTTTTTGTCCTGGTGTTCGCTTAAACAAACTGTAAGCAGCGATGTAATTTTAGTAATTAATAGTATGCCACCAGCTGAAAAGAAATGATGCAAAATCGTTTGACGTCGACAATTATTCATTACGTGTTACTTTTTGTGCCTGTTTTATGTATGTTTGATTTTTACAATAAGAGCACACAACCCACATTCCCGAGGGTTAAATTGTTTTGGAAAAGCAGCCAACGTGTAAATATGTTTTTAATTTCTATTACATAAATCAACGCAACAGCAACACTTGTAACGAAAATTTCAAATATACACATAAGAGATCGAAAATTTCGCTCACATTACGTGCATCCTTACATGTTTCTTCGTCTTTCCACCAATTGCTCAGACGATGTTAATCGTTGCAAGAATTTTCATTGCTAGGCGGTTGAAATTTGCCACAATATTCCAACTACCTACACCGTTCATACAAGAGGCACAACACTCTTATCGTAGACAGATATCTGGGAACAATTTCTTCCTTATTTGTATGCGTAAGAAGTGAAACTGTTGCCAAAGAGCAGAGTAAAGTGAACCATTCATCGAAACACATCCGTATCCGTGGTGTAAGGCAGTCAAAGAAAAACGAGTCATCGTACTGCGTTTGATTCTCAAGGACTCCTTGTTGCTCTTCTTCTTCTTGCCTGTCAATGGCCAAATGTCAGCTGATTCAATAGGTCTTTACTCGAAAATCACCAGAACATTAAGTTCTTGCATATATTTTGATCATCGACAACTATTGGTGAAAATGCGAAGAATCGAGGTATATAACGATTGAGTTCGATTATTTTAACCTCTTTCTGCATAAAATGACAGTTTGCCATTGAGTGTGTACAGACGCAAATCATGGAACACTCAAAATGGCATTTTGGACATTCATTCCTTTTTATTACTTGATTCGAAGATGTCTGCTACCGAAGCCCATCAAACCCGTTGAAAAGCTTATGGTGATACTGCTCCTATCATATCCCAATTGTCGGTTTTGGTGTCGACGGTTTAAAAGTGACGATATTAACATCAGAGATGGTTGAAGAGGTGAATGCAGCCTTTAACTAGCGTTCTGCATAAAAATCTCTCTTTTCAACCTAACCTGCTGTAAAGCGCATTTAATTCCTTGTTACGTGAAGATTTTTAAGCGAGACCTCAACCAAAGTGTAAACAATTGAGTAGAACTCTAGCGTATGTGTAATGCAAAAAAATAAGAAACATATTATAAGACGAAATTTTAACGAACCAATTGACTTATCCTAAGCTACTGCTGATGCAAGGGTATATCAAGATTGTGTGGATGCACGCAATACTCAGAACTTCAGAGATAGACCGATCGATCGCTTTCTGAATCAATTTAAATTTGTATGTCCGCCTGTCCATCTTGTTTCCTTGTGTTCAATCTACACGCTGTGTATTTTGAACATGCCACAGCACATCTATATGTCAATTCGGTATTCTGGACTAAGTTATAAATTAGAAATATAAATATAAACTTGCACCTTTTCATGCCCTACACCGTTCATGGTACAAGGGTATAGTAAGTTTGTTAAGTTTGCCACACTCGGCACGACTTGAGATAAACCCACTTTTTTTATTATAGCGATCGATTCAGAATCACGTTTTGAATTTCGCCTGTCCGTCTGTCCGCCAGAGTTCAACATATAGACCGCAATTTTTTAGATATTTCCATGAAAGTTTGCACACTGGCGCGTTTTGGCCCAAGGCCGAAGGTTATTGAAAATAGTTCGAATGAACTTTTCAACTACTACTACTTCCCATACTTCCCATACTTCCCATACAACGCCGCATATGTAAAAGACGTTATAAGAACAACTGTAAGATGGTATAGTGTTTTCTGATGGTGAACCGTGACCTGCTACAGTGTATTTACTTGTGTAACCGTAAAGTTGCTTCAATCAGCACACGGCACCGCCTAAATCTATTTCGATAAAAAGAATACATATTCTAAAGCATCTTCGACATGATGCTACTACGTATAATTGATGTGGATAAGTTACTAACAGACATGGTCACAGCGTACGGCTTGTATTCATTTTATATTTGCGTCGAATATTTATTCGGAAACATGAATAAGACAGCGAGACCGAACTTTCTTAAGCGATATGATACTTACAGCTGTCTAAAGCCAACTATTCTATCGCAGCTGCGGATAACATTGCACACCGCTGAGATCGAATGCTCTCCAATCTATATTGTCTGCAAGAGATTTTGTTTATTTTATTACCTTGCGACGAAATTCTTCTCTTGTGTTCAGATCTTTAGTGTAACGTTTGTTTTGACTGGCATTTTTTAAAAGGGTAACATCTTAAGTATTTCGCTTTCTTCTGATTCTTTTTAAAGTTCGTGTCTTAAGTCTTTCATTTTTTATATTTTGAAAATAAGAACCAACAAGAAAATGAACCGATTAATAATCCGTCTGTCCTACCGATTGAAGCAAAAATGAAAATAATTATTTCAACTAAGTAACAACATTTTCGTTAAAGAAAAAATAAACGCATAATTAAAAATGTATATAAATCATTATTAGCATTTTGTTCAACTTAAATGGTGATGTGTTCTCTCGATCTCTTTATCAAAGATAACCACTATAACCAGAAAATGACAACCAGTTATGGTCTTTAGGTTACATGCTAGCATCATATAGGCGATGAAGACGAACACATTTAACGAGCAGGAAAAAAAAATACCGACAAATAAAATTAACTGAAGACAACACAACGAAGCAGCGTACAAGAGGCTAAACACAACGTTGTATTATTATTATAATTATTGCATAATATTGTTGAAGGCACAGACATTATTAGGCGACTGTGACTTTGTGACTGACTTAAAGAAATCTTACTCGTCTTCTTTGCTATTATCTGCCGTTTGTCGGTTTGTTTATCAGCCACTATTCGCTGCTGTGTGAATGAAGGTAAAATCATTTTGCTTCAAAGGCTCAAAGTAACGGCAAATAGAGTAAAAGATGCTACCAATGGTTGCAAAAAAAAAACGAAAAAAATCGAAACGAAAATTTTCCCGCGCACTTTTCTAAACAAACAAACATAACAGTGTTTATGTGCTATGTTTACATTGTCTGCCTGCGAATTTTTTCCCATATCATAAAATTGTGTTGCAGTGATTGCATGTTAAATTATTGTTAAGACTCTCCAGAAAACGTCTATACTTTGTTACACGGATGTGCATGTATTCGTCTCCACCAAAATGTGTGCACATACGCTTACGTCATATGATAATACACCGGTAAGTGAAGAATAACTTTGCAAAGCATCGTCAAATTTCACTACTATTCTCTCTTAACACAGTCACGATTATAGGTTTGTTGTTTCACAAGAGCGTTTCATTTTAACCGGGATCCCACTGCATTATTACTCTCGTAGCATCTTGACCAACGTCAAGATCAGAGGCATTATACAGGGCATATATTCTGAAGCGTTTCAGAGAGGATTCACGGCAATGTACGCCTGTCTGCCTAACCTTACGACCCTTACAGTGGCAAAAATTGAAAAAGAAAAATCAAACACGGCGCATATATTCCCAGGGAATGATTTGCAGATTTGGCAAGGGGTTCAAAAAATTCCCTCATTCAATACAAAGTTTTCACACTAATGTGAAATGTCGAAATACTATCCCTAAGCGATTTCTGCTGCGAAATTCTAAAAATTACATTATTTGTGCATACAACCATCTATCAAAACAAGGTGTGGTATGGGGAGTGGTTGAACAAGTAATCCGTTCCAAACTATACTTGTTTCCTTGAAACGAAGCACATTAGCATACAAAATTTCATCAAAATATCTTAAAAATTGTGAATTGCAGGTTGAATGTAAGAATACATGAACAGACGGACGGACAAGGTTAGATGGATTGAGAAAATGATTCTCAATTCGTCGAAATAATAAAAGATATGTCTCTCAAGAGCTTTGCACAGATCGCAAATTTTGAGATATTTTAATGAAATCTTACACACTGACGTGTTTCGGCCCAAAAACGAATACTAATGAAAATTGTTCGGATCCCACTATTTTTTCGATCACTTTGCATAGACGGCCCTTATCGAAACTTCGTTATACCAAAAACTGTATTAAGCTAAGTCGCGTAGGGTATTCAAGGGAAGCCATCGCCCACTATAGTGTTTCTACTCATTTCCCTTCTATTCATTACTCATTATGTAATACATTTTTATAGGAATGTTATCGACCTTACCCACCCGTATAACATATTGACACACTTCAACGGCGGCCTTCTTTTCGCGTTCGAGCGTAATAGTTTTTATTGGATTGATATGTGCTGATGTCATGCGACCATTAGGCTTAAGACATTTTAGGCTAAAAGCCAGCTTAATAATATAAGCTTTTCTTTCCTTTCTTAGCGCAAATTGTGAAATGAAATTAATTCAAGGTCATTTTATCATTTCAGTTTAAACCTTTCTTTACTAGTCGCTTTGGCAACTTTATTGATTTACAGTCATACAGTTAATGCTGTGGCTACAGCCAGCCTTGCTGCCACCACAATCAAACCTCAGGGTTTTCATGCACGCGCTTTTGAGGCTAACGCTGATGATGACATTGACGAAGAATTTGAGACTCAAGCTCAGACACATTCGGCCTACAGACAGCCACAACAACAGCATCAACAAAATCAACATTACCAACAACAGCACTATCAGCAACAACAACAGCAGCAACCAATTTATGATTACAGTCAATCTGAAGAAGAACAAGAGGAGCCGCCTCGGCAGCTATATCAAGGTCGTCAGCAACAACAGAATAATTATTTAGCAATTAATAGTAATAAGAACCTTCAAAATAGTAAAAAGCAATCGAGTGAAGAAGAATCTGAAGAAGAAGAAGAAGAGCCCGACAGACTATCTCTGCTGTTAGCGAAATCGACCTTTAATTGCAAAGATAAAAATTCGGGGTAAGCACTTCCACTTACACAAGGAAATCGCATTTATTTCATTGTTATCTGTACTTAAAATAGTTATTATGCCGATGAGTCTCTGAAATGTGAAGTCTTTCACTATTGTCAAGAGAATCAACGTCACTCGTGGATTTGTCCTGAAGGTTTTACATTTCACCAGATACACTTGATATGCATGCCTCCGTCCAGCGATAACATTTGCCAGCAATCTTCAAAATTTCACATAGTTAACGATTACCTATATAAACCGATTAACTTGCAAGAGCATCAAAGTAAGCCAAATGTTACGCTACGTTACTCGGAACGTTACTATCCGGAAAACTATTACGACCATGAACGTTATTCGGATGAAGATGAAATACCCAGAGCGCGTGTGCAACATCAACGTCAACCGGTAAGTTGTGGAATAGAAAGCAACGAGACATACGTTCATGAATTGTTCGCATTTATAGGTGCAGGTTGGATTTCCGCAAAATATTCAAACGCAACACCAACGACCTCTGGCGCAGCAGCAACAACATCAGTTACACCAACAGCAACAACAACAACAGCAGCAGCAACAACTACAGCAACATCACCAACCACAACCGGTGCGTCATCAGCCGCAAACGGCGACACAATCACAAGCCCTACCACAAACCACAGTCTATCGCAAGCCAGCGTTAAGTCACAGTACAACCGCTCAGCCTCATGCTCCTCGCGTACCCACCTCTGTACTGGCCGTCACTCCTACTCCATACCGCTTATTCACAGCAAATGCCCAACTGCAGCACTTGCAGCAACAGCAACAACAAGTGTATCGAACACCTGAAGATATTAATATATCGCTACAGCAGAGACGTCCTCAAATTTTCATTGGCAGTACCACGCCGCGTTACTATGAGGACGAGTACTTATATGAGCGAAAGTAATTCAAAGATTCCACTCCACCTATTGACTGGTTTTATACTTACATCTAATCTTCTTTCCGGACTTACTTATCCTAAACTAATACAATGAAACAACTTTGATTTCTAAACATAAATCTTTTTGAATTTTATTTTTGTTTTTGTTCTCTTCTTATGATTTCATATATGTATTAAACTTAAGCTTTAATGTTATTAACCCAACATAGGTAATCTATTGAATTTAGTCCCACAATCGAGCACATAACACTAAGTAAGATTTACATATTCATACAGTTACACTATGCGTATGTTGCGCAATTGTATCCAAATCTTTGTCTACCTTAAGTTTCCACTCTTTAGTAGTATTTTAGTTAATATTCTTATTAAATAAGAGAGAAATTTGTTAAATTAATAAAATAAAGCTCACTTATTGTACTGTGCTGGGTTTTTTCTTCCTTCTTACCTTTAGCTCGCCGTTGACGCTGCACTGAAAACATCTTTAGTGAAATTTGATTGAAAAGTAAACTCAAACGAAGTATTTTCTTCTTCTTCCAACCAACAACGGATGATTTATTGATGAAAGGTGGAAAAGGTTCAAAGAAAACACGAGTTTCTTTGTTCGAACTTTTAGCTAGCGGTAGCTTTGATAGCATGCACATACATGTATACACATATGTGCGTGTTCTCGCTTTCCCTGCCTGGCAATCAATGAAACCGGGATATTGAAGCGGTTGGAAATGGCCTTTTCAGTCAATCCGTATGGTAGCCATCTTCCCTCCTTATGGATCTCTCCGATCGCATACAACCGTCTAGAACAGTTGACTGATCATCAAAGTTCTTTGCGATGTTGAGCTGAGTTCTCGTCCAATATGTCTTGCAATTCATTTTCTTCGACCTTTTGTGGTCCTCCAGGCCGTTTTTTGTCGAGGGCTCTGGAATTGCCATGTTTAATTTGTTGGAACGAGACCGGTAGTTGGGATGTGATGGAGCAGCATCACCATAAGCTTCTAAAAATGGTTGACGGTCTTCGGCAGTAGATTACTTCAAACCAACAACAAAAAGTAATGAATGTCCAAAATGCAATTTTATGCTGTCCATTATTATCGTCTGTATATACTGAAAAGGATGAGAAATCCGTATGAGAGGGGTTCTAATAGAAAAGGTAGACTAATGCGATCAAAACTTAGTAACACTAGATGTGTATCGCAAATCATTATCTCTCCATCACCAAAAACTACAAATTGGACTTGCGGTGATTAAAAGCAATGAGTCACTCCATCCAAATTTTCTTCGTTTCTTTCACAGGCCAGAATATTATTTTTAGTGCCGACTTTTCTTCTTGCAAAATATTTACATAGAAAACTGACAGATGACTGCCAACATTGGTGTGGAAGGGGGAGTGAATTTAAACAAACGATCTATCCAATGTATTTTCAATGGATTTCAAAGGCGGACCAATTATCTCAAGCCTATACTGATTCAGAAACTGATCCTGAATCAAATTGATAGGAAAGCATATGCTTGTATTTGAAGGATGTGTTGCATACATCGGCACAAACTTAATACATCCTTATCACCAGCAGTCTGGGGTATAAAAACGCATTAACTTTATTGTAGATATATCCACAAAACCAATAAAACCAATACGTATTTTGCTTGGTACATGCCCAAAAAACACAACAGTTCGAGAACAATATGCCCATAGAATACGTCATTGATTGGTAGCAAGATTGTCGAAAACCTTCAACAGCCTTTTTTCTCCTCCTCTGACATACTCTTACACTTAAGCAACATTTGCGGCTTTTCATAAGACACTTCCATGCACTCGCATGTACTGCGTCAAACCTCACTCACTCAATTCTTGTTGCGCCGTGTCACCATTTCAAAATCACTTGGAAAATATCAAAAACCCAGAATATCTTGAGTAATTGAAAGATCAACTTCCGCAAAATGATTAGTGACGTGGTGGACGAGACAACCCGCAAAATACATATGTATCAAGCCAACCGCCAACTTTATTAATTTTTGAACAAGTAACTTTTTTTCACGTTGAACCTTTTCTGCTCACCACTGTAAACAAATCTGTTGATTTACTTACTTATAAAAGAAGAAGAATTTAAGAAAAAACGCTATTCGTGGCAATCGCGTCAAAAGCTTTTCAAAACAGCTGTTCAACTCATAAACACCGCAAACCTTAAAGATTAAACCTTAAGCCGAATTAAATGAAATTCATTTCAAAAAAATGATCACACAAGAGTTCCAAGCCATTGTTTTCGCAGCTGGACGTGGTTCGCGTTTACCAGAAGTGTTAGGAGATACTCCAAAGTGTTTATTAACGGTGGGCCCTTATCCGCTTTTGTGGTATCCATTAAATTTATTGCAGCAACATGGATTTCAAGGTATTAAGAGAAATTAATTAAAACAAAAAAAAAACAAAAGGATCATCACATCAATTTCTTCATACAGAAGCAATTGTTATCGTTTTGGAAAATGAGAAAAGCGAAATTCAATTAGCCATGGAGCGCACTTCTCCCAAACTTAAATTGGACTTTGTTTGCATACCAAGTGACAGTGATTTTGGAACAGCCGATAGCTTACGCTATATTCAGGATAAAATCAAAGTGGATTTTCTGGTATTAAGTTGCGACCTTATCACAAATGCCAATTTGTTTCCGCTAATTAATATATTCCGGCAACATGATGCGGCTTTGGCAATTTTACTCTTTCGAGGCGGTTTTGACCCAGATGTTACTTTACCCGGGCCCAAATCCAAACACAAACCAGAACGTGACTTAATCGGCGTGAACCCAGATACTAAACGTCTATTATTTTTGGCTGCTGCCAGTGACTTTGAGGAAACTGTAAATATTAACGCGCATCTGCTGCGCAAATATGACAAAATGACTGTGCACTCACGTCTAGTCGATGGACATGTTTACGTTATGAAAAAGTGGACAATTGAGTTTCTGAAAAAGGTGCGAAGAATAATTTTCAAAAACACGCTTGGCTACGTATAAATTTTCTTTTACCGTAGAAGGAACATTTCTCTACCCTGAAAGGTGAATTTTTACCGTATATAGTTAAAAAGCAAATGGCTAAATCAGGCAAACCAAACATGACCCCAACAACGATCTCGGATACACAATCCGATTTAGGTTTTAACCGCAAAGCAGAAGACAGCATATTCAGCGTAAGTTAATTATTAAAGCTATTCAAGAACTCTTTAAAGCACTTTCCCAACAATTTCAGCTCATACCGCATGCTAACTTAAACCAGCAGGTTTTGAAAACCACTCTCTACAACGACAATAAATCAAAACCTTTGTACAACGGTGATTTGTTACGTTGTTATGCTCTGGAAGCTGCTAAAAACTCGTTAGGATTGCGCGTTAATACCACTTTAAACTATTTTGCTATAAATCAGAAGGTGCGACTGTTTTTTTTGTTTCTCCTTTTCATGTAAGCAATTATAATTTCAGCTCTCTTCCGTGTGGCCTTTACTGTGCGCAAATCAAGATCTTGCCTTAATTTCCCCAAGCGCGCTCGTTAATTCAACACAAACTAAAGAAATTTCGGCAGCCGACAATGCTAAATTGAGTGAAAAGACTTCCTTACATTTTAGTGTTTTCGGGCCCAATTGCCACATCAAATCTAAAAATGTTATCAACAAGTCCTTGATTATGGCTAATGCCGTAGTTGAGGAAGGGTGAGTTTTATTTGCAAGGAATTTGTCTATCATGTTTGCTCTCATTGTTTGTTGTTTTATAGTTGTAATATCGAAAACTGCATTATTGGACCCAAAGCTGTAGTGAAAACGGGCGCTAAGCTAAAAAATTGTTTAGTAGGTGCTAATTATATTGTGGAAGAAAACTCAACATTAAGCACTAAGCATTTAATACACGCTGATGGCTTTATGGAAATTGATATACAATAAATTGATAAATGCGCATTTATAATAATGAAGTGTTCTTCTCAAGTTTAGTACAATCGAATCGATTATATAACAATTTAAAAACTATTTCAGCAAAGGCCATCCTTAAATTTGAGTCTAACTATGCATGAATGAGTTTTATCATATCAAAGGCTCTGTCAACAAAACCTTTACGCCGCATTACGCGCCTACGCGCAGCTATTTTTTACACTACATATACATATATACATTTGTATATATATATTTCTTACGTAGCATATATGTGCATATGTTATACTGCATAGGGCAGTAAATGCAAATATGAAAAAGAAGTAAGTAGACAAAGATACCACCTTTAACAATCTAGCCGATATTTCACCATCTCCAGCGCCTATTCTGACGGACCTCCTTTTCACTTTAGCATTCTTATTGCGCATTTCTATCAAACTATCGATTGCCTTTCAAACTTAGTACATTAACAGAGATTTCACGTGCAAACTATCGTTTTCGCATCGTTTGTGCTATGCCAGTGAATGACGGTTGGATGTTATTCACTTTGCAAAGTGCTCAGGAGTTGGCTGTAATCGTACAATAACTGAATTGAAATTGAAATATGATTGTTATGTTTAGCTGTCCTCAAGAACAAGATTTTCCACAACCTCTAAAAAATGCAGAACACAATGCTCCATAGTGAACATGTACTAAAATTTTTCAATAAGGCCATAGGGGTTGCGAATGTTTTAAAATCTACATATGGGAGCCAAATATTAAATGAGAATTCCTTCCGTTTCGTATTTTCGTATACTGGGGTTTTGGGTATGGCCTTGTTGCGGAAACTAGATTTTGCCGAAGCAAAATTCCCTTTATACTTTATGAGTTTATTATTAAATCTAAAAAAAAAAAACAATACAAAAAGTAATGTTTTTTCAGTTATGAGAACCCCTCTGAGCAACGATAATATTAGCGTATGTTCAGTGATCGAAAAAAATGCAAAACTCAGAACATATATTTCTGAATTTTTACTTCTGTACATTCTGGCACGCTTTATTTTTATAAATCCCGCAACCGGCACGCTTAACTTCTATGCATTCTGCAACTGTTTTTCATATGAATTCGATTGGCACGCAATATATATTAATTTCAAAATATTATTTTCAATCAGGTCCCTAAAAGAACACATGGAGCCTTAAGATTTTTTGGTTAGATTGAATTATTTGATAGTTTTTTTAAGTTATATTGGGGCTAGTTTTTTTCAATTGAGTTATGTGCTGAGGTTTGTTGTGTTCTCGTCAACGACAGCATGAAAACTCGTATGCAAAGAATGCAAATAACCAAAGTTGCAAAATGCAACAACAAAATGACAGCGAATCGCCGACAAATGTAAACAAAAAATGTAAACAGATAACACGTGCGGCCTAATGTAAACAAAACTTAAGCCAATAAAAAAACAACCCTCAGTTTGATAACAAACGTTGAATCAATAAAAAACTAATCCCGGTTCAATATGTAAACAAGCGTCGATGAGTTATGTCTTCCAGAACGGAGTTGCCAATTCCAATAAATACTTTAATTGTAGACAGTATTGCCAATTAATGGTTCACAAAACATGAGTTTGTTGGGAATTACATAATGACATGTTAACACTTTGTAGTGCTTTTCGTATTCTATGGTAAGAAGAAGGGTCGAATTATACAATTTTTATATATAAACAGGATTGATAATCCGTGAATTTAGACACCATTAAGACTTACTCGAATATCGCTAGAGGCAAATGGAAGTGTAAATAAATGACCTAAATAATGGTCAAAGATCCTTGTCAATAAGTAAAAGGGGCTTAAGTCGAAATCACCTTTTATTTACCTTCGTACGTTGTCACTCTCATGAGACTGTTTTCTAGCGGCATTTATTTGTTTGCACTATTCTACCTCGGTGAATGCCAGACAAGCCAAAACTTTGTATGTTTGCAATTGCTATTGTGTCTGGATAGAAGCATTCTATTCAAATTTGTTTTAAACTGAAAAAATAAACCAAAAATGTCCACAAGGGAAAACCAAGCAAGCTATCAAGCTGAAGAGCCTACAACTGCTCCTAAAATTGAAAAGGATGTTTTAAATGGTTCTGATAGAAATGAAGAACTATTTGCTTCTAATCCCAATGTATTAGAAGTTGAAAAGGCAGATCCTGAAGATCTGCAACGTATACGGGGAGATGCCATTGGCGACACATTGTATAGTGAACGTTTCGTATTAAATATATTGTTAAAATTAAGTAAATTGGAGAAAAATCTACAAGAGGAAGAGGAAATGGAAAAGGATTTATGCACTCTCTGGGATATGACTTTAGATGTAGACATGATCGAATATTTGCTAAAGCAAGATGTATTAACCTTATTTGCCGAAGTTATAAAGGCCACGAATGATAAGCGCTTAACTGAGATTTTGGTTGGAATATTGGCCAATATGTGCGACCTCAAGAAAACAAGAGATGAATTATGTTTGCAAGAATCACAACTGGTGGAAGTGTTATTGGATTTGTCAGGTTGCCTGGACGCTTTAACATTACAACAGCTTATGCGACTGTGGGCTGTAATATTTGTTAAAAGTCCTACAGAGCACATTGAGAAGTGGTATGATTTGGTATGCAAGGATGGTCAATTCATAGAGAATATTTGTTTTATCCTGAACAACGCCATTAATCATAAGGTATTATCACAAACATTGGAGACTTTGAATGCGGTGCTTGCAAAATTCGCTTTGTTAGACAATCCGGCCAAAAATTTTACGGAACTTTTCATAAAATCTGAAGTTATAAATGCTACTATGGAAGCATTTAATACAATTTTAACCGACAATGCCGGGCAAGAGAACGATACTGACGAATTAGAGAAAAAAGAAGTAAAAATAAAGCAAACCTTCTGCAATATTCACAGTATTTTAACACAATACCAGCAATACTCGGAAGAAGCTTATGCGGCACATTCTGAAGATATATTGCTATGTATGAAGAAAATTTTAAAACCTTTGGCCTTGGAGGTGGACCTAGATACATGGCAAACGTTTGAATTGGACGTTTTTGAAACCTTAAGTGATCTGTTGGAGGTAAATTTCTTAGCTTATTGATTGGTGGAAAATTAACAGTTCATTCGTCATTGCTAATGTTTACTTACTCTTTGGCTTGCAGATTCTACCTCGTTGTTTTGATCCGCACTTATCATCGTACTTGATAAAAATTTGGCTTAAGTTTTTGCAAACGCAACACTCCGCGTCTACCGAATTTGAAGAAGAATTAAATCATCAAGATTTGTCCGATAAATGTTTGCAGCTTTTATTACTTATTTTAACTGAGGCTAGCAATGCAGAATTACAAGAAAATCTTAAAACTGTCCAATCGGAGAATAAAGGCCGCTTTTTAAAATCAGTAGAAAAACTGGAAAAAAATGGTTGTGTAGTTAAAGCGTATGATAAAATAAAGAATGCTCTCGGAGAGTAAAAAGCATTTTACTTGATTATATCTTATATCTTAACATCTATCCTTAATCCTTAATGATGCTTTTTGAATCTTTTTCTACTTGCCAGGCATCATATGTAAAGATGTCATCTCCATCCAAGAACTTTTGCCTAAAGTGACTTCATTCTTACAGTAAATTTTTAAAATCGCTTCTCTCGGAGTTTCCGAATTCCATTTGAAATTTTGCTTATTCTCATTTAAACCAGCAGTTAAATGCTGCAACGAGTCATCCAAATTTATAGTGTTCACATCATTTTCTATGTTAGCTTCGATGTTAGCGTTATTCTCTATTGTTTCAGATATATTGACTATAGCCGATTCCATATTTTCTGTTCGTATGACGTTGTCCCCGGACAATTCCGATAGTTGTATATTCATAAGACCACCTTTGCAATGCACGCTCAAATTGCCATGGACGCCAACTTTGTTTTTTTTGAAACACATTTGACAGATGTTTATGTTTAAATATTTCTAAGTTAAATGGTCACTTACGCATATTCAATTTTCCTTTTTGATTTACCACGACTTCCGTACGTTTATGAATGTTTTTCAGAAATAAAGAACCGCAAGCGGTTTCAAACTTTGAGAAGTCCACATAGCTGCAGTTGGTGTTGATACTACCATCTACAGTTGTGCAAGTGCAACATTCACCTTGCAACTTGTCCAATGTGATATTCTGGAAATTTATTATTATTTATATTGACCTTTGTTACTCATTTTTGTTTTGTTTTGATATCTACCCCGTTGCCTTTTGTTTCTATCACAGTTTCTTTGCCCAACAATAAACCTAAGCAACTGATATTCTCACCTTCACTCTCTAAGTGTATGAATTCGGCTCGAACATCACGTACATTTATAAATCGCTTAGCTTTCACTCTAACTGCTCGGCCAAATATGTTTTTTACACTTGCGCCATGCTGCGAATTAACGGTTATAGCTGCTCTAATTGGTACCGCCAATTCACAATGAAAATCGCTCTCAGGCGCTAATTTTTTAATAATAACTTCAACTTGTTTTTCATCATCACTGATCTTAACATCCATTGAAGCTGTACAATTCTTAACGGGTCCACCATGAAGCTCGCTTATAAACGCATTACCATCCGGAAAAGCGTGGACATCCGCAGATCTAATCTTTGTGTAAATATCTGATAAAACAATTATGTGGGCTTGCGGATCAACGAATCTTAAGGTTTCTTGATGTATTTGATTCATGGTGGGTGGAAATTTCTTTGAAGCATAAAAACGTTTAATTGTTGTTAAATGACGAAATAAAGGCGCTGTTTGACGTAAAATTATCATTGCTTCTGACAATCTTAACAGCAACAAATACAATTCGGCAAATGCCTCTAAATAGTAAGGTTATGGTTGAATGTTATCAGCTGTTATTTGTTATACGTCATTTTATCAGAGCTACCACTTCCAGTCTTAATAAATTGAAACTTGGACGTATAATGAGGTAGACAGATTGCGCACTCGTTGTTTACGTTGCAAGTTGCACATATCGACTTCGCCAGTGATGTGAGTGATGTATATTTCCAAAAAGCATGTATATGATGAAAATTCAAATTTTATTTACTTTCGCATTCAATGATTTGAGTGTAGTTTTATTATTTTATGCGTCTGCCCAACGAACGATTACGGTACCTGAATAAAAAAGACTGACCGAAACAAGATCAATTTTTCCTTGGGAAAACTTTTTAGTAAACATATGCCAATTGAGAAAGCATGTTATAAACAACATCAAATCATTCTATTTTTTTTTTTGTTTCTTGTTTTTGTTTTTCTAATTATTCAAATAAGTCGGGAAATGACAGTTTTCAATACTCTCCCATCTTTCATGCAGGTACGTGATCACGATAAAGTGAATATTTTTTTTTTCAGCCATCCAACAGAATGGACAGCACACGGGTTAAGAATGGAACAGATACAATGCGAGATTCTCGCTAGACATTTACTGACATTATAAAAGCAAAAATGCAATGAAAAAAATTGAAGCTTTTTCTTAATTTTTGGTGAATCAATGCGACAATCAAGACGACGAAAAGACAGCGGGCGCGCAGATAGGTATGTTTGAAGTAGTTTAATTTGAAATGAGAAGAAGCCGCTTAAAAGCGTTTTACGTAGTAGTAGAGAACATACCTAGACCCAGTACGTTGAGACGAAGTAAGCAAATCATATATGAAAAGTATTGGCATTTAATGTACGAATCAACGTTGCCATTATATAAAAAAGGTATACATCGGACTTTTGTAGTATAGATGAATAACACGCCAAATCAAGAAAATAAACTGTAATCAAATAAACACTAAAATAAATAATAATATTATATCACTTTATCCCAACGTTACTTAGGCCCAAACAAATGTTTTCTTTTGAATTCGCTATACCTCCCTTTGATTTCGCTATACCTCCCTTTGATTTCGCTATACCTCCCTTTGATTGCGCTATAACTCCCCTTGATTTCATAGAAGAAGAACTCTGTGTTCACATTGAGCCTTTTTTACACATCACAGGGTATTTTCGGTTATTAATTTGATGAATAGCAGAAGAAGAAGAGGAACACAACAATAAATAATTGTAATCTAACCTTCTGCTAGTGAACTGCTTGTATTCAAGATAATGTCATTTGACACGATACCCAAGGATTTGAGAGGCTTGCGGGCGTGCTTGGTATGCTCCTTGGTAAAAGTATGTTGGTTTTCATGATACAGAAAACATGTTTTTAAAGCACATCTACCTCTTAGACCTTCGATCAATTTGAATATGATGGCTGTGAGAATTGCGACGACTTTTTGCGTATGAAAAACAACAAAGATAATGTTTATGATCACACTAGCAACAATTTTGATGGAATTATTGCACTGATGAGTCCCGAAGATTCATGGGTAGCGAAGTGGCAAAGAATAGGTAAGTTAAACACAATTGTTATAATAAAATTAAATTCGTAAGACGTATTTTTAGGACGCTTTACAAGGGGAATCTACGCGATATCAGTTAGCGGAAATTTGCCCCAAGCCACTTTAAGAGAAATGAAGAGCCGTGGAATACCATATAGACCTAGAGATACTAGTCAACGTTAAGTTTCTCTCATTTTATATGCAATATTAAGGCTGACGATGAATTTCCATCAGACTACGACAATACTTTCTTCTTCATTTTTTTTCTTTTTCATAGATAGAACTTCAATTAGCTTTTTTTCTTTTTCATAGAACTTCAGCTTTCCTTTAGTTTCGTAGAAAGTTGTGTAGCCTTTGTTTACTTTCATTTTTATCACATTTATTAAAAACAACTTTAAAATACGTACGCACTATTTATAAAATTTCCTTTTTGTGTTTATTAAATAAAACGTGTTTTTCTTTATGTATACAAGTAAAATATTGTTAATCATTATTAAAATCTTATGTTTGTAAAAGTTAAGTGAGATAACTGGTAGTGTCTGAAATGATATATAAAATGTATTTTACAATTTTTCTATGGATAAACCATCCCCACCAGCTGTAGTCGAGTGCACTCCGAAACCGGCTGCTTCCAGCTCTTCCTTTAACTTCCAATACACTTCATTTTTAGCATAATTGTCGGGCAACAAGACTATTACATAGCCACCTGCTCCCGCACCGGTTACTTTACTAAAGAATCCCCGTTTGTAAGCAATACTAAAAATTTGCTCTAGCTTAGGATGGCTAACACCAATTGCTTTCAACAGATCATTATTGATTTGAAATAGACGTTCCAGTTTCTCAAATTTTTCACTGTCATCTTGGCTATTGCCAAATATTTCATACAATGGTATAGCTTCTGTAACCAAGGCTTCAAGTGCGTCCCAGATAGCGTTTATTACTTCAGGGAATGTCTCGCTTAAGTGCCGGACTTTTGCTACTATGTCCGCGGTGCTACGTTTCACTTTGCTGTCGACCAGAAGTATGTTTAAAGGTCGTACGATGTTAATAGTTTGAAATCCTTGTCCTTTAACAAAGCGCAACATCCCACCGTAACTGCAGATGGTGTTATCGACCCCTGATGGCGTGCCGTGGACAATACGTTCCGACTCAAAAGCCCAATTAGATATCAGGGCCAAATTTTGTGGATCCTGATAACTGGATACATCAAAGTGCCGGGCATATAAAAGGAAAGCTGCTGCCAAGGCCACACCATATGATGCAGAACTACCCAGACCGGAACCTATATTGAGTTCAGTGTCTATGTGTAGCCTGAAACCATTTGTTATTTTGAAGTCTTTTACAGGTGAAGAGAGTACAGCTCCTGCTAGCAAATAGTAAATTGACATAAATGATTTCTGGTTTTTTTGTTTCTTTGATGAGCTATTGTTTTCGAGTTGCTCCTCTTGCTGTTTTGCCAGTTCAACACGCACCTCTTCCAGCAACTGAACAGTGCTGTCAGACTTTTCTGTAGGATATTTCGTTCGAAATTTGCTCAAAAATTCATTAAAAGCTTTCACCTCCACGCTGAAGTTATTATTAAGTGCTTCCAGCTGAACAGAAATAATTGGTTGGGTTTGATCCATAGAAAATCGCAGGGTGGTAGCCAAGCCTACAACAGCAGCCAAAGCAGGTTTATGATAAACCACTGCATGTTCTCCATGCAAAATAATTTTACCCGGTGCTCTAACTTGAAAGTCAAACATAATGGATTATGTAATTTTTGTTCGCGCAATCCGATGGTATCTGTGTTTTGCAATTCAAATTAACAGTAATCAGAAATCACAGTGTCTTTATATTCATAGGTAGAATCAGGCGAGTTAAATGCAAATTTCGATTTATTCTTATAACACGTAAAGCTTCCTTGTTATTATTAACAACAGACTTTTTAGTGTGAATTTTATAAAACAGATTTTTGAAACGAGTTGTAAACTAAACGAATGGTTGGTAAGTTGTAATTGGCTGCGGTTTCGTTAACTTACTTTCACTTTCTGCTAGAGAGGTTATAACTTAACTTAAGTTTATGTGAGTGTATGTAAAGCTTTTATAACTGCCTGCACTTTGTGACAATAAAACTGGTTTTGTTTCCCTACCTTCCCTCCTTGAAAAATTGCTTTTATTGTTGTTTTTGTTTTTGTATATTCTCCCACTCTTCAACGGTGTAAGGTTTTTGGGTGAAGGCGTGTATTTCTTTAAGTTCCTCCGCCAATACCGCATTAACCATGCGGTGTTTCTGCAGCAATGTTTTGCCTTTGAATTTATCCGATACAATGATTACATTAAACTTGCCGCCGCAACCGTCAGATTCATCAACCGCACACACATAAGTCGATTCGAGCTGTTCTGCGAGTTTCTTCTCCAAATGACTAGCTGTATATTTACTCATGTCTTGTCTTTGCTCTCTATCTTTTATTATTTGATGATCTTTTTGCTCTTACTTTCGCCACTTTCAGCTTATGGACGTACGATTGCGCTGTACCATCGATCGATTTTAGAATTTATTTGAAATTTGCATAAAATATGTAAAATTTTTTTCCCAATACCTACCGCTGCATAGGGTTGCCAAGCCTTCACTTTCTATGATTGAGAAAAATAGGGCAAAAGAAGGATTTATCGAATTTTATTTGCCGCAATATATAATTTTGTTAATATTTTATTTGTTTTTTTAACTTTTTTTACTTACTACTAATATCAAGAAAATAAGTGAGTTTGTAAAAATAATTGGTGGAAAGAAAATAAATATACAGATACAATTATTTGCTTAAGATTTGTCCCTGAATTAATAAGAAAAACCACTGCAATGGGCGCCACGTCTTATTTTGAAAAATCATTAGATGGGCAACGTTCGAAAAAGTGGTCCCATCCGAACCATCAACACTAGTGTCCACCGTTCGACCAAAACGCTTCTGTGTATCAAATTTCATCAAAATGTTTAAAAACTGTACCCTGTTGGTGGTACATAAGAAGAAAAGACGAACGGCCGGATAGGCCGATACGCTTGGACCAATTAAGCCGATTCAGAGAGTAATCCTGAATTGATGGTTGTAATAAAAAGCGAATCTAACTCAAGCCTTTCTGCGCATTGCATATTTCCGCACCACCTTAACCTACCCATAAATAGTGCAGGGTATATAACAGCGACAACTATCTTGTTGTCCTATTCGACAGGGGAATTTTTAATACCTAAAGCATACTTTACGCAGAGATATTCACTCTATCAGCTGTTAGCCCCATTCGCTTGACAAGAAGTAAGATAATCTGCCATATTGTATATCATTAGAAACAAAAAGTGTATTGCCAGAAACAGGTAATTGTTTAATGGATCCAATGGAAGTGGGAGTGTAACTACGAAGCGGACTGGGACCACACTGTAACAACCTAATCAAAAAAGAAAAAAGAAAATGGAAATGGATCAATCTTTGGCGAAAAACCTTCTTAATAATGGCGCTGTGCTAATCATAACTGGTGTGCCAATAGGAACTTTATTCGGTGTAGATTTGTGTACTTACACAATAGCAGATAATTTCCGAGGAGTTAAAATGATACCACCAGGGTTTCATTATGTTTGGTGTGCAGCTACTGGGCCTTATGGTGATTCAGCTCCAAGAGTAGGATTTGCTCATTATTTTAAGGCTCGAGAAATTTTGGTAAAAGAATGGGATACCACAACGGAGGAGTTGAAAGAAAGGCAAAGCCCGGACCCTGAATTGGAAAAACAACGTATACGAGAGCATTTAAAAGATTTAGATAGATTTCTAGCTCCATACGATTTGCGTTGTTTAAAGGATTGGGTTATGCTAACATCACATGTTGTTAGCGAAGAAGTTTTGAACAAATGTAAACCGTCTCTGGGCACAATACGCACAAATGTCGAACTGGAATCGTGTCCAGATTCTGAGAGGCCGCGAGGCTCCTTGAATGAAACTTATTCAGTGATGAAACTAAAATTTGTGAGCGATGAAAATGATCTTTTACCTAAATTAAAACCAGTTGAGGGCACGGCCCCTCGCTTTAACTCGGTGCCAGATAGAGTGCCTAAAAACAGTTCGCCGGCGGAAATCTCTCTACATTCCGTAGATTGTATTGAAGCTTGCGACGAATTACTGAATTCTTACACGAATTACCTTGATTTAGTTCAAGAAATCCAGCTATCATTTGCGTTTTTCGTAATCGGCTTCTCGACCGAATCTCTGTTATATTGGCGTAAAATATTGAATTTATTATCACATTCAGAAGAGGCTGCAGGAAAATATCTTTCTCTCTATGGGGAGTATTGCAAAATATTGGCTTTCCAACTACCCCATTTGCCAGAAGAACTCTCAATGCCTACCGAAGGCAACACGGTTTATAAAGATGTTCGTTCGTTACTGTACAACTTGAAGAGAGTGGGACTAGAAAGCAGTGGTAATCTTTTAATAAAAAGTCTTGAAAAGTCTCTCAATTGGAAGTTTGATAATTTAAAGGAAGATCCTGAAGATATGCCAGTAGTAGTAGAATTGGATGAAGCAATAGAATGATTTTTATTTACTTGTAGTTTTTAATGCCGCAATGGTAAATACATATGATAAATAACCACATCCTGGCTTGAATATGACTAATTTGTGTTATAAAAACTGAATTGTAGCATCTACTCCATATGATGGCACATAGTGTATACAAACTTGCTTTAAGGGGGGGAATGTTTATTGTTATCTTGTAAACGTTGAACGGTGATAAACAGAACCTATACGCGGTACCAAATTAAAGTAAAGAAAGGATTATGTTAGACTGAATTTTTTAAAAAATATTTGCTGAAAAGTGAAATTTATTCAATAAATTGTACAAATATATATCAAAAGAAGTTGCAACCAAAGAATTATTTCTCTTTGTCTCCCTCAGCTTGCGTATATAGGTATAGAGGGCTAACCAAAAGCCCTACCACTATTAATTACGTTGGCAAGACGTACGCCCAAGCCCCTAGGCCTCCACTTTTAAGATTTTTATGAATCTTGCCGTTTTCTTTGGATCGGAGCACCATACGTGGCCGGCGTAGTAAAATGCTCGCTAAACACTTGGTGTCTGAATCTGCAGAAGGCCTTACATTCACATAGAATATGACGAGACGTTTCACTCGTCCCTTGGCAGGATCTGCATGAATCGGTATCAAACACACTCATGTTTTTCAGATGGTGCCTGAGGGAATTATGACCCGCAGGTAACTAAACGTAGGTCAATGCAGGCATAGATTGATTGGCACTGAGCAGCCATTTAGGGAATATCCCTTTGTGCGCTTGCGCGATGGTGGTCAGGAAGGATGGAAGGTCCGCATATTTTGCTGTATAGAAATATTTTTATATTTCAATGCGTTTATATGTGAATGCAATGGATATAAAAAAGATTTCAAATAAAGTTGTCTTCAAAAAGTTTAAGCAATCCATTATACACATGAGCCGTCCATAGATATATCTACAAATATTAAAAGGAAGTCGGCCGACTTCATTGACTTTTTTGTGCAACGATTAAAAAGCTGATTTGTCCAGCGGAGTAGGGCTTGTTCCCTTTTTTTATACATATACCTCTTAATGGTCTTGAATTAATTTCCGTCATGCTTCTTCTTGGTCTGGAAAAGCAAATGAAGCAATTTTCAAATTTCAGATAAAAACTATGTACTGAACCTTTAGAAGAAAACAGTTTGTTTCAACATATAGGTTGTTAAAATTTGCTTGTTCATAACTAACCATTGGGGGGAAGCTATCGAAAACCTCAAAATCGTAACTCGTTTCAAAGATCTTTCTAGCATTAATAATAATTTGAAGAGAAATTTTTTCATTTTTTCCGATCACATTGGTCAGAAATTTATTAGAAAATTATAATTTTTATTAAGGAAATAACTGTAAAAATAATAGTTTGAAATACTTCAGTAAATGCGGACATAATACTAAAAAAAAGAAACTAATCTATATTCGGCTTGAACCGAATCTTTTTAATACCCACCACTGGCTTATTTTTTTTAAATAAATAATATTTCACCTTAAAAATGAATAACACACGTATAGACTATAACATAATATATACAAGGGCAGTATTGCCCATTGCTATAACATAAAGCATCCACATCACAAAATACAGAAAATATTTAACAACACAAAAGCTAGGAATGATTAGTTTACAAAAATCTTTAATTAATTTTTAAGGCAGGATTTAAAGACAGATTTCTGATGTCGAAATCGTGATTTCACAGCATACAGACATACCGACAGTCATGCAAATGTCCGTTACAGGCTCCTAAAGTCCCTAAAGATACTCTTTCTGGCGGGTACAGTAAGTAGTTATAACAAGCATCACAAAACGTCCCTAATAATTTAATACAGGTACAACAAATTGTCTAGAAATTAAGGTAAATGATGAAGATCATACAAAGTATACAATGCCTCAGTGCGATCGTAAACTAATTTAGTGTTATTCAACATTTCCGGTAAGACTTCAACGGCTCTTGCCACATTGCAACACACTCGTTTTAAAAGTTCACCTTGTGTTGGCAAAGCGTACATGGCAACTAAAGCGCCTTTTCGTATCACCCATGGATGATGTTTAGCTAAAGTCATTTCATAAGCCAATTTGCAAGCCAATTGCGTTTTATCGCACTCCGTCAGGCTTGCTAAACGACTCAAGAATTCATAGATAAATTCTACAATACATAAAAGAAAGAAAGAAGGAATAGTTACATGGATCTTTTCACACAAGTATACCTAATCCCCTGTGTAGACGCAATAAAGTCCGACTACCCGATATATATTTTGCATCCTTTAAGAGATCCTTTTCTTTTTCATAGGTCATCATCGTTTTAACTGTTATAAATTTTTCCGCTCTTTCCGCATCAGTTTCGCTTCGAAAGTCATATAAAATATCTATTTTGGAGCGGACATCACTGCTAACGAAACTGAAGACCGTACCCATTAAATTAAAAAATCTGAAATTAAATATTTACTAATCAAGTGACAAATGAAGAAGAGAAATGTATATGCTTTTATATACTTATTTATTTCCTCATAAGCTTTTAGGTACTCATCGAGTAACACATCATCATCGTCGTGTAAACTTTCCTGGAATATTTGCTTCACTTTCTCAATATCAAAACGGTCCAAAGCAGCCATTTGGGTAATCTATGCTTCTTTAATATTTCCAATTAAATTTGCTAATAGTTCTACTAATGAATCATCTTCTTCTTCTTATGTTATTCAGCGAATTAACAAACAAAAATTTACTGTGATGTGTAAAAAAGACCCAATCCGAATGCAGAGTTCTCTGCTTGGCCCTTGGTAAAGTGGCGGTTAGATTTGGTATATAATATTATCATTTATTTATTTTAGTGATTATTTGATTTAAGTTTTTTTTTTTTTTTTTTTAAGTTTGCGTGTTATACGTCCGTCACGTTGTTTTTATTTTGTAGTTTTTATTAAATTATTCCTATTACTCGTCCGCCACGTGGGATAGGACAGAAAAGGGAGGAGTAAATTCCGATGTGTAAGATGTAATGTTATATATGAGTATAAACAGTTATATGAAGAAATTGATGGGTGTAGGCTCATAAATTAACTGCAAACACTTACATGTCTTGATGACACGATTTAAAAAAAGAAAGGTTGCGACGTAAGAATGCTGTGATCACGAAGACCACGTATACTCCATTTGCGAAGTGTGGAATGGCGAATAGAAGTGGTAACATTCGGACAAACAAATAGGATATGATCAGAATATTGGAAGACTACACATGTGCATAAAGGGTTTTTTACTATATTAATTTTGAATAGATGATCATTACATCTCGTGTGATTACCCTCAGATCTGCAAGACTCACAGCTCAATCATTAAAATGAGATGCCCTGGAAGATGCAATTTTATTTGCAGTGTTTTTTCCAAGAATGGCTTTGTGATTGGGTGCACAGAGAAAGTGGAAACAAAATGTAGCAGACTTGAGGCTATAAAGTAAGGATCTGCTTTCTAATATATAGTGGTGAGTTTCACCTGAGGGAAATGATTGTAAAGAGGATAGTACAGATTTACTATCTGACACCATAAGGAATTTCTTTTGTGGGTGGATATTCACTAAAGGGATGGCTTCTAGAATCGCAAGACATTCAGCCGAAAATGTAGTGCTACATAGATGATTTGAGAAGTAGGCTTCTATATTAATATCTGGAAACCAAACGCAGCCGCCTACCACATCGATGTTAGATCCATCAGTAAAGATGAGTGAATAATGTTTCCATTTGGTATTGATCAAGTTCGAGTAACGCTGGTGTACCTTTGCCAGAGCGACTGCGGATTTTCTCACTAGTAAGAACTTAATCCTTAAAAAACATCTGTTGGATTTTGCATTATTTCAGAAGGTCCTTCTTTGGGAAGTCCAAGAAGAGGGAATAGGCGTATTCTAATTTTAGTCTGATTAAACCAAGATATAGTTTAGTAATGCAAGAAGGGTCTTAGTCTCAAGAAATACCACAAATGGATTTCAATACATTAATGAGTTGAAAACATTGTTTGGCAACTTTGTCAATGTGAGCTGCTGGGGAACGTTTTAAGTGTACGACAAAGCCTAAAAAGTCCAAAGTTTTAACAGAAGTGAGCAGAGGGGTAACCATGGGGTCTCAAAAGCTCAAGCATTTGATCTCATTGACTGAAAGTGTGAGTTGAAGTGATTCAAGACGCGAAGAAATAATGTCGAGGATAAATGGAGCCTACACAAATCTGAATCAAAGTTGGAACTAAAAATGACAAGGTCGTCAGCATAGCCCGAAATTAAGATGTTTTCAGGAAGGGAAATGAAAATTTTGTTAATATATAAATTAAAGCAAAGAGAATTCAATACAGATCCCTGAGGAACACCTGTAAAAGATCCCTTTTGTACAACAACATCATCATGGTTAATTAACATGTTCTTATAGGGAAAGAGCTTACATAAAAAATTACAGAATGAGTCTCCAATTTTAAAATTGAAGAAATAAAACACTTTATTTACGTTTAATAGTTCGTTAACTAGGCTGTATAAAACGGAATTGTGGAATGTAGGAAGGACAGGGCGATTCGTATGAATATTAATTATTAATTAGTTAATGTAGTTGCCAGTAGTGCCGTATGTGTTTGTTGTTGCAAATTTTGGTACCGCATGTTGTTGTTGTAAATTCTAATTTCTGCTTACATTCGCTATGTACGCTATGTACGTGCGTGCTATTGTTTACATCTTAAACACAAGCTCATTTGTGGTTGTTGCTGCAAGAGTTTGAACATTACCTCATCCTTATTAATACGATATCCTGTTTTACCTAACTGTAATTTAACTACCTGGAATTTACTCTAAATTTCTTTTAAGTATTATGTAGATGTAATGAAAACGGGTGACAAGATCATATTCACTTTTGGGCCGAATTTGGAATAATTATTTAGGCTTCTATAATAATGTATATATTGGATAATGTTCGAAATTGAACAGGGCTGAGAATCATAGGTGAAATCATACGCACAGCAAGTAGTCGAGAAGATTTTTAATAAGATAAGTTAGTACACAATAATACCATGATTTGAAAAAAAAAAACCTATGTGGATCACTTATAACTCATAACGGATTGCTACTAAAAGAAGCGGAACAAGAACGGTGCATCTGTTAATAGACATTTTAAAACGCACTCAGCCTCTTCACTAGAAAAACTAGTTTTTTACCTTTGGGCAAAAGAGGTAAGGTGGCGCAATCAGGTAGGAAAAATTTAACTGTCACTACTGTATTCAGCTATTTGACAAAAACCTTTGAATATGAAAAGGTCCCCAAGGTTGTTAATGTGAATATTATATATTGTGCTTTTATGTATTTTCTGAAATCTAAGGTCTGGAATAGAGGACCTTATTAGGCGCTTCGACTAATTTTACAGATCTCAATGTTCTCTAGTATGCTGTCAGGAACATAACATTACGTAACATAAGAATATATAAAAAAAAAAAACTAATCTGTGAACCTACCTTGCTGGATTGCTGTCCTATTGCACAAGATGTTTGATTTATAGAATTTTTGAATTAATTTCTTGTCTTTTGTTCGCAAATAGTTTTATGACTACTTTCGGAAAAGATTTCATCACATCAGGCAGAGCGTACTACGTCTTCACCTTCAGCATGTGCGATAATCTTTCACTTTGCTATATTCAGAAGCCTAATAAAGTAGTCTTTTTTTTTTTTGGGCGAATTCCTTATCTCAATTTCCTATCGAAACTTGGCACAAACAGCGTTTAATACTTCTTGTGAAGAGGTTTTGAGAAACATGGTAAAGTTTCATGGAAATAATAAAAACCTTGTTTGAGACTTGAGATTTTTGTTTAATCAGCAGTTCCCAAACGTTTAGAGGTCAAGTCAACAAACAGCAGTGATATGTCGCTTTGTTATCCGGCCTTTCAACGGATGAGTGTTTTGATCGGAAGCCGTCGAATGCGAAAAGTGGATTAGTTACACTAGTGATAAATGGATCTCCATCTGTTTGCATTACTTGGATGTAGGATGTTTTCTCTTTCTGTTTCTGGAATGTTCTGAAGCTCTAATTGTTGTCAAACGCTTACAATATTTTACACATTTTCTGGTCCAATCCATACCTTGATTAAGAAAGAAAGAAAGAAGAAATATTTGATTGATTGCACAAACGGTTTTCTCAGAGATATCCAAAACACATTGGATTCGTGGATTATTTTAGAAGATGAGTTGTTCTTCCGCCGAGGAATACATGGATAAATTTTCCGCATACTTTGCAGTACTTATCAGACTACGTAAACAAAAGAATCATGTGCAATAAATCGCATTGTTTGCACACGTCCATGCGTACGTAACCGTGTCAGCAACCTGTCGTTTGAATGGCAAAAAAAAAAAAAACAAAAAATAAGAGTAAAGTGTGGATATTTGATATTTTAAATCAAAAAAATTCTATTTAGCTCTTCCATCTTCAATTTGTATACATATGCTTGTGCTCCAGCTATGGATGTGATAGCTATTTAAACTTGTTGAACTCCTTGAACTCCTTTTTTGTATTGTATAAAAACAAATTACTTCTAATTTCTTAGCTAATGAGTTTATAAAATAACAAATTGAAAAAATCGACTTTACATTGCTTCGAATGAAGATTATGTTTACCTGCACAAATCTAATACAAATGCATTTTGAAAATGCATACATTCGTATATACGTTTAAAACATTGGCTCCCTTGCATACCGTTGAGCGCCATCTTTAATTATTATGTGTGGCATTCATTTCAAAAAAAAAGAAAAAAAAAAGAAGCAACCGAACGAAACCAACGTACATGTACAGAGAAGCTAAACAAAAATTCAAATCATTCGTTAAGAACTCATAGACAACAACGGACGGGATTGAACGGAACGGATAGGTCTCGGTGCGAATAGTTCGGGCGCGAATGTATTTTCTATGCTTGCTTTGCTTGTTTGTGCGCGTTTTTCTACAGAGAAACGATAAAGTAAGGTGTTTGTTTGAGAGCTTAAGCAGAGAAAAACGAAGAAAAGAAGAAACTAGGCTTAAAGCATAAACCAAAAACAAAAAAAACAAAAAAAGAATATAAACCAAACAAAAAAAAAAATAAAAAAATAAAGTCAAGAAAAGAGAAGTTTCAAGTGTCTTGTGTGACTCAATGATATTACTTAAGAAAATTAAATGATCTTTTCTGGATGCGAGAAAGAGAACAAAGATCTCTGCTTGAAATAAGAAAAATAACTAACTTCTTACGAGCTTTTTTTTTGCTGTTATTGTTGTTGTTCGTATTGAGCATCTCCAGACACTCGTCGTCGAGACCGTATCTGTATTTGACGAAAGGAAGAAAGTCAGAGGTATTATATTTATATGGTGTGCATAGTTGATGAGAAAGCGTTTTAAGATCAAGTTGTTGTGGACTTCATAAGAATAAAAATATATATACAAGCGGAAGATGTCTTTATTAATTTACACTATTAAGTTGATTTAAGAAAAAAGAAACGCCAAGAGCAAAAAAATAGAAAAAATAAATAAATAAATAAAATTAAGCATAAAAGAACAAATAATTAAAGTAAAAATATTTAGAAAAAATTTAAATCGCAAACAGTATAAGCTTAGGGTGTGGTGCACTTTATATATATCTATATATATATATATGCATATCTGTATTGTTCTATATACATATATACATATATAGATATGTATATAAATCTTGAATAAATTTTTATAATCTTTAGATCTCTGCATTCCCTCGATATAGAAATAGTGTCGCTATTAATTATTAATGAGTGCATATTGAGTGTCTATTAATCATCATCATTATCGTCCACATCATTGAAAAGAAAACAAATCAAAAAGTCGTTGCTCACTATTCGTTAAAAATAATTGCAATTAATTGAAACTGTAGATCATTTAACGGTACAAACATGAACGTATCCATTAGTAGCAATATAAATTTGTGGTATACCGCGTGTATCCTATTGTTGAGCTTATTGGCTAGTAAAAGTACACATGCGCAGCGAACACCTACAATATCGTATATATCGCAAGAGCAGATTAAGGATATCGGCGGCACTGTAGAATTCGAATGTTCCGTACAATATGCGAAAGAGTACTCAGTTCAATGGACCAAAACCGATGGCGAACCTGTTTTCTTATCATCCGGCTCAACATTAGTTATCAGAGATTCACGTTTCGCATTACGTTATGAACCTAGCGCTTCCACGTACAGACTGCAAATTAAGGACATTCAGGAAACTGATGCCGGCACTTATACATGCCAAGTGGTTATATCAGTGGTAAATAAAGTTAGTGCAAATGTGAAATTATCTGTACGTCGTCCACCGGTTATCTCTGATAATTCAACGCAATCGTTAGTGGCTAGCGAAGGTAGTGAAGTACAAATGGAATGCTATGCCAGTGGTTATCCCACGCCAACTATTACCTGGCGTCGTGAGAATAACGCCATTTTACCAACAGGTAATTACATATAAATAGATAGCATTTTCATGAATATTTACTCAAGTACATACATACATATTTATATATTATGTTCGAGCAACCACCGCAGTGTTCAAAATGAACTGGGTATTAAGGAGAAGGGCTTAATGACAAGTTTCTTTCTTTCTGTTATAGTGCGTTTTTAAATAAATAGTGGAAAATATTACACATGTGTACACATTTAATATGCACAAGTATTTGTTGAGTCACCCACTGTGACCAAACTAAAAAATAACAGTCCAACCAAGCAGAAAACGAAAAAAATGAAATAAAAACGAGAGGCTAAACAAGTTTCGTGACTCCCGCTTATTCTCATTTTCTGCGTTTACCTTTTCTCGTCTCTTTCTTTGTTGCAGTAAACCTGAATATTCGCTACAAACTTGGCTTACATTCAATTATTTGTTATTGATTGCGCATAAAACAAAGACAAGTGAGAAAATCTTATTACGAGCGAAGAATTAAAACGACCTCTAAACACCCGCCATCCATTACCTAATTGAAAGAAAGCTATTGCTAGGCACAGTTAGACGGAAAAAGGATTAATTAAATTATAATAACATTTCTTTAGGTGAACAGATTAGGCCTGTTATCGAGTAACTTGGTGAATTTTTAATACAACTTGATCTTGTCGGTTCGTAGTTAATAGCAGCGGCTAAGATGATTTTGTTTAAACTATGCCCGTTCTGGTCTCTTTTATTAGGCGACAAAGATGAAAAAGTCATCAATTCCGGACCTATTACCTAAAAACTAATTACAAGCTTTGGCTGCATTTGAGTATTAACTACACAGTGGGAGAATAAACGCGAGTAATAGACAAAAGCGATTCAAATTGAACTAAAAGGAAAAATAACTAGATTTTATAAAGGAAGTCAACTGTTTGAGATGAACATAATTGCCAGCATGAAAAACTGCCAAAAGGTTATTGTAATGCGGAAAATAAGAAAAATCAGGCTGTCTAATGTTGTCAAATTTACTGCATTTGACAGTTAGATGCTCAGCAGATACCGCTGTGGTGCATTCATCACAAGTGTCAGACGGAATTGCTCGGATCATTTTTAAGTAGATGTTACGTACGTATGATTGCTCGTGAATCTGTTGAATATTTTAATTTCCCATGTGGTAAATCTGGCATCGGACAGTGCCTCAAATGTCGTGAAAGGAAGAATCTTACAAAAGGAACGATCAGTTTTGAGGCCGCGCTATTTGATCTTTCCATTGCTATGTGATATTTTTCCGCATTGTCCGAAAAGCATCACTGGGGGGATATTTGATAGAAAGCGTTGTACCATCAAATCAAAATTCCCCTGTGTGCGTAGCAGCCTTTTTAGTTAAGCTGAAACCATAAGGCTTCGGTACCCACATTGATCATTTAAAATGTTATAGATTTCAAAAAGATCCACGTTATATGGATCTTTGGCTTTGATTAATATCGCGGCCGATTTTCTCTCCGAAGAGGTAACGAAATTTTTAATGTTTTTTGTTTTGGCCAAAAAAAACGTTGCTTACAAGTTACAGATGTTTTAGTCATACCACCCATGTAGTTCCCAAGATGAGGGAAAAATTTGAATTTCATAAATTGGATAAATCCGTAGATGGTTTGCTATGGATACCGACGATGCTGAACGCTCTGATCGCACAGAATCGGCAACAGTTGTTTCGATAAACATGTCCAGGATTGAAATTGCTTGAGATAGTTGACACCTTAAAGAAATCTGAAGGTAGGATATTTACTATTTTGCTTGAGCATTTGTCCTTGGGAAAGCTCTGTTCGAAGTCGGTGTCGGCTTTGCTCACTTTTCATGCTGTTAGAGGTATTTAGATGAAATAGAAAGATATTTTTTCATGCGGTATAGGGCAACGGATGAAACGTGGATTCATCACTACACTTCCGAATCAAATCGTTACACAGGTGAGTGGGACAGCAACCGGCAAGAAGCGTTCTAAAGCGATCAAAAAAGTTATGTCACACGTTTCACTTGTAAACTAACTTCCAGGATGTCATGAAATTTTGGCAAGCACCGTCTGCAATTTGATACTACCAAGGCATCATGGGTCTACCAATACTGTTGTCACTTACTTCTCAGCCAGTGAGTTATTGAGCGATTTTAGTTTCCATGGAAAAGGTCTTTTTCGCCTTCAAATTATCTTCACTTTCTGCATTGAAGTTCGCCTGAGTTGGAGCTCATGTTTGCCGCGTCGAATTCTTTCGATAACTTGCAACATCTTAAACAGATGTTTGCCTTTAGACTTTATGTCTTCATAATGTTCACGAGCAAAGGCGAAGATCACTTTCTTTACCATTATCCATTGTGCAATTTCTTACAACACCCATCACAACGTCAATAAAAGACCGACAGTTTTCGATGAGGAAGTAAGAACAAGATTACAAGTGTTTCGTTAAATTTATTTAATTATTATGCTGCAAGATAAACTTAAAAAAAAAAGAAGGCCATCGCAGCATTTGTTATGATAAACTAAAGATCAGCAATAATTTCATGATAACATTGGATTTGTAATAGCAAATCCTCGTTCAAGCCGCTTGTTCACAAGTCCAGAAAATAAAAATTCTAATGTTAAAAAAGTCATTCATAACGTTGTGGGAAGATTCCATGATGACAGTCAGCTTTATATTATGTTCGTTTTTAGAAAATCAGCCAAGCAATGTGTCCTCCACATTCTGTATTTAAATGTTCTTTACTCAAAAGAAAAAAATTTGGAGATAGTTTTATACTCTCCTAGGCCATTATTCTCATAGGCCTTTAGATATAGGCAAGTAAAGGGCATGTGACAACATCTCTTATGTAAATCAACTTTTAAAAAAGTGTTTTACTTGCACTTTTGTTAGCACATTACACCTATCTAGATTATCCCGATCGTTGAACGTTAACCTTGGCGAATGAAGAGAATTTCTCAGGCCACGGTCGGGTCACGATAGCCAGGTATTCAAATTCAGACCAAGCGAAGTAATAAATCGTTCCGGTAACCATTTTGCTCTTTTACTCTCTAAGGTGCATGAAAATTTTATCTTATTTATCTAACGCTGTTGCCTATTAAAAGTTGAAGGTTGGCATGAATTTTCCCAGTTTCATAGCCGCCATAGATCCAGAAATTCGTTCACTAACCGAAGACAAGCAAAATTTATATACATGTTCATCGATAGTTTACATTCTTCAGCAGATTTCGAAATTTCGAATTATCGAAAAATCACCTGAGGACGACCATCTATCTAAATATCTGGGCCGATCTGAACGATCGTTCTTTGTTTTTCTATTTATTTTCCTACCTACAGAGATTTAGTTTTTTAGATACATTGTCCGTTTGCTTTTATTACACCCTATGCTGCTTGTAGAACAAGCATATGTTACGTTTGCGCAAAAGTATGTAACATTCAGAAGGACTAGAGATAGACCCACCTCTTATAATTACAGTCGATTCGGAATCACTTTCATAAGCAGACTCGCTTTTTGGATTGATTTATGGTTTTCCGCCCGTCTGTCCGTTTTACAGGTCACAAAATTCGTTACACTCACATGTTTTGCCCGAGGGAAGAACGATATTGAAAATTTCGATTGTGATCGAACCAATTTTTCAATCACTTCCCACATAATGTTTTATTTTGAAGAATTTGAGATAGCCGTACATTTTATTATGCCTATTTATTCAGAATGTCCGTCGGTCCATCTAGTACGCAACCAGATGCAGGTCGCAAATTTTCGAGATATTTTAATGAGATTTGGCAAATCGACACTGACATCATTTCTGAGATACTTCAAAGAGTTTTGATATAGCGACATGTTGTGATCGGACCACTTCCCATATGAAGTCCTATTTTGAAAAGTATTTACACGAAATGGCGTTCACGTGATCGAGCCACCGTGTTAAGCGAACTAGTGCAGAGTATTTAATATATTGCCTTGTTTTAAAAGTAAAAAGGATTCCATTTGCTTTTATTTCGTGCTCCAGAGTACCTTTTCATCACATATGCAAAATGTTATTTCTATTCGAAACCCTTATCTGTGTAAAGTAGAAAGTTTTTTGAAAAACTCTTTCATAGCATTATTTTCCCCACTAAATAGAACTGATTACGGTAGTGGCAAAAAAATTTCAAGTATTTTTTTCCAATATTGTGCGTGATTTGCTTAAAACACCGTAAAATATGCCGTATAAACAAATTTCAATTTTAAGTGAAATTGATTCTAAAGAATTTTGCGCAACACCCTCGACTTGGTGTTGTATGCTAATGGGTTCGAATGAATGACTGGCTGAATGCTAAATGAATTTTAAAAAGAGGGCTTCGACCACTATCCTCACACTACGTGCTGCTTGCATGCATGCATAATGTCTAATTTTTATGCAAGAGCGACGATAAGAGTACTTTTCAAAATTGCTTATTAGTTGTGTTAAAAAGAAATTTAATTAAATTAAATTTTTTCCTTTTTTTAACACTTGCGCTATATATGCATATACGTATGGAAACAAACGTATGTGTGTGTTTAGATAGCAGAAATGAAAATCAGTCAACTACACGGAATAGTCTGATAATAGAATTTATTATTAAATTGAATTGAATAATAGGAGAGAGAGGATTAGTTAAAAATGTATGACATGAAAATATTAAAATTATTTCAAATATGTTTTTTTCTTAACTGCATTTAACCATTTATGCCGAAATATCAAAATGTGATTTATATAAATTTTTGTGATTTTGTGTAAAATTTTTTCCAACCAATTAACCTTGTGCTGAGGGGTTCCGGGAATAGACTGAGTATCAAATTTATTCATGTATTCATCATAAACTCGCTTCTTTTTTTTACAAAAGACTTAACTGATAAATGACTCTGCAAACATTTACATTTTTCAAAGCAACAACACTGTGTAACAGCGGAGAACTGCGTTATGTTCCCACTCAGTTCCTCTTAAGCAGATGAAAAAATATTGAGCAAATGAAAAATTACGCATTTAATTGACCTTTTTTTGTTTTTTTTGTTTTTTTTTTTTTTTTTTTTTTTTAAAGTTCATAGTCAATAATTACTAATTATGCCCTACATCAGTTGTGGTGCATCGGTTTATTAAACCGATCGATTCAGAATCACTTTCTGGCGGAGAACTGACTTCCGTTAAGCCTGTATGTCCCTCCGCCCATCTTGCATTGTTGTGTGCAACGCAGTTTTTTTATAGGTATTTTGATAAAATTTGGTGCAAGGGGAATATAGCTATAATAATATAGCTATAATCGTTCAAATCGGGCCGCCTTTTTGACTATTTCCAATGTAACAAATTATTTTTAAATGACCCATATAATAGTGCATTCTAATTACCATCCTGTACATTTCAACATTCATTTAAAAATCGAAGTAATCTACGTGTGTCGCAGTCTTTGTAAATCCACTGCAAATGCACAAAAGTGTGTTTTTACAAAAAATAATTTGTTTCTCCCGATTCTATAAACAAACATCATTCCGTGTTTGTTTTTTGTCAAAGGTAACTTCAGCCCTTTTTTTCTAACGAGGATAAGAAGCTCCTAACTAAGCAAGTAAAAAATAAATATTTAAAAGCAAAATTGTAATGTAGTTGCGAAGCATATTGTTGTCATTGAGAACAAAAAAAAATTAATTTTCTTTTTGTAGACCAGTGTTATTTTACGGCTCATAGAACGCTTGAATTTAAATCGTTGCTGTTAGTGCCGTTGATAATATTTTTGTTTCCTATGTTTTGCTTTGTACGCGTTGGTGTACTTTTCATGCATTTTAATTACTTTTCAAAGAATAGAATAAACATGTAAAAGAGCATTATAGCTTACAAACATGTAAATACCTTTCTAATAGTTTCAGCGTTTAAAGGTTTTATCAAAATTCTCTGAACATAACATTTAGAAATTTAGAAATTTCTCTTTCTATTTAGCAAAGACATGTTGGACATTTATGCCAGATTTATATTCGAAGAAAGTTTCCAAACCGTGCAAGTGAGAATGCTTGCATACCCTACACCACTTCGCTTAATTAATAATTCGCCAAAAATTCTACAATATTTTTATATTTATGCATAATTCGTATGAAAACCCTCATGTCGAAGGTTATATCCAACGTCAACGCGGTCTAAGCTTAGCAATATTCCGAACATGAAATTATTGTTTCTTATATGGGAAATGGTCCGAT
The DNA here is from genome assembly GCA_000688715.1 of Glossina pallidipes. Lineage (NCBI taxonomy): Eukaryota > Metazoa > Arthropoda > Insecta > Diptera > Glossinidae > Glossina > Glossina pallidipes. The sequence continues at coordinate 1,145,952 of KK499769.1, forward strand.
CCGATCTTCTCCAGCCAAATAACGTCAATGTGGCAAACTTCATCAAAATATGTGAAAAATTGCGACCTGTAGGTTGAATACGAGGAAATAAGATGGACAGAGGGACAGACTAGCTGATATCGATTCAGAAAGTGGTTCTGCCAAGTCGTTCTGGGCTGCTACATGCGTCTGCGCAAACTTCAAATATCCTGTTCCACAGGTCGTGTAGTATGTAAAAAGCAAACGCGGAGAAGAAAAATTTTAACCAGAATCCTACGATGTTCATAGAAAGCCCACGCCTACAAAGTCACTAAACGAATTGTATGATGGATGCTATGGATGCAAAAATTTATTTCAAATGTTTTGCTTGAAATTTTGAAATCGTTTTCTCGAAAAAATGTTGGCTTGAAATTTTAGCGTCCCTTATATACATCTATATGTATATATACATAAATACATATACATATATAATATATTTGTAATATAAACCTAGAGAAGTTGGACTACTTTTAGCGACCGCAAGGTGATACTATTTCCTATGACCTCATGACCTTTGTATCGATTAATGGTAACAGTAAGAGCAAAGTGTATGCAGAGCCTCTCTCGTACCAGGTGGTTAACAAGCCAACTATCTAATTAGATATGAAAGCAAAAAAATAAAAGATAAAGAAAGCAGATGTTTTATGAAATTGTAATTGGTGCGACATGTGATTCATATTTTCGGCCAATAGTTGCGCCTTATACTATCAACATAGTCACTTATTTTATTTTCATAGCAATATTTAGTTTATGTGACATTTTGATTATGTGGTCGTCTTTACTTTTTTATTTGGAAATTTACGTATATGCTTGTGAAAAGACCAGACTTTTAACTTTAACACCAATTATCGGAGAAGATGATATGCGCTGCTTTTGTAATATAATAAGTCCTGCATTTGATGTTCTGTAAAAACACTCGAAGATCTCATTTTGTATAAAAACTTTTAACATCGGTAGCGGAACGATGGACATCCCTTTGTGTGAATATTAGGAATATTTTCAATCGTTTACGCACACCATCAACACATGGAAATATACTATAATTATATCCATCACCGAAAGCTGAGGGATATTTTCATTTAGTCAAAACATTTTTGCACCGTCCAAAAAGAAACTTCAGAGACCCGACAAATCTATATATTCTTGATCGCTATCAAATTCTAAACCGATTTAAACTTATCCATCTGACTGTCTGTCTGTGTAACGTTCTTCTGCCGGTTGCACCAATCGGCTTCAAACTTTGCACAAAAATGTGGAAGTTCTTGCACGCAGGTGGGTATGGAAGTTGACCCAAATCGGTCAAAGAACACAACTTTAGTACAACATAATCTGAGAAACCGCAGCCGATACACTTACATTCTATGCGTGACTATGCAGCACCTGTAGAAGAATGGTACAAATAGGTCACTCTCACTCAATGTTATAGAATATTGAGATATCGTGCTTGTATCAGTACGTTTACGGCACCCAGAAAGAAGCTAAGTCTACATTTATTGATCAAAATTAAGCGGTGACGAGATGTAAAAGGCTTGGTCACGGCTGGGTATAATTTTCTTTCTGGTTATGTTACAAACGTTTGGAAGCATATATCAGGCATACTGTAAGGTACTCATCCATTGTTATTTTTAATTAATAGAATATTTTGAAAGTATTTAACTGCAAGCGTCTAACATTGCGAGAGCTTTATCTTACATAAAGATAATAGCTAGAGTGTTGTAATGAACTCGCGTCGCTAAGTTGAATTTGGCGACCCAATAGAAATGCAGTCACACACCTCAACTGAAGGAACATGAAGCGCTTAGGAATTTCTAACCCGCGTGGGTAAACTTGAAAGAGGATCTGATCCATTCACTGTAGCGTTAAAAAGTTCGGACGCCCTTAAAAAGGTGACGGAATCTTGAGCATTTATTTACTCTTTAAGACGTATGACCTCTATTAACCTAACATCTAGGTCCAGGTCTAGGATTTAAAATGTTAGTAAAAAAAATCTCTATTCCTTAAGTGGCCTTTTTGAAATTGCGAGCATTCACGATGCGTTTGCGAAGAATACTTTTTCTATTTTCAGAACAAAAATGGAAATTTATATGTTGTACGTGTTGTACTCTATGAGTGTCAAATAATAAACACAGAACGCAAAGATATTCGCGATGTTTGTTACAAAGACGTGTGGGCGTTGTGGGCATGTTCTTTGGCCGATTTCTGCCAATTTCAAATTCTTCTCCAAGTTAGTAGGCGTTCATTTTGGCTAACGGGAGAATGTTTGCCACAGATACTACAAAGTTGGACAGACGGACGTGCTTAAATCGATTCAGTATTTAATGCTATTCAAGCCGATATGTACTTTGCGTGGTCATTGGAGCTTCATTGAGAGCATTGCAAACGTTTTCACGTGAAGGGTGTAAATATGCTAAACAACACACCCGGTGAAAGTTTGGTTTAGTTTTTGCGCTGACCTTATGATTGGTGCATACCTTTTGGGAAATTTTGGCGCTTGGAGAGAGAGTGGATGAGGGGATGTGTTTTTTAATTTAGTGCTGCGGATGGGGATGACATTTATTTTCAATGCGCCATCTGCTGCAGGGATCGTGAATTAATTGGTCTGTTGAAAGACATAAATTTAAATCACTTAACCTTTGTGAAAACTTAGAACCTTTAGCTGACCATGTATATGAATTTTTTACCTTAGCGAGGACTTACAACGGAATCCGCTAATGTTTGGCGACCTCTTGCTTTAGAGAAACGCAGAATTGCGAACAAATATTTATGAAAGACTCTTAGGATTTAATCAAAGCAATTTGCCTTTTAACAAGAGTTGTTGAGCTGCATTAAAATGTCTCCGTTACATCATTTAGGAAAACTGTGGAAAATCATATCTTGTTTTCAATCTTATGAAAGCTTTTTTGTTTGCTTTTTCACTTGCATAGACACGTCGTAGATAGTGTAGGTAGTGTTTTAGTAAATCCATTTAAGATAAATCTTTTTGCCTTCATAAGAACTTGGAGTCGTTAAAGCACTTCGGCAGCAAGGTTCATCGAGCATTAAAGAAAGAAAAAAACAAAGTTTTAATAAAAGCTTTAATCGTTTATAGGAGTTTTTTCTTTCTTTTCATTTATTTATTTTTTTTTCGTTTTATGCCGAAAGTAAATGTTTGAAAAGTTTTTTATATACGAAATATTAGAACTCGACAAAGAGGGGAGGTACGATTCTTGCCACCCTTAGTGTTAACGTGGAACGTTATGTTCCTTGTAAAGGTGAGCGAGCGCACGTATTTGCGTACGTATAAGTATATGTATATATGTATTTTTAGTATTATTGTTATAGTGTTTTTGTATTGAATTTTTCTCAGTCGCTCAGTATGTTTGTTTACATTTATTTTCATTCTTTTTTTTTTTTTCACACAATACTTAGTAACGGCCTAACATAGCCCGTTTCTTTTCTCGTTTTTTTTTTTGCATTTTTTGTGCCTTATTATAGGAATACCTTGTAATTTATATAAACTGACAAACGTTCACATTTCAGTTGTTGTTTTTATTGTTGTTTCGCTTGTTGTTGTTGTTATTATTATTATTATTATTATTATTGTTCTCATGCCGCCATTATTTTAAGACTATTGTTTACAAGGAAACCGTAGAGAGACAAACTGGCAGAAAAGTGAAGGGACGAAATAAACATAAACGCCTTTCTAGCCTGAATTTTTCAATAATTTTCTGTACAAAGCAATACAATCCTTTTTGCTACGGATATGTTACGTCTACGTATATGTACGTATGTAGTTTTCTTATACGAAAGCGTTACACACTTTATGTACATGTCTATGTACTTTCGTGTATTTTTCTTGTTTTTTGTTGTTGTTGTTTGAATTTTGTTTACATTAGTTGCAAATTGTTTGCATTTAGTCACGGCTGCCTCTTTATTTTCTAACCATTGCACTCTCACATGCATATATATATATATATATATGTATTTATATATATCTGAACATGAATATACATATATATATATATGTACACACACACACACATAAAAATATGCCTCCCAACAAACATATTCGAATACTATTTTTTATTTCCTTTTGTTTTTGCCGTTTGTTATATTGTGTATCCCTGCAGTATATACAGCTTTGTGCACCTTTTCATTAAGACTCTACTCTACAACGGACTTGTATACGCTGTCCTGTGTATGTGTTTGCTTGTCCGTACATGGCAGGATAAATGTTAGTAAATGCGTGCGTACGAATGTATGTATATATATGTAAGTATACATATATATATATATATGTATATATATCACCCATTTGCTTGCTTGAGCACATTTTCAAGTTGCGGAAGCAAATTGCGCGTGCTAAAGTTGTCGAATCTTTGTCGTCTGCTACGGTTACGGTTGCTGCTTAACAACTTTGAGAAGATTGTCATACATCTATGTTTATTTGCTTGCACATGTATGCGTTTCTGTGTTGTATGCTCATGTCTTTTTTTTTTTTTCTTGTTATTGCTTGTTTTTGTTTTTGTTTTGCTAGGTTGTGTTTGTTATAAACCGGGAGGGTTCGTTTGTTTATTCCTTTCCTTCCTTCCACATATTACGTTACTTCGTACGGCGTATTTCCCCTCCCCCCGCGACCCTCTGTTCGTCTAATGCTCGAGGATATGATGATTCTATGGCAAAATTATAGGTTTCACGAAATAAAGTGTGAAACTCTGCTCAGCATCCTTTTTGAAAGCCAAACAACAAGGCTTTTGATTTTGCATTTTGTTGATGTTTGTATTGTAGAATGAAACACATATATACATACGCATGCACATACACACTCGTATATACATAATCTTTAAATACTTACACGTACATCAAATACAATACATACAACAACAACAGCAGCAGCAACAACAACAACAACAACAACAATAGCAATACAATTTGATATGTTTGTTGGCCAGCCGTACGCTTTTGAAATGAGTGCAGTCACACTGTTTTATTAATGCATGTTTAGTGTACGTGTGTATATACGTTAATGGCTGTATGCATATATGTGTGTGTAAATGACACTTACATTGCCAGCGATTTAATCCGAGATTAAATTCTCAGAGTTTCTCTTTTTTAAGGCAAACGTGTTGTGTGTGTGTGTGTGTGTGTGTGTGTGTGTGTGATTTATCGCTATTGAAATCTTCATAGAAACTATAATATTATGTAATTGACTTTTTAAAAAGTAATTTAACCTACACTCGCTCGCTTACTCCCTCCCTGAGAGACATACGCATTTACTTAAAAAAAAAAAAGAAATGCAAATAAGAAGAAAAGATAAATACGTATTTAAGTGCTTACTTTTTATTTAAACATACACACACACATATTCATGTCTTTACTTGCATACATACATACACGTACTCATGCAGAATTTTAAGTGTTTCTATTGATAACCAGGGTGAATGTTACCTACCTACCGCCACCATACCACCATTAACTTCTTTGAGCACTTGAACGTATTGCAAATACTTTTGAATTAAATAAGATAAACGAGGAAGTAACGATTTTGGATTTAAGTACCGTGAGAGGAGAAAGTGAACTTTCATCGAAATTAAGAATAAACGCAAATAAATAAATAAATCATTCGACAGCGAGATTTATACATTTCTCGATACTTGCTTCAATCACTAACACTCTACTATATTTTAATTAAAAGTTTTCACATCTTTTGATTGCTTATCCGCAGGAGATGCATATAAACGGTGCGGTGCTTGTTTTGTAGAGCAAAGACTTTATTAATTTTCACTTGATCGTTTTAAATATGAATTCAAAATTGTATACGAATTCAAATTTAATTATATGCATGAACGATGTATTGATTTTGGCAAAACGTTTTGCAACACACAGCAGAAAACCACAACACTGGAAAAGATTGGCTTGGCCCACCCAATATTATGGCATATTAAAATTTTAATTTTTTCTCAAAACCTTTATGAAGCCCAGAAGCTTCGTACAATCTTGATGAGGTTCGTCTGTCCATCTGACCGCCTTACCAACTGTGTAATATTTGTGGTAAATATTCTCGCGTTAGCGAAAATCATTTGAAAGTGACTTAGGCTTCTCAAAGGACACGCCTACAACGCCCTTGCAAAAACTTGCAATATTTCTCGGATTTGAAGGCGATAGCGTGAATCGCGCGCCCAGGAGAATGTTTACACTCGACATTACACGGACGGACGGACGGACCGACTTGATTAAATCGATTCAAAATTTCATGGTACTCAAAAATATATAAATTTGGCGGAGAGAAGGGGAGGGGCGGCCTCTGAAACTTGCTTCTGGTTGTTGTACGAGAATGTTTACTGCAGACATTACACAAACAAACAGACGGGGGAGAGCGCTCTGAAGCTTCCTTCTGGGTGTTTCGACAAAAATGAATATACTCCTCATGCCTCGGTGATGGGTATAAAAATTAACATCATTTAGAAGTTTGAGTTTACTTTGTAAGGAGATGATAAACGTTGTGTTCTACAATGTTTCGAAAGTGTTGCCTTTGCTTTCATATTATTTTTACTTTAAATTTTATTCCGCAGAAATTTGAATTTATTATTTATTTTAAATCACTATTCCCTTACGATGGTCGTAGGATAGCAATATATTGCCCGAATTCAAATTTGAACGAGAAAAGTTTTTGCTTTTTGTTGCTTTTACTTCCTTCAAGCAAAGGTTAATTGCAATGTAATCTTTGGCTTTTGGCCAAAGTTTGCTTTGCTTTGCTCTGCTGTGTTCCAAAATGAATATTCCGCTTTTGAGTTTTAAGGATCAGTGAAACAGAGACATTTCTTCTTTTTTTTCCATTTTTCATTTTTCATCGTTCGTTCAACAAACTTTAAGTAGTTTTTAGCTACTTATACTTAATTCCTTGACTGGCAAATGGAGCGTAGAGTGTGTTCCGTCAATCCTTTTGCAGAGTGTCGAATGGTGTTGTACGTTCTTGTACGCAAATGTAGAGTTGTTGCTAATATTGTTATAATAACAAGGTTCATAGTCAAAGTCTTAAAAGTAAAAAGAGAAAAAGGAGAAAAAGGAAAAGATAAAAACTTGTTTTACTTTAAAGAATGACCAAAGAAAACATAGATGCACACATGTCTGTACATACACTTGATAATTATGCACAAGAATATGTGTTTACGTTCTCTTGAACTGCAGACGATGATGGTCTGAGTATTGCTTTTTCACTAACGGTCATTTATTTTTGACCACTACACCAAAGGGTCAAGTACCTGGACTAGGTGTTAAGTGCATTACAAACGACACACAGGTATTAAAATAACCTATTATAAGGAAATGGAAGGAACACATTAAACACGTACACATGCGGGCTATGTACACAAGTGTTAAAGTAAAAGAGCATCACCACAAAAACGAACAGAAAACAAAAAAAGAAATGCTTAATCCATGAGGTACATCAGTTTTTGTGTAATATGTTGCTTTGTTTGTCCTTTTTTCTTCTTCTTTTTTTCTCTTTGTCTCCTTTAAATTATCGTTCGAATTTCTTAAGGGACTTCAGGTATGCCTATAACGTGCATGTATTTGTACATGTTTTTAACTCAATAATAGTTTTCAGAAAGTACCTATTTGCACACTGCATTGTATTACTTGATTGTTAACCTACAGGTTACAAAAAATTGCTAGTTTCACTCTGCAGAGTACAATGACTTTAGAAGCTTCTCGTTGCAGTGCCATTGTGAAGATGCAATCCACAATGCTTTTAGTACTCGCTATTGCTTGTAATGCTTTTGTTTTCAACCTTCAGCTCAGATATCAGACATTAGGTGCTTGTCTATCAGTGTATATCACCCTAAAGGAAATGCCCCCTCAGTCAGCAATAGTCAAAGACTAACACACGCTCTAAACTTTTCAGGAAATCTTGCCGACTGTATTTGTAATGGACCTGAAGATGAAATTAGTTTCTACACCCCACAGATGTACACCAAAGAACGAGGCAAGCTGTAGAATACACTAGCATCGTATCAGTTCTTGAGACACTTTTTTGTTTATAGTCTAATAGAAGTTTCAAATCTTCCAGAATATGTGAAAAAATCATTATCTGAATGACTTTTTTTTTTTTGTTTGAAATTTCAGACTTTTTCACAGGTGCTCGGTAAAGACATTCTGCGTCAAATGAATTCCTTCTGGCAAAAGTCTTATCTGTTAGTTTGTAACTTCCCCAACATATTAAGGAAGTCCTTTGGAAAGTGTCTATGTTGTTTATGTATAAGGGCCAGCTGTATAGCCGAGTTGCGATTACGAAATCGGCGTCCGCCGTTCGATCATAGCTCAATAGCTCAGTGCGGTTTGACCGCACCTGGTCCGTGGCTATAGTGTAGTCCAGTAGGCTCTAACCGAGCCCATTTTTTTTCGTGCTTTCCCGCTTTTTTCTGACCGCTACCATATATCCGCATATAAGGGATACTCCTAAGTGCATTGACCTTAATAAAAGAAGACCATCGAAAAGTGTTTCCAATACTTCTGTCAAGAAATTAAAAGATTGAAATATGAATATTTTGATATTGCGAATGCACTCGGCTCATTGCTTTTTTTTCTGTCCAAAATTTTTTTACAGAACTCTGTTAAAGCCTTAACAGAATTTTATAAAATGAAGTCTCAGGAGAATTTAAGTCAAAGTTCAGTTAAAATAAAACTTTTGAAAAACTTTTTTTACAAAAAATATAATAAACAAAGCATGTATTTATGTAAATTAATTAATATTTGAAAAGTCAGTATTTTTACACTACGTCATAAATGATGTTGATAAAGCGAAAGTTTGCTTGGCTACTGTGGGCAAACCATGCCCTGTGAAAAAATGAAACTAAGGCAGGGCGAATCCTCTACTAATAGCCTTTCTAACGCTGTGCAAGCTATCGATATAAGTACTTGCGTTGATATTAGTACGTTTTTTTTGAAAAGTCGCTTTCATTCTCTTTTCTTTTTGGGATATTTTTAAAAAAATCTTCGTTAATCTCCGAGGAAAAATGTGGTAATGAAGTTTCTATAAGTTAATTTAACAACTATTATATTACAGAAGCTAACCTTAAAGTTAAACGTTTTCGTTAAAGTAGTCCCCAGTTAAACAACAATTGTTATCTTGAATTAATTCCCCGTATCTCTCTATTACCTGTAGATATGTGGATGAAATGATCTTTTCCCTCTGAGTCTTTTTAATTGGAGATGGCTCGGGAGAGTGGCAATGGTGTTAAATTTTTAACTGCTTTTCCAAAAATTGTTATTCCCTACGCCTTTTGTAGCACAAGGGTTTATTAAATTTGGACGGATGTACGCAACAAGGACTTGAGATAAACCCGCCTTTTATTAGGCCGATTGATTCGGAATTACTTTTTGCATCGATCTAAGCTTGTCTGTCCATCTTTCCGTCTCCTTTTATGTGTTCAATCTACAGGCCGTAAGTGTTCGGATGCTTGAATGAACGCACAAAATCGTTTCGAATCGAACCACTTCTTCAACCTCTTTCCATGTGACGCTTTATTTTGAAAAGGCGTTATATGAATAACTGTACGGTACGGTACGTAGAGTGCGCCGTGGACCAGTATAGTGTTTTTATTTGTTTTGTTTAATTCAAATGTGTCCATTGCAGTGTTTTCCCCAGAGTCCCTTCAATTAAAGATATCTCGTGAGATTAGCTTTGGTGTTGAATTTTTTAATGTTTTTCAAAAATAATTTCTTTTTTTTCTAATAATTGATTATATGCTTAGCAGCCTTCGGGAATATTGCTATTCTGTAGCCTTCCGTTTCATTCCACAGAAGTTGTCAAAAATGCGCTTTTTTTACGGTGTGGTACAGTGGCTCTCTTCTTAACCCGAATGCTTGCAGTTTTGATTGATAACATGATGTTTATGTTCATGTTTTTGTTATTTTGTTTAAATAGAAAATGGGAAAAATTATTATTTTTACGCCTGGTAATCTCAACTCTAGTAAATTGAAATTATTTATGCTTAAATGTATTTACTCTACTGCATGTATACACCTTGCAGGTTATGCGCACTTTAGTCAGCCCTTTATTGCAATTTAAATAAATTGCTTTTGTATTCTTTAATCCTGCAATTATTACATTTGTTTTACATCAATGTATCAGTAATTTTACCAAAAAGTGTACCGCTATATATGTCTAGCTGTACTGTTTCGTCGTTAATATTGTATAGCGTTTATATTCAACTCTTATGCCTTCCAATTAACAACTTAATAAATTGTGCAACAACGATATGCAGCTTGATATGATTAAGAGAGATGCGGCCATAAGTCCATCTGCAGTAAGTGCAAAAAATCAACTGCGCTGCCATCAATGTAATCGATTTGATTGTTTTCTATATTGATACGGATTATAAATAATTGCATACGTTCCGATATCGAGCATATATTGTTTTCAAAGCTCGTGTTGACGGTGAAAAAAGGAAAGGATTTTTTATTGCAAACAGTTTCTATTGACAATTATACGGAGATTATTATTTATATTTGTTATAAATTTCTTTCTCTCTCTCTCTCTCTCTCTCTCTCTCTCTATCTATCTCTCTCTCTCTCTCTCTTTCTTTCTTTGTTTATAATATCGCGGCTTTATGAAGCAAAACTGCTTACTCTTGCATATGAAAAATTCTACATTAATTCCTTACCCACGTTCACGCACTAACGACTTATGTATGATTCCAAAGGCTTATCTATCATGCATCTTATCAAAGATTATGCCAGAGTTACGAATATTAAATCGTAAAAGGTTTAAATGAAAGAGTAAACTAAGATGGTCGTTGGTCCGTAGCTTTTGCAAGCTTTTAAAAATCAACATAAATGCGCAGTAATACCTGAGCATTAAGTAAATATGAAATTTGTAAAAATTTTTTTTTTTTAAATGAAATATTTTTTTAAGGAAATACAAATTTATTATTTATTTGCACACGGATAGCATGTGTTTGTGTATATAGGTGTATGTGTGGTAGCAATTTATGTCATATAATAAAAAAACTGTAACATATTGGTTGGCATGGGTTGATTGTGTAAGCGGCTGTCTGTATGCACGTATGTGTGTAAGCGGATGAATTTTTGTTTTCATTTAAGCTTTAACGTATTATTTATTTAGGACTTCAAATATTAAAAAGGATTTGTTTTACTACCTTTGATATCGCTTTTGCTGATTGTTATTTTTGGCGATTAATTACATATTATACGCTTGTATGTATGCATGTATGTGTAAACAAAATATATACGAAATGTAGACGCAAATGTAAATATACTTAGATATGTAGACGCGCGCGCACGCACTCAAACACACACACACACACAAACATATACATTTTAGAACTGTAGGTATCTTGGCAGGATATATACGTTTAGTGTGTGTGTGCGTGTGTGTGCAAATACGTCACACCAACATTACAATACATATTAGAATTGCATTTTAAAATAACATCAAAGCGGTCATTAGGCATGTGGAGGAGGGGAAGGGCGGAGGCTACTACAACAGTCAAATCATGCTTTGTAGTGACGATTTTTCCTTTGAGATGACAAGAAACGTTATGGTATCATGATAATACTTGCGAAAGTTACAAGGCACATACGTAAGTGCTGGCTGGAGAAGTGCTTAGGGTATGTAAGCAATCTTCATTTGTATATGCTATTAACAAATATTTGATTGTCATCACCCGATTTTCGCCAACTTTCCCCTAAGCAAGGAAAACTTTTGGCTAATAAATAATGTTAGAATAAACTTGCTTCACTTTTAATTGTTATTTTAAGGATATTGCTAAAGATTCGATTGAAAAGAGGACAAACGCAATCCCACAACCGTAAGACCATTCATGTTCAAATATTCTTCCTCATTCTCTACCCTCAGAGGCTGTTTGTTGTTTCGTTGCGTTTGTCAAACACAGAATTGCAACTTTTTTACCAAAATTTATAACTCTGTCTACGAATGCATGCCCGTCATTGCATCAAAAATAGTTAGGGCACATTTTTACTTTTCTGACAGTAGCATTAACTTCCTGCGAATCGATCTCATGGTAGTTTATTTTATTGGTTGTTTGTTTGTTTGTTTTAAATGCTTCTGAATAAACATAAACACTTTTCGAGGAAAGTTTCATTTTTGCGACCAGGAGGAAGTTTTGTGCTGATATTCCACATACCGACAAACCGTAAAACCGAAAGACGGACATCCTTAAATCGATCTAAAGTTTAATGCTGGTCAAGAATATATAAACTGTATGGTGTCGTTTGGGCGTTGCAAACGTTTTGCCAATGTAAATGTGTTCCCTTCCTGCGGCGGTCGTTATAAAAATACATATTCGTTTTTAGCTTGAATAACAAACCGCGATAATATCTCAATTAGCAAAGAGGATCCACCGCAAGAAGCGAAAAAATAAACTAAAGTTTAAATGAAAATATCGTTGACAAGCAACGGTGCTGAAGCATGGTGCTTGGAATTCCACATACAATAGCTTTATAGGGACGCCTAATATCCACCCTAGTATATAGACAGAGATGTTTGCTTTAAATAAATTGTTACGGCACAAAACATTATTCAGTTTCTATTGTCACTCATCTTTGTGTAACGTACGACAACAGTGGACGCCCTCAGCGAGTTTGTGAATAAGGAAATCTTGCACAAGATTACATGGTGGGGTTTAGATGACCGTCCATTGAAAGATAACGAACATACGAGATATTTCAAAATACATAAAGTACCGCACATTGATTGAGTAATGACACTTGGACCTGTGAAAACTCAGCCCGAGATGGATGTCTGCTTATCGGTTAAAGTTTATATACACTTGCGTTAGAAAAATATTTTATTATTCCAAACTTGAAAAAGAAACTCGAGCGTAATGAATTTGCTGACGGTGGACCCTGTGATTAGTGGTCGTTTTGAGAAGCACGAAAAGGTGACTTTTTCGGCAAGGACTTAGTATGCAAGCAGATGACTCCTACTGCTCTTAATGATGGATTCACCCCACTGAGATGAATGTGGAGCAAATCAGTGAAGCGTCATGCCTCTCCGACTGAGCACTCACTTTAACTACGGTAAACTACGATCACAAACCCTACTAACATTTGAACCCACAAACTCAGACTTGCTACTCAGCTCTATGGCACTCGAGCAAATAAATTAGAGAAACGGTATGCCTCCGTTTGTTACACTATTCAGTTAAGCGCTGAACGATAAGAGGGTTATTGTAACGCTGAAACAATGCTACATCAATACGTTGAGTTTAATATTAAACTCAAAACAATAAAATTTAATGAGTTTTCCAATTTGATTAATTCTCGTGAACTGAAAGCTGTGTTCAATTTTCTTCTTTGTACGTTTAAAAATTAAATTCGTTTTGTCTTTATACCCATCACCGAAAGATAGGGGGTATATTTATTTTGTCAAAACGTTTGCAACGCCCAGTAGCAAGCATCAGAGACTCCATAAAGTAGACATATTCTTGATACGTTACCTTGTCGATTTAACTCGACGGTGCCCCAAGACACACGGGTTAATTTTGCGTAACCGGCGCACTCCAGAGAATTAGACAAACCCTGTAAGCTAGGGGCCTAAACGATACTGGAGAAAGCAGATATTTTTATTGTGTGTGGTTCAATAAACCCCCTCTAAGGAGTGTTGAGGCCTATCATTACCTCTAATTATACGCGTTAGGAATGATAGAAACCACAACCACCACGATACACCCGGAAGGGGCGTACCCAGCAGTTAGGACTCATACATTGATTAACTGCTGCGTTCAAACTGGGGACTGGACATAGTAGCTTCCATCGTGGTTTCCACATGTACGTAAATATACAAACTTCCCCCTGAGGAATATTGGCAAGCACCAATCTGTGGTACACCAATGCTGTCACCTCTACCCACAGGTACTCGACGTAGTGATTGGACTCCTGACCTCCGTGGAGCTTAAAGTTAGACTATAAAGCCTTTAGCCTTATTTTAAGCGACATAGTCAGTCTTGCCTTCGGATTAAGCATACAATCCCGTCTAGCTAACATCGGACTACCCTTCTTCAAGATATCGGCTGTTACATCTGACATGGCGGGCGTTACCATGCTTAGTATATCAACGTATTTTGCGTAACCAGTTGCCAGCTGGTTGGTTAGTATATCCTTCTTAGCAATAGTCCATGAGAAAAGAGTGCTCCTTCCAGTGAACGCCTAAGCTATCCTTCAGAAAACATGTCGCCAAGTTATAGATAGCTAGGTTTATTGCTCATCGCTCATCAAGTCCAGTAGATAAATGTACAAAAATTTGAACGCACATTCTCTGGGCGATGCTGTAGATTTTGCGTAGAAAAATGGGAAAAATTGATCACGCCTACCCAATGCTATAGTGTGTCATAATTTAAAATTTTTTCCAAAACAAAGAAACAAGCGGTGATGGGTACAAAAGATTCGGCACGACCGAATATAATTTTCTTACTTGTTTATTTTTTAATCGAAAATCTCAAAAAAGTATTAACCATTTGCGCTCCACTACATGTGACCAATTCTTTCAAATATTTTGTCAGCCGCTTTCACGGTCGGTCGTAAAACTGAAAGGAATTTAATTTTGCAACGTTCAACTTAATTCACCGTCTCAGTCGCGCATTATCAATGGTCGGTTCTGTTTAATATGTTAAATTAGTCGTTCACCAGTCTATAGAGAAATCATTCGTTTCCCTCTCTCTCTCGGTTCCTGCTCTTTAGCACAAATTTCTCTTGCAATTCTACTCAGTATTAATTTAATGTACATCTTCATTAAATGCCTCATGTGGATCATAGTGGAAATTGTTAAAAGAAAATAAATAACTGTTTTCCGATGTAAATCCATTTAGGCTTTCATGCGCAATATTATCTAATTCGCTTTTGGGGGGATTTGCAAGGTTCGTTCAAATAATTTGACGAACTAAGCGCACAAGTTCAGATGTGCGATATTAAGTGGATTTTGAAAGACTTACTTGGATTATTAAAACTTTCTCTCAATGGTAATATACATATACATATGCAGTATAACAAAAGTGCTTAATACGCTTAAATACATTCATACAAACGCTCTTAATTATTTAAATAAAAAATTACCTCTTACGACTGTGTCTAAATTAATGTTTAGTAGTGTCATTCATAAAAGTAATTTGATCCTCATGTAAACACATACTTAAATACATATATATATATGTATATGTGTGCGTGTGTGTGTGCACACTAAAGCAGAGAAAAAGAGCCTATTAATCATAATAACGCTGCTGCAATCACAACTTTGCCAACCTGCCATTGTGTGTGAGGGTTTGATTATATGCATGCGTGGAAATTTTATCGCTTACATTGACATTTGATGTCTGCGCATTTTGAATGAATAAGAATTGAGAAATCAAGAAAAAAAGTGAGGGAAAAAAAATGAAAAACAAAAAAAAATTTTTTTATAATAATAAAAAATACACATACACATACGTACACGATACGTACGTGCATGTAAAAAAGCAGATATAAAATGCATATCGCTACCAAACACCAAAGTGGGTGCATTCACATGTCTCAAGAGCTTGTTATAGGCTCGATACATGCATACATGTATAGGTGTGTATGTACGTATGTATGTATATTTATGTATCTAAGCGTAAATGTGTGTAAGCTCGCATAAAACGGCGACAACAACAAGCAAACAACATTACTGGAATGCATTTCTTAACATTAAATGGAAGTTACATACACTCGCTCGCACATAGACGGGGCTATACACACTTGACAGAATCGCACAAGACCAAGGTCTCCTATTATACTTTACACGAGCGCGCATCTATATAAGTAATCCTATGTGTTATGTATGCATATAATACGTACATACATATATATATATACATACACATATATATATATATATATATATATATATATATGTGTGTGTTTGTATTATACCTGTATGTGTACGATACATATATATAAAAGAGGAAAAATCAATTTCTATGCGCGCCAGAGCATAACAGACCTGACGTTTTAATTTTTTCTTTGTTTTTTTTTCATTTCTTTTTCTAGCTTATTTTTTTTGAGTTTTCTGTTTAAGTGCATATTAAACATACGCAAACAAGAGCATATACATATAATTATGCGTATGTATAAGTATTTACGTGATACATGACATTTTAAGTACAGTTCACAAAAAAGTGAAATTTCTATACTCGTTTTTTTTCTTTCCCGCTCTCGTTATTTTCTCAAGTAAAACAATCGGTTTCACTAGAATGAAATTTTAATTGCATTTATATATAATAAATATATAACGTTCACCGCGCACATACATACATTGAGGTTCTTTTCTTTCTCTCTGTCGCTTGACAAATATAAAGAAATATCTATGTGTTCATAAGCACGAGTATCTGTACGTGTGACTCGTCGCTCCAGCAATGAGACCAGCTTCCTAAAGGGGAAGTTTATTAAAGCGATATATTTGCTTAAGGCCATTAAAGACCGCTACAGCGTGCGGTTGTGGGACTGAGAAAAGCAAAAAAGCAAAGAAAAAACCCAAAAAAATTTAACCAACCATGTCTAATGTGTTGAGGTTTCAAGTGGAATTATATTAATTTGTGACAAAATAAACGAGAAAGCTCCGCTGGTAAATGACCACATTTCACATTTTACTCACTGGCTGCATAGGTATTAACTTCTTTTACGATCATGCAGAGAAAATATGTTTTACAAATTTTGTCAGCTCGTTGGCAATAAGTAGAAGTACGCATAGCAAACTCAGATATAGGCACGTCTCATTGTCCCTCTTTCCTTCCTTTCCAATGAACGAAGAAATAATCCCAGTCTAAAGTCGAAGCTCGGATACCCAACATTCTAATCTTTCTATAGGGAAATCTATGAAAATTGAAATTTGAAGAAAAGTTCTGCTTTATACTACGTAGACATTATACGACTAATAAACGGTAATAGGTAAGACAGTGTGTGTAACGTGTATAATGTGGTTTTCAATTAATTATTTTATCGTAATCGACTTCAATACAACCGTATTCCTAATTGTAATGGCAGCCTGCTAGATCTTTGCTTTGCTAATTTCCCGGAGATAGCTTTAAATGGCTGTCCATCATTCAGTTTACCTGGGGATCCGTATCATCCAACAATTTACATCTCCTTCACATCTATCTACCACATAATCTCAACATCGGACTCTTTAAATTCTATCAAAACAACCAACCATCATACGCGCGATTTGCCTATGCCGGGTTCAAAGTAACTTGCATTCTCAACATCTTACTAAGATTCGAAGATCGACTGGTGTTATTTACTGTTATCGCTTGCTCAGCTTTTGCATGTTTACAAGGGCGTAGGGGTTCATTCGCAATTCGGATCTGTAGCGACTGTGGGTGTGCCTCTGCACTAGATGTGTAAACACTTTTTTTTTCTCCTCTCCTTCTCTTTCCTGGTTTGTTTTTCTTTGCTTCTCTTTGTTTACTTTGTAGCAGTTTTTAGTAATAATTAGTATAAGATTTACTTTTCAGAGTGGATTGAATGCGGCTGTGAATCCACTTTAGCTGGCTTTCATGTGTAAATTAATAAATAAATAAATAACTTTTGGAAATCGGCAAACAATGCGCTTCTACATTATGTCAACATACACATAGTAACCATAGTAGTTTACTTTTGTTGTACCCTACCCCACTTGTGGTACAAGGGTAGATGAAGTTTATGCGGGCGCATGACTTGAGAAGGACTTGAGATAGAGTCAATTTTTACTATATCGATCGATTCAGGATCTCCTTCCAAGTCGATCTAAGCCTGTCCATCTGCCTTTCTTGGTTTCTTTTGCCATAAATTGTGTAATGTTTTGATGAAATTTGGTACGCTGACGTGTTTTGACTTAAGGACGAACGCTGTTAAAACTGGTTGGTTGAAATCGCTTTTCAACCATTTCGACTATAACGTTTATATTGAGGGGACTTTGTATGAATAACTGCGGGGTGGTGTAGGTTGTTTAATGGGCCACACTGGTGTTTTTATTTGTTATTTTTATCGCTTTGATGGATACGGGGATCAGTTTACGATTCTCATTATCGAGCTAGTTCACGTGACGAAACACAAAAACAGTACAAATATGAAATTTCACATTCGATATCAAGCGAAATTCATACACTATCGGGCACCATAAACTGATTACTCGCTAACATTACTCGAGCGAGAACTATCAACGACAAAATTGACATTTACGTTGGAGCTGGCTCGACGACAAGAACCGTAAACGAATCCCAGATTAAAATGCGCACCATTTTCCTATTTGTTTAGCGTTTGAGCTTTAAACGAATCTATTGATAGCAATGCGTTGTCTTCAATGACGATCTTTCAATTCATGGGGAATCCGATCGAGCTACTTAGCACGTCCGCTGCATTTCAGCGTACGTTCTTAAGGAGTTGGGCGAGGTTTAAGCTTGTCTGTCCGTCCGTCTGCCTTGTTTTTTTGCGTTCAGCCTACAGACTGCAGTTTTTGAGATATATTTGGTGAAATTTGATACATTGACGTTGTTTTTGACCCAAGGATGAATGCTGTCGAAAATGATTTTGATCGGTCAATCTTTTCAACCATTTCCCGTATAAAGCCTTTTACACAAAAATTATTATTTTTAAATTAATTTATTTTTTAATTTAAATTATTATTTGTAAAATATCCCACGTATCTCTCCTGCAGATGAAATGAATTCTGTTGAATTTCAAGTTAAACAGTGATCAAAATGCATGCAAGCACCTAATATATCAAACTACTATTATATTAGTGGCAAGTCGGTGTTCGCAGGTTTAAATGTCAGAGCGGCAGAGTATATTTAGTCGTAACTATGGTGAGAGCTGCGCAATTAGTAAAGGCCTAGCACTTAACAATCGAACACACACTCATTAAATTGCGGTTACTCTCTACCTCTTTCTTTTTCATTTGAAACGTCACCGCTTTAAACGCATAGAAGACACCCTCTAAGTGATTGGTCATAGTAAAAACAAAGGATATTAGGTTTGGCTCTAATTAAAATAAGTTCTTTCTTATCAAAGTCGTCAATCGCCCTATCCAAGTTAACAGACTGATATTCAATCGTCAGGCGATTCGGTGACATTTCATCAAACTTTGTGCTTCTTAAAGTTACACCTAATAACATATTGCTTATAAAATTTAAGAACAAAACGGTTTTCGTTAAACTTGTAAACGTTGACACGTTTGCGATAGCAGTGTTAGTACATACAATACAACATAATTAATGTAACAGGGCGATTGAACAATAGCACAATTTTACAGTTCTATCACACCACATTTGTGGGCTAACTAACCTCATTACCAAATACTAGCGGATATTTTCATGCGGGTGTTTCTTCGAAATTTTTCCACTTCTTTAGGTAGAGTGGATTTCTTCCTAAAGGCTCCTTCTAATATTAGATGAAATAAAAGAATTTCAGGAACTTGTACATTATATTACCTGTCCATTTATGACATTTCAGGATTAAATTATTAATCAATATTTTCTAGACTACTTATCAATCAATGTCAATAAGATATTGAAATTTTTGTATTGAAAACACAGGCATGTTGTATGAGGATGAGAAAAAGAATATTTCTTTCGAAGAATTGCCTACATTTTTCTCACCTGTCTGGCAATCTATGGATGCCACGCCTTCATGAAATATGGCCTTCTTGCCACGAATCATTCTTCGACTCGTTTTTTTCACATCTTCGTACTAATCAATGCATTGCTAATCGGTGCAAGCAAATTTTAGTCGGAAAGACTCAACCCTGATGAGCAAGTCGCATGAACTAACTATTTCCAGTTAAGTGCTTCCGACGCATCGCGAACTGTTCTTGCCGTACAGATGGATGCACGGGAAAAAAGAACTATTTTGTTAATATTCTGATCGTTTCTTGAACATCGGACGGTTTGAATCGATAAATGGCGGTTAGTAGCAAGCAGTAGGAGTTCAATATTAATCGTCTCACCACACTTTTAGAGACCACGTCCTTCTAGTCCCATCAAAGACAGAGTATCGTCTTCTTGCCATAGCGATTCAGGTTTGTAATAGACGTGGATGGAACTATTTATGGGCTTTTGTGCCTGTGATTCTCAAATAGATCTACTTTTCAGCCCGAATAATGGCAGGATGAAAGACGACTTCCGATGAATGAAAACTTGACATTTTCATAGTTATTTGCTTTTTGTATCTTGAGATTGAATGGATTTAATCAATGAGAAGACTTCGTAGTCTTTTTCCTCCCTTGCGATATGTATTGATGTTACGACGGATTATTGTTATCAAGTGTTCAAGTTATCAAAAAAAAAAAAAAACATACCTACAAACAGCTAAGGTCATCTACAGCCAAATTCCGATTGCATATTGGTAAGCGGTAATATAATCCGCAAAGTGATCTAAAAGTAAAACAATAAAGCCCTTGAGTGTTTTAAACAGACTTTAGCGACCTACGAAAATGTAGCTCAGCAATGCAATCAAAATTTTAGTAAGTTCGTAAACGTGGACGATTATAAAGATATTATCATTAATATTAAACATGAAAATCGTTATTGTCCTGGTACCAAGATATCTCCGCATTTTACAAAAACACATGTCTGCAGAAGTTTTACACGAAAAGCTCAAGATATGCGTGCAAATTACAGGAAATTAATAAGGAATACTCGGCAGACATTGAGGTAAGCACTGCCAGTAGTAAAAATAAAAAAAAGGAAAGAAGGAATGAAAAAAAAATCGAAAAAAGACAACAACAACTACGACAACAGCAAGGGCTATATGACAGGATATAAAACAGGCGAAGTAAAAGAGAATTTGATGAGACCGTTCGTTGTAATAGGTTTTTTCATGCAAATTTTAAATATGTGTGTATGTGCTTGTATATTACTACAATATATATAATTACATTAGACGTCATAACGAAGCCGTAGACGAAACCTCATGATGATTGGTGGTCTCAAAAAATGTGGTGGCATTTTTTACTTTTTTTTTGCTTACCTACGCTTAAATCAAATTTGTTCACATAAAATATTGCATTTGAAAAGGGGTTAGAAATAAGATTTTCATAAAGAAAATGGCGGTTTATATCATAGATAAATAAGCGAGAAACTTGTATTTAGCTTACGGCACATTTCAAATATCCACCACTAACTTATGTCTCTGAGAAACATTTGTTTCAAGTCTCAAATCAATCAATATCTGTGGAAGATTTACGCACATGTATACAGAATATATAAAGAATGTCGCTTCGATTGGACTTTTAGGTAATTGAACGAACATTTGTTGGGGGGAGGAGTTTCCTTCGTACTTTAACATTTGATCTAAGAACCCTATTTAGTCCTATTTCCATATGCTATTTAATTCTGGAGGCGGTTCAGAAACTCTGAAAGCATGTGTCGATGTATGGAAGGACGGACGTAAACAATAGAGTCTGATTATTTCGTTGTCGATAAATGGCGGCATTTAAGGTCATGTGTTCAAAATAGGTGGAAAACATTGTTTAGCCTAGATTTTTACGTAATTGAAGGAATGGTTTTGAGGAACTGCCCCGCCCATCTTTTAACGCCTTATCTGAGAACACTAATTAAGGGACTAATTCTCTTACATTTCCATATGCTTTTCTAATTCTGGCGATGCCCTAGGAACTCTAAAAGATGATTGAAGTGGACGGACAGATGGACGAAAACAATGAAATCTGAGTTTTCCTTTGCCGATACATGGTGACATTTAAGATCATTATTCGTTGGAACTCTAAAAGCATGGATGGACAGACGGACGTAAAAAATAAAGTCTCAATATTCCTTTTTTATTTATTTATTCCTATAGTGTTTTTGTCTGCATGCAAAAGCATATCAAAGCACAAGCCGCTAACCCGGTTTCCCTTGACTCATAATACGTGCGTAACTTGTAGTTATTCGCGAATATTTCAAACTGAATGAATGAATGGCTAAACGAAACTGAATGAATCTAAATGACACATTTCGTTGCTTTTGTGAACATAAAACCGAAATTTATGAAATATAAACAACAGAAGAGTAATTTTTGGTTTGTTGCTATGGAAATTGAAATTGAAAAACACACGAAATTGTTCCGCTCATTAAGCATTTCAGCAAAATATGAAATTTCGGTTTAAAAACTCACGAATTTCGAAATTTAATTTAAAAAAGTTTATTAAAAAGAAGAGATCAATGAAGCATTTAAAGTCAATAAAAAAAAAGAGGAAAATTAGAAACCAAGCCCTCAAGTCATTAGCATTTAACCACAATTTATTATTTTTCAATATAAAATAAATATACAGGAGAGTGACATTAAATTAAAAGTTGAACATCCTTTTATCTCTGCGAGCGCATTTCACTTCACTTGTTTACCGGTTTTTTATAGCATGACTTCCTTAAACATTTGTTTACTAAAAGATTTAAAAAAAAAAGGAAAAAAAGGAAAAAAAGGAACAAAAAATGAAAGAACGAAAGAGAATGTAATTCATTCGGTCATTGTTCCACAGCATATGTTGAATTTTAAATATA
This sequence comes from Glossina pallidipes, assembly GCA_000688715.1. Lineage (NCBI taxonomy): Eukaryota > Metazoa > Arthropoda > Insecta > Diptera > Glossinidae > Glossina > Glossina pallidipes. The sequence continues at coordinate 1,168,472 of KK499769.1, forward strand.
TATATACTTTTTCCACTTTTTTTTATATTGCCTCACGTATCCACAACTGTTGACGATTCTTTTGTATGAAACTGTCAAGTCATATCACATCACATCTCATCACCGATGTGACTGTTTGTCCTTCTTCTTTTTTTTTTAAATGTCTACCAGTTTTATTTCCTTACCTCACTTGGAGAGCGCAATAAATTTGCAACAGCGGGGAGAGTTAAGCAAAGAGTCATTTGTTTTTTGCGTTTCTTGCGCTTTTTGCTTAATTTTATGAATAGTTCTTACTGCTTGCAATTTTATTAGGAAGCAATGTTCGCATTTTTAGAAAGTTTCTTTTGCCTCCAAAAGTCAAAAAGAATTTAAAATATTTTAAGCACAGCAAAAACCAATTTGAATACCCTACACCATCCCGCAGTCATTCATATAATGACTTTTCAAAATATGGCATTACATGGGAAGCAATCGAAAAAGTACTCCGATCGTAACCATTTTCAACAACATTCGTCCTTGGATCGAAACACGCCGATATGCCAAATTTCATGGAAATACTTCAAAAATTGCAGTCTGGAGTTTCAACAAAAGAAGACCATGCGGACAGAAGGACAGACGAACTTTGATCGGTTCACAATCAGTAATGGAAGATTGGTCGATCTCAAGCCCTTCCGGATGTTACATACATCTGCACAAACTTAAATTTGTGACACAAGAGGGATATGGTGTAATGAAAACAGCATGGGCCTCAGGACGACTCGCGTATACTCATCACTTACGCCGATTAAAAGTAACATCTTTGTTTTGTTTTAACTGTCAGCCATTTGGAATGACATTTCTATTCGTCGAATTCGTGGATTACTGATGAAAATTGCAAATTTTCTAACAAAAAGTTTTGTTTCACTTAAAATAGTGTCAGCTATAAGGAGGATTGGTTTTGCTGCTAAGCAAATCACTCTCGGTTTAACAACTAGTGGCCTGGTGTCAACATTGCCTTTAGCGTAAAATCGAACCAGTATCTCGAAAGTGTTAAAACTTTTTCTCTTAAGTCACGCGGCTAAATGAATACTTTCCCTTCCTTAGGTTCGGAGCATCCTAATGGGCATCTGTGTCGAATTCCATAGCATTCATTTTCAGCATCCAATCAAAATCAGTTTTATCTCTTCAATCAAACCAAAACTCTGTGTAATCGGAGCGACTCTTGGTGCTTCCCAGAATAACTAGAACTCACAGTTACGCAAATAGAGAAATTCCAAAATGATATGAGCTATAATTCTTGTGAGAAAGTATCATAGGAACAGCAAAGTGCGAGAAGATGCATTATTGCATCATACAACAATCATGAGTTGACTATGCATAATTTTGAGAAACAACTCCACGCAAACTAAGCACAATCCTCTGATAACATTATATAGTGGAATGTGAATAGTTTAACATGACCAAAGGAATTCCTGATGCAGCGTAAGGCGAACTTAGTCTAATTCTATCTTTCGAGATCAGTAGTAAGTTAACATTGGCGTGCAAATTTGAGCCGACTATTACTTGCATATTATTCTTGGTACTGTGAAGAAAACAGAAATCCAAAAGGCACCTTAAACCGTATGTCGCAATTTTATTTCTTAACTTGAACATGAAAGTAGGCGAGCTTCTCTCTGAAGTGCGTTAAAAGCAGCAGCAAGTACCAGCAAAATATGAAGGAAAAAATGGTAAAACTTTATAAAAAGGTGTGTTAGTTTTTGCTACAAACATCACCAGAGTTATATTAGATTTGTCGAATGTTCGTACCGTATAGAAATGCGCGCCGTCGATACCATAAAGTATTTATAATTTTTCCAAACTATATTTTCACAGATGCCTTACTTTGTAACTTTAATTTGAACTTTAAGTTTTTTGTCAGTAAAACCTAAATATTTTTGTCGAAAACCACTTAAATCGGATTAAGACATATATGCGAACACGTCCTCTAAAGCTCTTGCCGTGTTTCCAACTACTCGTTTCGCCTGGATAATACAGTACTGCAACCCGTCTGCCCGCTTTAGTGAACAACGCAACTGACTATTAAATCAATATGTGAAGTCTATGAGTGTTTTGTTGTGTGTATATACATATAACACGTACACATACATATATATGTCTATATGGAGAAAGATCCATTGGACTCGCCCAAGCTTTAGGATTCCAATGAGTCCCGCCACCATCTTAGACGGTCTGTAGATGGCAGCGTATTCGCACAGCATATGATGGGACATCTGCATGGATCGGTAGCAGACGTGTCTATATTTTTCAGGTAATATCTGAGGGAGTTATAACACCTGTAAAAGGCGGTTGCGAGACATATGTCGCGTCTTCGTAGTTCCAATAGCTTATGTTCTATGCCGAATGATTTAATAACTACGTACCCGTGCATTCTGCTTCCAATGCTTTGCTGATTTTTTCTGCGCTCATTACCAGTCACTTAACACCGCTCCTTGGTACGCCTTAGAAAGATTAAAAAAAAAGTTTGGAACGCTTCAGGAGTTTGCATGTTATCCTTGCGCATAGCCACGCTTATCTTCTCTCTATTATTCCAATGTGTTCTGCATATGTCGGCATATGTTCTTTACCGCAGCAAGAATATAAAGTACATTAAGCAAATACCTAGTAGTGTAGCTTGAGAGCAGTTGCTTACAAAGTGCCTCCAATTCACACAAAAATATTCGCCCAATCAAAAACAAAGAATAGTGGGTGAAACTGCCTGTACATGTTTTTTTTTTAAATCGTGTGCTTAGTAGCAGTTGAAAATGACTTTCATATATATTTACCTATTAATTGCGTTTTTAAAAGGCGCTTTAACTAAATTTTCATTGTAATTTCCAATCAGTATGGATTGGCTTCGGAAATAAATCATTTGCTGTCCAATGCCCAAAAAGAAAAAATGTTGTTTATGTTTATCGGCTATTAGCGAAGTTTGCTTTGAATGTGTAAAGAGTTAGGAGTCAGTCACGTGTTTTGATATTAAAATTTAAAAAAAAGGTAAGACCATTATAGTCGGGCAAGGCCGACCATCATATACCCTACAACACTTCGCCTAATACTGTTACTTGTTGGTTTCATGACATTAAAGTCTAAAAAATAGACCTATGTGATCCAAATCCCGCATCGTTAATTTTTGTGCTAAATTGTTGCTGTGGATCAATTTTCATCAGAAGTTAAGCCTTGTTCTGAAAGGTTACTATTCATGCGAAATTTTACATGGGATGGGATCGAAGAATTAGACCCATGTGGATGAAATTCGCTCCACTTCATTTCCATGTCAAATTACTACGATGAACAAATTTTCATCATAAAACATTAACAATTAACCCTTTTTGGCATATAAGGGCTTGCGTTTCCTTAGAATCCTTATATGCGGTGGTCACCAGAAAATGGATCTGCGTGGTCCAAATTCGATAAGGTTGTTTCAACGTCAATTTGCGAACCAATTTTCATCACTAAATGTTAAAAATTATTATATAAAGATTCAGTTTACATAGGAGCGAACGAAGGATTATGAGAGGGGGCTAAAAAAATTTCTCCCGGCCGAACCAACCTTTTCACATCAACTTGGAATGCCGAAATACGACTGTTACTCATAGATTTTTGTGGAGAAGTTTTGAAAATTCGAATTTTCTTTCATATAAGGCGTTATATGAAGACAGGTCGAAAAAGTGGACTGATCCGAACCATTTTCAATAGCGTTTGTCCTTGGATTATGCACGTCGGTGTACCCATATTCATGAAAGATCTGCAAATTCCAACCTTCGTACGAAAATACATGAGCAGACATTAGACTGTAAGACGGACAGACATGTGTCAGTATAATAAAAAGTGAGCATATCTTAATATCTTCTGGGTGTTACGTACGTCCACACAAATTTATTGCCGCAAGTAATGTAGGGCTTAGAAATCAAAAAGTAGACTTAATCGATTTGGCAAGTGAAGCGTTCGTTCGTTATGATCTGCGATCAGTGTATATGGAGTAAATGAGCTTTTGTTGCCCCGAACGTTGTAATGAAATATCGTATGCCAGCCAGTGCTAGTGGATACTAATGAATGATGAAGGATGAAATTCCTTCTTATATTTGCTTAGAAATGAGTTTATGGAAATAATTTGAATAAAATTTTTGCTACAATTCGGAAAAAAGTATATGACGCGCACATCGCAGTACGAATATAAGCGAAGCACTGTTATATAATTATGTTGCAAATGTGAAACGAGTTGATATCTATTGCAAAAGTTTTTGTGGTGCACGGTATGCATTAGTAAAACTCTTTAACTTATTTATCAATGTGTTTTATTCTCTTTATTTGGGACCGCAGCTGGTGCGGCATTAAGTTTAAGCATTTTAATTAACTACGAAATGTTACGTTTGCCGAATGCTTTCCACTCTTCTCTATGCACAGAATTTTAATTAAGTTTAATAACTTGCCACGCTCTACTCTACTATATATATATATACATATATATATACATATATGTATATATATATATACGTATGCTGGAGACAATTTCGATATCGATTCCATTAGCTAATGTCTATATACGTAGATGTTTGCGTGCACATACATAAATGCTATAAAACAAAAATCTCTATGGTTTCCTCCGGATAAAATATGAGAAAAACAATTTAAAATTAAAAGCATAGAGGAATGAAAACAAATAAATGCGGGTACCCCTAGCATATGAAAACCTTGCACGCACATACGTGTCGCATGGCATGGCATTTCAACTAATTGCACTTGGGAATGTTACAATATTTTTCTGAATATAATAATAACCACAGCACCTCTCTTGCGGCACCATAATGTTTATTTTGGCGGTTGGTTTGGGTTAATAATTAAAATTTTAATACGAAAATAAACAAAAACTGCAACTGTTGTTTATTTCCATCTTTCCGTCGTATAAATTTAACTTATCGCATACTCTAGGCTTTTTTTTCAAAATCATTTCCAATTTTTGAAATTCTAGTCGATGCAACATAATCCCATAAAGACCAGTCAGCCAGTGCTATGTCAATTGATTATTAAATAATTTCATTGACAAAGAAAAACTTCCAAAGACATTAAAAACAAATGAGTCACAAAGCGAGTTAATAGAAACAAATGACGAAACGCGGCACATGAGGAATATGAGACAAAGTCGTTATTGTTTAGCTGCCTTGAAAAAGCGCAGCAAAAGTGAAAAATGAGAAGCCAACCACTACACTGTAGTGAGTAAAGAAATCAAAACAATCTATGTATTCGGTTGGCGAAAAAGTATTGCATACTCGTATTTCTTCTTGACCTATTTCGTGGACTATTTAGGCCAAGGGTGTCTTATAGCTGCCGATATCGAGTACACTCGACAGCTGTCGATCATGGACTTACTGCTATCGATATAAAAAATGCATTTTTGAATCCCACACCAATTGTGGACAAGGATAAATTGAGTTTGTGTGAATGCATGCAGTACCCAGAAGGACTTGAGATAGACCCGCATATTATTACACCGATCGAGTCAGAATGATTTTCTGGATCGATCTAAGCTGGTCTGTCCACCTATCTGTCTTATTCCTTGCGTTCAACTTCAGGCCGCAATTTTGAAGATATTTTAATGAAAGCTACAAACACCGACATGTTTTGGCCCAAACACGAACGCTATAGAAAATGACATCTTATTTTGACAAGATGTTATATTAGTAACTGAAAATTTGTGTATGGTGTTTAATGGGAGGCCGCGGGCCATAATAGTGTTTTCACTAGTGCTTACTATCGAACGAAACCATTCTTCGATCGTAAAATTGCTGTCGATTACGATCGAGGTTACTCGACACCGACAAACACAAACCAGTTACAGGTTGCCACAGGCCCGACTCGACCATCGATCCCGACCACTTGAAACTGAATTCTAACCAAAGCCTTAATTGAAGAGCACCTCCGCAATAATGTTTGACAGTTTAAGTAAATCGCAGCCAACAGTTGAAAGTCCTTTAAAACGAGGATGCCTTCCAACTTCCCACACGCATGCTGGGGAGACTGTTTCATTTGGTTGAGATTTTTCATTTTTATTTCTCTCTCTTCCGTCCCGCATTGCTTACATAAAGTGTAATCAAAAGTCAAAAGAAAGGATAACATGTTTTGCGCTCCATACGAACCTACGTTTATTTCAACCTATTACAATGCAGCAGATTCTTCATGAGTTTAAAGAACGTCATTTAAGACAACGACTTGTCAAAATTAAGCGTTATATTTGTAGCGATTGAAAATGTGATCTTGTCCGACCATTTCTAATAGCGTCTGTCCTTGACGCCAAAACCTGTCAGTGTGCCAGATTTAATCAAAATATTTCACAACTTACTGCCTAAAAGTTGGGCACCAGAAAACAAGACGGACATATGAACAGACAAGCTTTGGTCGGTTTAGAAAACGATTCTAAATCGATCGGTGTAATGAAAGGTAATCTACCTGAAGTTCTTCTGGGTGTTGCATACATTCTCACAAATTTAATATATCCTTGTACCGCAAGTAGCGTAGAATAGAAAACAAAAAGAATTTTAGAACCTTATTTTATTGAGGAAACTCTACGTCCTCCTCGTCATTTGTGGGGAATTATTGCAGAACCAAATACAAGTCCTAGCGGGTACCACTTTTATGCGTTACTTGTTTCGAAATTCGCATAAAACGTCTACAATGACAAAATTTCGAAACCGTCAGGGTGAGACTACAAGCTTATCGAACGAAATAAGAAAACATGTAGACATAGATAGTTAAATTTCTCTTCTTCTCTTTTTAATACAAAAAAACGAACTTTTGCTTCACCGCATCGCATTAAAGAAAAAAAAGCGAAATCCAAAGCAAAAGCGAAATTACTTTCCCGTCAATCTATTATTTGTTCGTTTGCATCAAAGAATTTATTCATTTTTAACTGTGCCTTAGAAAATTTTTATAATAATTACCGTTAGAAGAGTAATTGTCTTGAGAAAAGTTAAACGAAAAATTTCCCATAAGAAAGTTTTTTCTAATAAAGTTTTGATTTTCTGAAAAACTGAAGCACTAAGAAGAGAAAAATTTAATTCAAGTAAAAATCAAAAAAACAAAACAACCAAAGCAGATCATTCACTTTAGAAGTATAATAAGTAAAAGACATTTTTACTTTTTACAAGGGAATGAAAGTAGGTCGGCCCTTGAGTCAATTCGACTAACGAATTGATTGCTTTACCTCAACTGACTTATCTCTGATGCATGGAAATGATACAAATGCAAAAGCTGAAGAAGTCGGCTAAACAACTGGGTGTAAGGATCCCCTAAAGTATTTCTTATTAATAGAACCGTGACTTCATTCTTATGCCTTTTAAATGTGCACAAAGTATTGAGCCGAAGAAAAGAGTGTTTTTTGCAAAGAAACGCTAGCGCATGTACTTGAAAAAGTTGCTATAAGAGGAATTTTTCACACAACCTGCAAAGCTGTTCTTCTTCTTCTATAAACGTCATCTACAGTTATACTTGCAAACCTTAGTTTTCTATTTTAAGCTAAGAAGCTGCCAAAGCTTCAACGATTTACCACGGCCTGATGGATGCACTCGTACCTCAAGCTGAACCTATGTATATATTAAGTGCGTAAACTAAATTCTATCCATTGAAATTGATTGGTTTATAAAGCAAACTACGATGCACTTAAAAAGTGGTTCGGCAGACATTGTAGAAAAAATTTTAAACTTGAAAGCGGCTAAAATTCGCATACATCTGTTCGTCTCCAGAGACAGCAACCACAAGGGGTGGCGTATTCTTTAGACCTGTTTCCAGTCATATTTAGTAGGTCAGTCGCTCTGCAAAATTAGACACCGTGGAAGTAGGTCGATGACAATTTCCGCTCGAAGTCACGAAGTCTCCGCCGCGCTGCCCGCTAGGAGACAAAAGATCATAGATACTGATGGTGAATACTTTGATTACTAAGCTTTGTCACGAGTATATAGAGTGTATGAAGAGATTACAAAGAGTATATATATATATATATATATATATATATATATCTCGATTATAGCAATTTAAAGTTCGAGTTGCTTGAAATCAGATATATTGACATTCAGATATATATGCATATCGTACATCAGCGATACAGATATTCACTTGTGATTACACAGATAAATGTATGTATGTATATGTGATTTCTATGATCCGGCACATTCAAGTAGTTTAACCGGGAGAAAAAAATTTAATTTACACCTATTATTAGCCGTTAATTACAACGATCCTAACATGCTGTTTCAGCTGTGAGCATGTGTTTTCGCACAGGACTGTCTCTCTGTCTCTAGTCAATATTGTTACTGTTGTAGGCAAAAAAATGTAGTCCCTAGTAAACCTTATAGAGCGAAGATCGCACACATTTCCAAACCCCATCCCGAGCTATCAGCTGGAATTTTATGTAAAATTTCTTTTCACGGACCAACGATATTCCAAGCGGGCAAGTTCGGAATCTTATAAAAGGGACCTCTCATCCAAAGTGCTTATAAATTATGGAGCCTTTAATAATGCTTTCTACGCTTTTTAAGCGAAAAGACAAGTTGAATATAACGGCATTTTAATTGGCTTTAAAAAAAACCAAAGTTACGTAAACAGCGTATTGTTTATGGATCAGTGTATCAGACAGAAGTTTGCTTTTTTTATAAAATGATTTTGGTGCCTTCACCTCCTCCCATAAAAAAAAGCACATAAGAAAATTACATTCGACTGTGGCCGAATCGTCTACATGCACCGTCGTTAACTTAAAATAAAATTTACAAATTGTTATTGTTGTAGTGCTCGAGTGATGAGTGAAAACCTAATTTGCTCACTTTGGAGAGAGAGCTGCTCTCAATTTACTTGAGCCTGAAATCTTAACCGTTGTGATCAAGAGAATGTCTCTTACACGAATCCACAGAGGCTGACAGTTTGAGGGACAGTCATGCTTAAATGCACTCAATTTTCTATGCTGATCAGAAATACATATATTTTATGGAGTTAGTGAAGCTTCCTTCTGCACGTTGCAAATGCTTTCACATGACAACATGAATATTTCCCACCGCCTCCTATATTTCAGCAGCGTTGGGTAGGGGAGTATGGCGCGATTGTTATCAAAATATATCACCTAAAGCATCAAACGTAAGCATAAATATTTCGATATTTTTTACGCATCGTCGAAAGGTGGAGGTATGTTGTCTATGTTGAAACGTCTGCAACGCGTAGAAGAAAGCTCGAGAAACCACATAAATATTTTTGATTAGCATTCAGCTCTAATTGGATTTATCCGCCTGTCTATTTGTCCTGTCTGTCGTGTAAGGTCTTCGGTAAATATTGTCCTGGTTGCAAATATGGAGCTATCGCGTTCAGATTTGGCAGCAAGAAAGAGCTCGAAAGTTGTTGCAAGCAAGTTGGTGCTCACAGCGCGCCATATGCTGAGAATAACTTTGTCTGTAAATGCGAAACAATCGGTTTTTTGCTGATCGCTCATATCCTTAGCTCATAGATATAGAAAGGAATCGATAAAAATCGTCCACGTGTCCACGCATTAGTACAAAGTAATTCAATTTCTTTTTTGACGTTGCGTACAAAAGACTCGGTCATAGCCAAATGTAATTTCCTTACTTTTTTTTCTTCCTTTTCGTAAAGTTAGAAAATTAACTATATATCCATGAGTAGCCATGGATTACTAAAGTTGCAAATATGTGACAAATTATAAATTTTGTGTAAAAATCTGTGTGCCATCAATGCTTGCTCTGCGGATATGTTGTTCAAACGTACATAATAAAGACTACTGCCATTGCGCCAGGATGTATGCATTCCCATATACATATGTGGATACTGTGTTATGCTACGCTAAAGCTGAAGCTCACATATCGCGGTGTACTTTTTGCATGAACAATACTTCCATGTCTGCTTTGTTACAGTTAACGTAGTGTGCTGCCATTGTTGCAGAAATAAATTTTGTAAAGCCTTCTTGCAAAAATCGCAAAAAACAATAGGTGGTGGATACGTGCCAGAAAAATTGGTCTAATTCCAATACAACTTTTTCTCGTAGTAAGCCGGTTTTATACTCTATTGTATCGCTTACGGTACGATGGTACAATGGTATGTTAAACCAGTGCGGATGTATGCAACAGCCAGACGGATTTGAGATAAACTCATCTTACATTATATTATGATTGATTTAGAAAGTGATTCTGTTGCAAGCTTGCCCGTCGATCTATCCGTCCGTTCGTCTTGTGCTCTTGTGTTCAACCTACACGAAGTCGTTTTTGAGATATTTTCATGGAAATTGGACACTGACGTGTTTCGACCCAAGGACGGATGTTATTAAAAATGGTTAAGGTCGGATCGCAATTTCGACAACTTTTCACTTATTCCACTTTCTCACTTATTGTCATTTCGAAAATTGGAAAGTGTATTGAATTTATTAATACGTTTGCAGGAGAAAACCTCGGGTGCCTCATATATATATACACACATACGTAGATATACATGTGCGTGATACACCTAATTCTCTTTTTACACGATAGATACGTTCCCAAAAACTACGTGTAAAAAGAAATTAGGTGTAAACAATATTAAAAAGTTCTTGTTAGAGTTCACCTAATTTATTTCGTGCTTACAAATTTTAATTCGTTAAATATTTTATAAAAAATAACTTCTACTTTGGAAAAAGGGAATTATATCTGAAATTCATAAATATTAAAAATCGTGTTAAAACAAAATAATTCGTGTAAAAAAAGAATGTTTTTCTTTTGAATTCGTGTTAAATCAAATTCGTGTAAAAAAATCGTGTAAAAGACATCGTGTAAAAAGAAACTTGGGTGTATATACATTCTCCTTGTCCCAAGGATTAAAATATTGGCAGTAAATTTGCCAAGAACATAAGAGGTTCTTGCACTTGAGCATTAACATTGGAAATGAGCCAAATCGGTCAAAGAACAAGCCCACAATACAGTTTGAACCTAAGCAAAATTTTATCGAATTTGAAGACTTTACTTTTTTCCAGCTTTTTTCGATCCTCTTTTCAAGATAAAGTCGATGTGGATCTACAAGTTTCGGTCACATTTGAATACAAATTTTTTTTCTTCTTTTTTTGTTTTTTTCTTGCGTGTATGTATATTATCTATGAATGAATTTATTATTATTCAGCCTGAGCAGACAAGATCTTATTCATCAATCTATGGATACGTACGCTTTTTACGTAACGAAGAACAAAAGGCAGTTGATGTGACATGTGGGTTAAATTTATTAAGTTCATTACTCTTCAGAAAAAATGGGAAGCATTTTATTTTGTAACATTTAAATAAAATTTATTTTAACAAATTGCTACGTATTTTATTACCGTCGACTGAACGTAATCATGGGAATGATTAACGATAATGCACATAAGAACGTTTATGTATATAGAGTTTATTAAAAATGCTGAAAAAAAAGAAAAATTTTAATTTATAGACAGAGTTCTTGACATAATTACTAAAATAATATATAATTTAATAAATTAATAAAAATTTAAGTGAAAATTAATTAAATGCCTTATGCCTTATGACAAATTTCGAACAATCACTGGCCCACTGGATATAAAATATTTATTAGTGAAATGCCATTCATTGCGTTGAGTTCATGCATAATTTGTGTAATTGTGTTCGCTGCTTGCCCGAATCGCCCATTAAGTCGCACAGTTGTAATTTATACTAGTCTTCTCGTCACACACTCACACATCTAACACACGCATGAAGTATGATATTATGTCACAAAACGAATTTTTTCAACATAATATTTTCCACTTTTTATATCCAACACCGCTTACGTTGCGAGGTATATTAAGTTTGTGTGGTTGTATGGTAACACGCACAGAAGAACTTAAGGTAGACCAATGCTTTGCTAAAACTATCGATTCAAAATCATTTTCTCAACAATGTGCCTTAGAATAAATAAGAAATAAGTTGAAATTAAATTTTGGTCATTTATTACATAGATATAGAGATGGTTCTAGCGGCTCCGCAACGTATTGACGGAATCGAAAGTTATAGAAGAAAATTTAAAAAAAATTGCTCAACAAACTTTGCTGAGTTATAATATTCTAGCATCGATGTAAAAAACTTGAATCAGACGGGCCCACTTTTTCCCCTTGGTCCTTTCTCATATAACTCTTCCTTCCTCCTAACTTTTGATAGTTCGTAGTGAGCATTAGTTCATAATGGCAATGTGACGTAAAAATTAATTGTACCAAACTTGAACCGCGTAGATCTATCGTACGGGGTCTACAGGCAAAGTTGAATGTTTACTCACGGAAAAATATTCGATAAGTGAAATCAAAGTTCACTTAGTGTACTTGTTATCATACTAAGCACAATAGGCGGTCAATTCTTCCAAGAACTAACTATCCAGATATAAACCATTACTTTCCTCGAGGTCTTCGGAAGGCACACGAGACGATGAATCGGGCATAACGTGTTGACCACATTTTCGATACTCAATTGAGAAATTAAAACCTTGCAATTTCAATGACCATCAAACCAAACGATCGTGGACGATAAGTTGCATACATTGTGCTAAGAGGTTCTCGTGGAAAGTAACTTTAAAAAGATCGAATTTTTAACACTTCATGATGAAAATTGATCTAGAAAAAAAAACGGTTACAGCCGGTATATGATGGGATGTACATGGGGTAGTCTTTATCGACTATCTTGTAAAGAGCAAGAAAGGGCCCCTTATTCTTCCTTTTTTCCTCTTCAAGATAAAATTTCGTTTATCATTTGTTCATCAATTGCTGTAAAGAGTTGTATCAATAAATCATTTCCCGAACAGTTGTATCCTTCAGATTGGTCCCCTAGTGATTATTGCTTATTCGGACTTTTCAAACAATTGCTGCTTGCGTCGAATAGAGAACTCGAGCGGGAAGCTAATCACGATCTAGAACTGCTTGAGAAATGAAATCGGGTAAAAGCGAATTATATTGAAAACTAAGATCTGATTTTGTCTTTACCCGGTACCTGGTACGTTGATCAAGCTGGTGAGAGGATAATACCGTGACTGAATTCATCCTTCGCAAAATGATTTCCAATTTTGTTGCGAAACCTTCGCACTCAAAATTGTTCTCTCTGCTCACTCTGATCGGCGTGTCACTTCAGTATTACCCTACGAGCACCTTGTGACATCTTTTATCTGCAATCCATAGTCCTTTTTAACCCTCGCTTCAACAATGTTTCCTATTACATCTAATACGAGAGTATTTCTCATACAGAAGTGCATATAAATATTTATTCATAAAATCTCTGGATATATTCTTTTCTGGACGACAACAGCAATTGATCCAAAAACTTATGAAAGGAAAAGTCATTTTCGAACAGATGCTCGACACAAGCCATCATCTCATCGTTGAAACGTTACAGCTGCAAAATGCTTTATTCAAAGTGAACATGTCTGCTAAACGACAGGAAGAGTTTCAGCTCGCCATAGCAACTCTTCTTCTTATCATTAGTTACCGTTTTTCACTTACTATAGTGTGTATTGTGTGCGTGTATGCACACAATGCGAAAATGAACTAAACTTGTGCATGTGACGTCCTATCCCATTAGTAAACATCAGGTAGTCGATAGCCGAATCTTCTGCTGATCGAGAATATATATGTGTGTCTTGTTTTGTGATGTCTAGGTATTACAACTGGGGCAGCCAGTGTGAAAATAAAAGCTCATTGCCCAGCCATGATTGAATCTCAGAATTTCCGAGAATATGTGTACCGTGTGATTGGCATATACTCTGCCCTCTGAGGATAAGAAAAAAAAACATTTTTTTAACTCTTAAAGAAGGACATAGGCCTTAACGGAAAGGCGGCTTCCTGTAGTTCTTACTTACCTTACCCTTACAGTTCATTGATAACACGAGTGTGCCAGTAAATGCTACCAGTTTACCTGAAGAACGAAACTATCAACCAACGCGTTTGTATCTCGCTTTGAAAGATAAACTAACTAAAATGTTGCTAGTGGTAGTGATCCAATGATGATGATAACGATATAAAGTTTTGTAATTTGTATATTTAGCAAGATAAGGGTGCAGGGGGTGGGAGAGAGAGTTCTCTCTATAAGTTAGGATTTAATTGCACACTTGTGGTCTATGGACGTTTGTAAATTTGTAAGCGTTTACATGCATTTATGTTATGTGTATGCATGCAAGTGAAATGTTTGCTCAGGCATGCATATTTACCAAATGTTTACGCTTCAATTGTTTAATGCTATTAAATGTGGATATTGTGTGAGTAAAAGTACATATTATATAAGCGCACATATATATATATATATATATATATATATGCATTAGTGTATGTGCATGTATGTTGTGTATTTATATATATATATACGTATGTATCTGCAGATGCATATAGGCTTATGTACATACACATGTATATACTTATCTAACCATATATAGAATTGCAATCATTCTCTTTCTTATACGTTATGCCCAGCAAGAAGCCGGCTTTAAGGAATGAGTTCATAGCACTTGAATGCTGTATTTGAAGAGCAATTACGTACTCGTGTAGCGGCTAAGGTTGATAATGATGGCAACAACTTTTGTCTGCCTATATGCCTGTGTGCCTCTTGCATGACTGCATGCGTGTGTATGTGTGCATATGTATATATGTATATATGTATATATGTGTGTGTGAGCTTATAAGAGGCAACCTTAGATTTAACTCTTTGTGTGTTAAGAAAAATGTTTTTTGCATTTTTGTTTTTTGTTCTTCATCTACTTCCGGTTAAAAGTTTTTGTTTCACTATGTTTTGAGTTATGAACCCATCCATATGTGTCGATTTTTCATTTTTAACATGATGCACACACGCACACACACACGCACGCATGTCTTTATAAGCATAATGCTGTGCTTAAAAAAACAAAAAGCAACAACAATAACAATAACAATCAACTCTCGGCGAAGAAGTGTAAGAAGAACTCGTTATGCTCTTTTCTTGGTAACGGTAAGTATGCAGTTCTTCTTTTTCTTTGCTCTTTTCTTCTTTTGCGTTTGTACTTTTATTGCTGCTGCTGCTGCTGCTGCTGCTGGTGTTGCCGATGTTGTTGTTCTTCTTCTCGTTGTTGTTTTTGTCGTTGTTGTTGTTGTTTTTGTTGTTCCTTTTTTATTTTTTTGTCATTTTTTGTTTTTTTGTTGTTTTTTTTTTTTTTTTAATTCTAAAACTCATCATCAAAAGTTGTGTTTGGCGTGGTTATGGTTTTAGGTTATTGTGGTTTGTATTTTGTGCTTATGTTGGTTATGCCATTTGTTGGTGGTTTCTGCGGCATAAATGATGCCACACAACAGAGATTTCTGTTCTTTTTTTTTTGTTTTTTTTTCTTCTTTCTTTCTCTCTATGTTACTCTTGTACTTATGCTCTGTGAATAACCTTAATTAAAATCATAGTTTATCCTGACACTGGTTCTCATTAACAGGAAAGAGGAGCCGTTTTTTTTTTTGTTTTTTGCTTTCTATGTCATGACATGAGCCCGAGCTTGGCAAGCTGTTAGTCAGGCAGACATAGGCATAGAAATTAGCAAATTAATGTTGACTATACGGCCAAACCCATTTTACTTTAACTGCATTATCATTATGGTAAAGGCAAGTAAGCTGTGTGTGTGTGTGTGTGTGTGTATATGCAACTGCGTCAGTCTATCTTGCAATTCTTCGTTTATTTGCACATTTCATGCTCACTTTAATCAGTCAGAGAATTGTGGATTTTCCCTTCTTTTTCTTCTTCTTGTTCCTCTTCGTAGTGCTCTCACTTGTGAACACAAATGAATTTACATAAGCAAAAATATATCATCGTATACACGCTCGTCACACATAAACATGGATGTTGTTCCTAACTCTGGAATATTAAATAAAGGTCATTAACGTTATTGTCTTAGGATTATATTGTTAGTTATTATGCACTTTTTGCTCGAGTGATGTATATGCGATTGAGGTCGCAAAAGATGTTATGCTGTTCATCTCCGTGCACATATGTCTGTGTTATAACTAAACTTTAATCATATAACTTTAGCAAACACAAACACATATGCCGACATACATACACACACATACATGGTCATGTATATGTTTACATTAATGGCATTATTTTCCGATGTAAAAATTAATTTTTCCTCTCTACTACAATGCAACCTCTGGCCTCTGGTAGATGTTATTTTTTTCAAGTGTTGTTTTTTTTTTTTTTGGTTTTTTCTCAAATGTTTTCGAAATGATTTCATTTGAAATTATGTGAGAATTCGTATAAGAGTCTTAATGAAATTGAAGAACATTTGATGAATGTCTCCTCGAACAACACTTGACCGAAACCATTAAAATTGTTTTCTTTTTTTTTTTTTTTGCTTCCTTTCGTTTTGCTTTGTGTGGTAATCTTAGAGAGTTTGATTCGATTTGATCTGCAGTCAAGTGTAATTTTGTGGTGGAATTGCTTTTTTCGCTTCTTTTTTTTTTTAATTTTTTTAAAATTCGACTTTATTTTTACAGAGGGGCTGCAATGTATTCATTTAAGGCTTTTTAATGGCTTTCAAAAGCGGCAAATGTGATTTGTCACATTACACTCAATGACTCTCATAAAGAAGATCGTGTTATGAATCGAATTAGTATGTGTGTCTGCGAAATCACAATAGGGACATAAGATAATGCAAAACTTGATATTAAAGATAACATATTGAGAACTCGCTCACAAACCTAGTAAATTAAAAATTAAAGTTGTTCCAAACAAAAAGCAACAAAGCTACGCGCGTCTGAAAACTAACGCGAACCTATATATTAAGGAGTAAAAAACGAACCATACGCCCTTGTAGCCGTCTCGGAAGGTGAATAAATGGTTTTATTGCAACTCGCTAATGTTTATAGCAAATCGCAACTGTCAGGTTATTGATGAAAAAACGATCTTTCCTTGTTCTTCGAAGCCTCTCCTATATATCGCCTTCACGGCCTTTATTATATTCAAATAGTGTTTTTTATTGGGAGTACAAATTCAAATTTCGGTCCAGTTCAGTAAGAAAGATTGTAATTAGCACTGTGGGACATACAATAAAACCGTGCACTAACTGTGGAACATTTACAAATACTGTCTTTAAGCTAAACGCTACTGTGTAAATCATCTTATTAAAGCGTACACAACATAGTTTCGTGGCGCATTGACCAGATGTAAGTTTGTGGCAAAAAAGAGAAATTTGCGGGAAACTTTGCTTTTTCTGATTAATTCAAAGGACAACGAGGATAAATCCTTACGAGCGATAAACAGTGAACGCGCCCCAATATCCCAAGCCTAAATAATCTTGATAGCGAGTGTGCAAATCAAGTCTCATCGACGATATGTCTGAATATGCTTGAGGACTCCCTAAATGAAGGTCAGCTGGGCGTGGTCTTTCAAAGATTGTTCCAATCGCACAACAGATACATGGAACGTCCTACGCGATATCCTACACTCCCCACTATCAGCAGACTTCACTTCTTCCGATTAACACAGGTTTCAAGATTACTTATCGTTTGCTCAAACCGTGCTCCAATTCTTCTGACGATACCCAAACATGGATTCTTTTAGGGGTAAAGTCGTAACTAACGATGGACAATACTTTGAATAAAATTTACAAAAAAAAAAACGCGAAATCTTATTTTGTACACACAATATCAACCAAAGCTAAAGTGGCCTAGCGAAAGAAGTTCATAACGCATCACATTGCGCTGCTTGATTTTTCACCGATTCTGAGGCGAGATTTTCCGATGTTCGCTCGATTGGTCGTTTGTTTCCGAACAGGCAAATAACATGCACCATTCCTGCATCTATTCACATCACGACTTTTTAAAATAAGGCATTCCGTGAAGAGTCGTCGAAAAGTGTACTCTAAACTGTTTTCAATAGCTTTCGTCCTTGGATCAGAGCTCGTCAGTGTACAAAATTGCATCATCAATATATCAAAAATTGTCGCGTGTAGGTTGAACACAAGATGATAAGGCGGTTAGACGGACCGACGCACGGACAAGCTTAAATGAACTTATAAAAGATGAGTGTATCTCAAGTCCTTCTGGTCGTTGCGTACATCCACGTAAGCTTAATAAGCCCTTGTACCACAAGTTACGTACGGTATAGCAACGACAATAAAATGAAATTTCGATACTTTATTATACTAGATGCGCGCCTCGTCATTTTTCCGCTTGTGCACAGAGGATATTTGAAAATTTTTATCACTAGATCTATGTGAGCTAAAGAACCATTTTTTTTCTCAGTTTAAGTTTTGCTGTAGACCCTTCCTTCGACTGAATTCGTTTACCTTCACTGCCTACCGACCAATTACCTCCTAATTTCCGGACGGAAGGGGTGAAACGCAACGATCAACTTCCAATTTGATCAAAAAGATGAATACTTCATGGGATCTCTGAAGCTTCTGGATGGAAGGATTTTGACAAAATTTATATATCCCATCCCCTTATGGTGGTTCGCTCTTCTTTATAAAAACAAACACAAAATTATTGAAAATTTATCTCAAACGCTGACTTGTAGCGTTCGTGTTTATAATGTTCGGCATTATATCTTATTGGTGAAAAATTTCGGTTTCATTTTACACGTCCTTGGAAACTAAACAAATGTAAATATCAACTTAATGTCTTCTTTTTTTGTTTCTTTACAGATAGCGCTACTTTTGTTGGCAATATATTGAGAATCAAGTCAGTGAAGAAAGAAGATCGCGGTACTTATTATTGTGTGGCTGATAATGGCGTTAGTAAAGGCGATCGTCGCAACGTCAACTTGGAGGTGGAATTTGCTCCCGTCATAACTGTACCACGTCCGCGCTTGGGACAAGCATTGCAATATGATATGGATCTTGAATGTCATATAGAAGCATATCCACCGCCAGCTATTGTTTGGCTAAAGGATGACATACAATTGTCCAACAATCAACATTACAGTATTTCTCATTTCGCTACAGCCGACGAATATAGCGACTCGACATTACGCGTTATAACCATCGAGAAGCGTCAGTACGGCGATTATATTTGCAAAGCTGTTAACAAACTAGGCGAAGCTGACGCTAGGGTGAATCTATTCGAAACTCCTATACCCGTTTGTCCACCGGCTTGCGGTCAAGCATATTTCGATGGTGCCGAACATTTGGCTGGCACTCTATTTGCCACAATAGGTTTTTTAGCGGCGTTATTATATATCAGATAAATTGATCAGAGAGATGGCCAGTGATAGCAAAAAAAAAAAAAAACAAAAAATAAAAACATTATAAGAGAAAAAGAGCAATTCAGGCTATTTGTGGTTAGAAAAAAGTGATTAAAGCAAAAACAATCAGCATTAATTATAAATATTACATTAAAAAAAAAACAAGAAACAAAAAAAAATTCATTAAACATAAAATCCCAAGACAAGCTTTGAATTTTGTGCTGAGTTTAAATTTTAAGTTTTCATTATATAAACAAAAAAAGAAAAAAAATATGAAAAAATAATTCTATATTTAATTTAAAAAAAATTAAAAAATACCTTAAACCTTAACCCGTCCGTGGCAACGTAAAATGACTTCTTTAAGAATTTTTTATTCCATATTTTAATGCTTTATTTTTTATCATAGCGAATTTTTTTCTCTTTTAAATACCCTTTAAATAATTCTATCGTTTTCTTCTTCTACTCTTTTTCAAAGTACAACAACTATTAATATCTATATATATACATATATATATATATATATACTTTTTTTTTTTAGTTTTCAGTTAAAACATCACAATAATAAACTACTGTAAACCTTAGATTTCGTTTTTTTTTTATTGAAAAAAAAAAATAAAAAACAAAAAAACGGAGAATATTTGATATTTATTTTAAATAATTTATGAAATATTTCCATTAAGTAAATTTATCTAATTAAGCGAAATACTTATGGATATTTGTAAATTAAACGTAGACCTCTTTTTTTTTACATAAATCCATCGCGTCAATTTTTATGGTTAAGAGATTTTATATATGTATATATGTATGTACATATATATATATATATATACATATCTATATGCGTATATACATTCATATATAATTTTTCTTTTTTTTAGAAATAGTTTTTAAGTCCAAGAAAAATGTTTTTTTATACGTAGCATAATACGATTCTAAAATGTATATGTGTAGCTCTGTTTAAAATTTAAGTTTAAATTTATTATAACAATTTCTTCACAATCGACCCAAAAGAAAAAAAAGAAAGAGCAGACAAAATTCTTTTACATTTTAATTGGGTGTAAATACTAACTAAATAAATAGCAACAAATAAAATTAAAAATGAAATGCCAATGTATTAAGTCTTATCATACATCTCATCATACATCTACAATATGCAAAAGTAAATTTTAAATAAAATATTAACAAAAGATAAAGAAAATAAAAATAAAAAAAATAAAAAAAAATCCCATCAGCATTACTTACTGCACCTACTTTTTAGAGAAGAACGAACTTCTTAAGGCAGGGCCATTAATTCCCTTCCCATGCTTGCTTCACTTGCAGACGTTTGTCAATCAATATTGTATCAGTTGAACAGGTGCTATTATGCCATTTATTTGAGACACATTTATTGAGACAGGATCGTATTTCATATTTTCCTAAATGACGCTTCTTGCCGACTTCCATTCTTGTTCTTCCAATTGATTCGTTTGCTTTGCCCGGCTCCTGAGAAGCTCATGTAAGTGGTAAAAAAGGCCATTACTAATAGTTTCAGATTTTCAGAAGGATATTCTCTGCCTGCTAATGTCCGAAATGGCGCAGCATAATGCTTTAAGCCAGAATTCCCAACAATTCACAAATATGTTCTTTCAAAGATGGTCGCAGTTAATGCTTTTGCTTTATTACGATAACCGACTTTGTAAGCGACTAAGCTCACTGAAAGGTTTATTGTTCTATCTCCGTATCATGTCAACCGTCATAAACTGCGCACCTCTTATACACTACATCATTTATGGTACAAGGGTATTAAATTTGTGCGGATGCGGGCGACACTCAGAAGGATTTGAGATAGACTCACCTTTTATTGTGCTACCGATCAATTCACACTCACTTTCTGAATCGACCTAAGCTTGCCTGTCCGCCCGTCTGTCTGTCTTGTTTTCTGGCGTTTAACATACAGATATTGACATATTCTGATAACGAGTGTAGGGTATTTAATGGTTGGCAGTGGTTTAATTTCATTTAAGAAGAAATTATTTTGCATAAACCCACCTTTTATTATCGCGACCGATTCAGAATCATTTCCTGCATCGTCTTAAGCTTATCTGTCTATCCGTCCCTCTCCTTTTTTTCTGATCAACCCACAGGCAGCAATTTTTGGGATATTTTGATGAAATTTGGTACACCGCCGTGTTTTGGCCCAAAGACGAACGCTATTGAAAATGGTTCAAGTCGACCACACAAAGCTTTATTTTCAAAAATCGTTACATGAAGACCTGGCGCGACGTTGGGTAATTAATGATGGAGCTTGACATACCACAGTGTAATTTCAAGCTAGCACCGCAAAATTGACACGTTTTCGTTCGAACGATTTTACAAATCGCATTTTACAGCAGCATTATTGGAGACATTGCACACTCTCTACAAAGTTGCGATCCGAAATTTGATGTGTAAGAGTAATTACGGGCGAATCGTGGCCACTATCAAGTTACAATTCCAAATTTTGCATCCACCATACTTTCATCCAACAACATAAGGCCGAACATATCTTAACTAATTCAGAATATTAAGCGCATCATAAAAATATTCTTGACAAGCGCCCTTACTAACATCTAATATAAACGTATCCTTCGATCGCGAAACTAAGAAGAGCATAGTTAACATATACATCCATAGCTAACGACTTCTGCATCGCATACTTACCAAAGTCCTAAAAAGTATTAACCTTCAATTAAATATAATTGCGGCTGTTTCAAGGCTGTACCAACTATATAAACAAAATGCAAGAATAACCCTACTTTGATCACGATATCCGACGCCAGCAAAGCATTCAACGAAATATTTTTGGATGATTTTTTTATTTAATTTCAGTCAATCGAAACTCTTTCTAATTATCATTCAAATTGATTTACAGAGGTTGTGGTACTTCATAGTATACTCAAAAATGATAACATTATATGTTATGCATAAAACGGAATTAAAAAGAAATATATATATAAAAAAGTGTAACATTATTAATAAGCAGAGTTTTTGTATAACGGTTGTCTTGTTTTCTCTCCTTGAAAGAACTATATAACACAATTTGCATTTCAATCACAATTTTCGTGTTCTACTACTATGTACATGCGGCGAGCAAATCATCATCCCCTTTAAAACACAATATACTTGATATACGTTATAATGACGTTGATTAGCCTTAGCTATAATAATAATATTATTCTTTGATGGAATTGCCTACAGTGGCCATACGATAATACAATTCGAATTCCGCTTCATATTCGCAGTATGATTGACTATTGAATTTCTTAGTTATGGGTATAAAGTGGCGGAGAGGATTCGCAATTATGAAATCGTACAATTTATTCAACCTCTCTAGTTGATGCATAGTATTATTAGATGTAACATGAATTTTATCCAATAATTCTGCAATCCTGTCATGCTCTTGTTTAGCTTTTAGTTTTAAGGCTGAGATGTCAACTGAAATAAAAAGATTTATGGAAATTTGCAAATATCATATATACCATATGCGTATGTGTGCATTTAAATAAATACCTGTACATATGTCTGAATTCAATTTTATGCTGTTTGAATGGGCCGCAATCAATTCCGCCCACATAATGTGTTTTCGGACTTCCTGCAAAGCACCGAAGGGTGTTAATAAAATGCCGGGAGCCAATTGAATAGTAGATGTAAGTTCGCGTGATTCAACAATCAGGGGATTGGGTGATAAAAGGAATAAACTGAGTAAAAAAGAATCGGAAAAAAAGAGACAAAAACGCACAAGCGATGATGATTTTGTTTTTAAATATTTGGACAAACTCCACTTCACTTACCATTCTTTTGGTATGCAATTTAAACGTTCTAATGGCAACTCAGCAAATGTGCTTAATTCCATAGTGTGAGGTGGCAAAGTAATCGGCTGAGCCTGCGGCATTAGTGTTACGTCGCTATTGTAAAAGCTACGCTGCGAAAAGGTGGTGTTATTCAATGCGGAAGCGTTGTCGTCAAAATCTAATTTTGTGCTACAAAAAACTTCATCAGGGCTTGTCTCAAAAATATCACTTAATTGCAGAAAATTTTGATTATTGTTGATGTTGTTAACTTTCATTTTTGACTTGGCTCTCATAGCAGGTTGTAAACCATACAATTGATGTTCCATTAAGCCTTTTGAATAGATAATTCTGTCCTTGATTTGGGATAATTGCGACATTTCGTATCGTATACGATTCACAGAAATTGAGATGCGATTGTATATGTCTTTAACAGATCCTAAAAGTATCTAAAGTATTATATACCAAATATCTTATCAAATCGTGTCTCCTTTACAAGTTGATTATGCAAAATAATTCGTACCTCGTGATTTTCTACTTCTTTACTAGTAGAATCAATTTCCGCTTTAAGACTCTCAATATGCTGCAGCAGAGATTCATTCTGGCCTTTAATGAAAAGTCGCGCATTATATTGCACAATATATTCACGTAAGGTCTCCTCGTTTTTCTCATCTTTAACGTGAATATTAAACATTTTCACTTTTTCCAGTAGCTTTCGTTCAAACTCGCAGTATAAGCGAAGGAACTGGGAATCAAGTTGTTGCCGTTCTTGCCGAGCTACCAAATATTTAACCGTTAAGCCCAAGAGATTCACTTTAGTCCTTAATAAATTAAATTCAAATTCCGAACAATTCTCCTTGGAAAGTAACATCAAATGACTGTCATCAAATGACGTCTTACTTAAGGTTGTAATATGTTGCAATTGCTCCTCTTTTAAGCGCATTATTGCATTAAATAACATAAAATTCGGTGCTCTCGAATATATTTGCCGCATATCAGACCATAATTTACTTTTAGCTTCCGAAAGGTGTTGAGCTAAGTAAAAAAAAGAAAAAAAGGCCTTTATTGTGAACGGAATAGAAATTAAAAAATCATTACTTACAACTTTTATTTTCTACACAAAATTCATAAAATTGTTTCAATTTTCGTATGGCTTCGTTAACAGCTTCGGCTGCTTTTGCTTCACTTCTATTCTCGGATGTTAGTACGACAGGTACCGTTGACAAAATTTTTTTTCGATTTTCTTCTTCAGTTTTCAATTTCACATCCAAATCTTGCGATTTGAATTCAAGTATAAGGATTTTAGCTTCTAATGTCTCACATCTATTTTCGAATTTAATTATTTGTATATCTATATATAAGTAAACATATAAAAATTTTCTTTCAGGCGTATTAACCACGTAAATTAACTAAGATCGACTAACTTTTTGCTTTAATATTCGATGATAGCCCTTCATATTCTTTCTTTCGATCTTCCAGAAATTTCTGAAGATCTTGTTGTTGTTTTTTTAAATCTTGAATTTTGAGATGTATTTGCATTGCTTTAGGTAAAAAGGCCCCGTTGGACACCTAAAAGTTTAAAAGATTTTCAATAAATTTTTTAGAGTCAAGATATAAATTTGACAGGCGAATTTCGCCAAGTCACAAACGTATCCATTTTATTTCAAGTACTAAGATAACTTCAAATGTTACACATGCTTATGTCAAAGGGAGATCCATTAGCGTATACTTTGGCAGGACGATCATGATATGAAGAATCACATCAATAATCTGCGATTTTTCTACAAATTTTCTAAAATTTTCATCATTTCAGTGGCCAAAAAAAGTCATAGCAAGACTCAAGGGTGGCAGAGTTTACTTTGATGGAAGTAAGTGCTTAACCGATAAACATATAACACTTTGGGCACAAATCCGCTAGGCTACGCCCGACCGCACCTTCAGCTTTTTTACTTTTTTTCGACTGTCACCGTGTTACACACCCGGTAAACTATTGGTCTTATTAAAAAGAAAGATTTATAGCTTTGTGGGAGTATTCTTAACTACGAAAAGACCTTATGGACATAAAGACACAAATATTGTTATAGCTTTGAAAAGTTGGATGAAATTATTGCCGTAGAGTTGGAATAAAAAAGCTGGATACAATTTTCTCTTGGAAAGACTTGTATTGCACTATCCTAGGCGGTTTTAGTGGAAGAAATTGAAGCTAAAATTGTTTTATCGCATTGAGAACAAAAATCCCATGAATTTCATTTGTTCATTTGTTGGTTTTGTTAACTGATCGATAAGATGTGGATTTTATTTAATGACTTAAAACATCGCTAAAATCTAAATGTGTCCGTCATTGAAACATCTTATCTTACATCAAGCAGTTCGAAGTAACCCTTGAAAAACTCAATTCTTTTTTTTGGGTATAATAAGACAAACTGGGCAGCGCCCAACTGAAAGAATAAAGACTTGATTATTTTAACGCGAGATTTTCTACTTACTGGTATTACGAGATCCTTTAATTTTTCCAATTCATTTATCAGAATTTTTTCTCTTATACTCTGGCATTCGTTGCGTGGTTTAACACGTCTCATTAAATTGCAAAATAAATCTCGCTGGCGCGATTTGAAGACTCTGAAAAATGTTTTCTAAACTATTATTCAAATATTTTTACGCCTTGGGCTAAAAAAAATTCTTTTTTCAATTTTATTAGTTATTGAAACGTTGCTTGGTGGTTTTCTATAATTTACTTGTTCTTGAAATGGAGGAAACGTTAATTAAGATCAATAAAAGCTTTTAAAATAATAGTTGAGGCCCCTGATCAATGATTGGGTTAGACCAATTTCTTTTAAAAACTTTATAATAGTAATATAAGATTTAAAACAAATCATAGAAACCAAAATTTTAATTCTGTCTTCAATTTAGATCTTCCTTGCAGATAATAAGCCATTGATAGCCCAATAATATATATTTTCAAATCCGATTTGTAGAATTCGGACGAGAAAACCATAAACTGTTTAAAATATTTGAAAACATTAACGCCGATATGACGAACATAATTAAATCTGAACTTCAAGAACTGAGTTTTCAGTTCTTTTAGTTTTTTTTTTCTTTAAATATGGGGTTTATATGAATCGCACTTCAGCAGTGTGACTTCTCCTAGCCTCGATATATTTTTCATGTTTTTCAAAGAGGAAACCATAAATGGCGGAAATGTCTTGTAATGTCTTGTGTAACGCGAACTTTCCTTTCCGTAAACGTTTGCATATCGACATCAATAAGAATCAAATTGAGGATCAACTTTATATAATGAGCAACAATTAAGCTTTTCTCGCCAGCTCGCCCACATTTATTTTATTCTTACGACTTACGACTTTAGAGCTTCTTTGCTGGGCAAAGCACTTTGCGCGCAACCTAATTGTGTGGCCCATTCTCGGAAAGCGTCAATGTCGTCTTCAATAGGCATAATTCAATTAAAATAAATTAAAAACTCAACAAATTTTAATAAAAACAAGCGAAAACAACAATTCGAAGATGGCCGCTTTACAAATTCAGTGAAGTCAAGTTTTTCCCTCCCTTAAAGTGAAGCCAAGTAATTTGAATTTTTAAATAAATAATTATTAAGGGTAATCCTTGGCATTGACTATGTATGGCGCTAGCTAAGTTTCATTTTCGAATTTCGTATTTTTTTTGGTATATGTATGCACAAAAATTGCGAGAAGCGCTCTATCTTATTTGTCGAGTCATATGCACGCAAAATAGCTCTTTCCGTACATCACCGTGTACTGGGTCTATCATTGGTAAAGCGCAGGGGATACATAATTCAAAGCCAAAAGATTTTCAAGGTACGGCGTCCATATGAGAGCTAGTTAAGTAAGAGATATATAATCAGTGATCTTATTTTAGGCATCAATTTGCCAAATATGGAACACTGCATAATTTCCAAGCAGCGGCAGCATTGTTTTAATATCTATCAAAGTTACAAAAAAATCGTTAGCTTTCTGCGCAATCAAAGTTTTGCATGATTATCAAATTGACTTTTCCTTTATTTATATAAAATTGTTATCTTCTGTGCGTTTGAGATAAGTACTAAATTAAGCTTCACTGCAATTATTGAAAGTTGGCAATATTGTTTACTATTGTTTCAAACCAACAACAATTTCAAGCTGTCAAATGCATTCTACTCTGTATTTCATTCAAAATTTCTTGACCTCAGAAAAAAATGCATTTACGGACAATTTTAAAAAAGGATAGTTAGTTTCATTTAATCACCAAGAAATACTCATTTGTCTCCGCAAGATAATGGAAAATATTAATCGTATATACCAATATTTTCAACGACAACAAGGATTTTGTAAGTAGTATAGTAATGAAAAGAGAAAAGTCTTAGAGAAAGGCCTTTGTGCAAAAATATCTTATATTTGTATATGTATCATATAAGATGTAAACAAGGCGGGAAAACCAACTACCGCCAAAAGAAAGACAATTACCGATTGTTCAATATTTAAAAAAGTTTTTGTAATGTATTTTTACAGCTAAAGTGTTAAGTTACGACTTCGCCTTGGGACGTTTGTGTGTGGCCAAAGAGGATAGTTGGCGTGGTATCTCACCGTCCAATTTAAACTCAGATTTTAATCCAGAGCCGCCAATATTTTCAGCCAAATTTGCAAATTGTGATGGCTACCGCCATATATTGGCCATAGCGAACGAAGATGGAAAAATTGCTTTACAAGATACAACGAAGCGTAATTATGATAGGACAGAAAAATCTCTATCAGCTCCTCAATATCATAATAATGCTGTGTTCGATTTAGAATGGGCACCAGGTCAGATGCGTTTCGTATCTGCCTCGGGTGATCATTCGGCATGCTTGTGGGATGTGACGGATAGTGATATTCGTAAAATTAATTCGTTTGAGGCACATACGAGATCCGTGAAGACAGCTGCTTTTCGCAAACATGATCCTTCAGTGTTTGCTTCCGGCGGCCGGGACGGTGCCATAATCGTATGGGATACCAGAGCTAATCTGACTTCTTTTGATTTGACAAGGATGGCCTCACGCCCTGAAAATCGCATTTGTAGTGGTCATGTAGGGGGACCAGCCACACCAATTTCTAATCGTCGGCGTTTGCACACGAAAGTGCCAACAAATACGCCCTCAAGTAGTAGTGTAACGGGGCTCGTGTTTCAGGTAGTTTTCACTTCCATTTAAAATATTGCTTATGATAATCTCTTTGTAACTCGACTTATTTTTTAAGGACACAAATACTTTAATATCCTGTGGTGCCGGCGATGGTATTATAAAAGTTTGGGATTTAAGGCGTAACTATACAACTTTTAAAAAGGAACCTCTTCCAAAATACAGTCTTCCTTATGCCGGAATTTCCACATTTAAGGGGTACACGAACCTTATTGCAAACACAGCGGGCACACATTTGTATGCCAATTGTATGGATAATACCATATATTGTTACAATATTTGCTCTTATTCGCCACAACCTTTAGCCCGTTATAAAGGCTTGTTAAACGGTACATTTTATATAAAATCATGCCTTAGTCCTGATGGCAAATATTTAGCCAGCGGCAGTTCTGATGAGAAAGCCTACATCTGGAATCTTGATTATCCCAACGAACCTTTGATTAGCCTATCGGGCCATAATGTTGAAGTAACTTGTGTAGCGTGGGGTGCTACACATGACTGTCCATTGGTTACTTGTAGTGATGATGCACGTCATAAAATTTGGCGTATAGGCCCTTCAAAGGTGACCGCGCAAGAGTTATTCGATAATTATTGTGGATATGCCGAATATGTAATGAAATTGCCAAGCCATTTACAGAAACATGAACCAAAGACTTCTGAGAATACTCCAAAATCGACAAAGCAGCATATTCATGATCCCATGAATCAAAAACCAGCATCTACAGCTAAACGTAGTTTAAATGCTCTCTTGAATGACGTCAGCCAAGGGATGGAGTATATACAGCTAGTCAAAAGACCAAAATTATTAGAAGGGTGCGGACGGCGCCTATTCGGTTATAACGTTTCAAACGAGGCGGATATGGCGGGCACCAGTACGGCAGCTGTTCATTTAAACGGCAATGTCTTATATAAAGAGGAGGGACAACAAGCTACTATACTGGAAAGGGAGGAAGTACTCAATTGTGTTGCACTTTCTCCATCAACAAGAGAAAATTCTCCGACAATGGCTACAACACCTCCACCACTGCACAATATACCGTGCAACAGTTTAAGTCCAAGTTCCCCGCCTTCGTTAATTAATTCGCCCACATCAAATTTACCGAATTATGTTTTAAACGGTGAAGCACCGCATTTGGGTATAATGTCGCCAAAACGACCACTTCAAGTAAAGGTAGATTGGCTGACGAAATTGCGCAAACAAAAACAAATGATGTCCAAACGTAATTTAACGCTAGCAGAGAGAATACAAAATTGTCAGGATACTAATGCAAATGCAAATTTAAATATAATAACACATGGAGACGAAAATACCACAGTAACTTCGCCACGTGTGCAGCATTTGAAAAATGCTGAGGCCAGTCCACGCAGTGCTATTACACCACGACGCCGCTTGTCTCACTGCAATCATTATTATGCGGGCAGTGGCGGCAATTCACCAAATTCTTCTCCACGCACACTCTCCTCTACTCGTCGTAATAGTGAGACAACGCTTCTACGCTTTTTCAGTGTACAAAGAAATAACTCGTTAACGGCTGCAGCAACAAACGCAGACGAACTTAGGACTTCTAAAAGCACGTTGACGGCAGCTGCCAAATAAAAATCATATCCCTTCCATCATGTTACCTGCTCTGAAATTTTAAGGTTGTTTATTGTAGTCATGTAAAATTTATTTATTTGGAAGTCCTTCATAAGCGGCCTTTTTTTAATTACGCACATTCACACTAGCAGAGTTTCACTTCAATCTCTTGCCCCGTAAAGTATCTTGTGTTTTCCTCGCGTGAGAATTTTCTAAAAGCGGTCACTTTTTAAAACCGTACTATAGTTAAGAACAATTTCAAGTTAAATTTAAAATATTTTGTTTTTATTACTTTCACATTGAATATAACGATTAAGTCTTGTTTTTTTTTTTTTTTTCTTTGTAAAGTATGCACTACTTTTTATCCGTTTCAATAAATGTATAAAAACGTCTCCATTGAAAAATCCTCTGATATGCTTTATTTAATAAACTCGTTATCAGTTAATCAAAGTGATTTAGTTATTTTTCATCTTAGATTTTTCTAAAGAAATTGAACTATTTAACTGATTATCATCGATGCTTTCATTGGCTTTCTCGTCTTGTCGTTGTGATATGTTACTTTGGTAAAGAGTTTTATATACATTATAACCTAACCCGGCCAAAAGTACCAAGTGGCATAGATGAAGTGTCACACTTGAAAAGTCAGTACTTGGATAGGTGTTCCAGCAAAATTCAATTAAACCCAAAAGTAAATAACGTGTACCCAGGCTGTAGGGTGTAGACCAAGCCAAATAGGGCAGGGAATGAAAATACCAGACATAGAATTGATAATGTAACGAGCGCGCACACACCACGCCTATGAAATTAGTTATAAAGAAAGGCGTTAGAGCCAATTGCGTACACTGATCGAAATGTATAGCCATGTTCTGTTGGTCTAGTCTTTCTTCAGGATCAATTTTCTTAGGTTCTTTCAAGCCCGATGTCCGTTGCAAACTTTTTTCAAAGCTTTTAATAAATGCTTGTTGATCGCGTGTCAGCTCGTCTTTCGATTCCAGCTGTTGTTTACTTGAACGCGATTTTTTGTTTTTTTTCGGTTTAGTTTGCCTAATTTTTGTATTTTGTTTATCCAGTTGAGGTTGGAATTGCTTTTCTAATTCTCTTAAGCGTACGTAATTTCGAAAGTAAGTCATTGTTGGCTTAACAAACATAAAGAGCATTAGTAAATGCATTACCAACAAAGTTAAATGGAAATATTTGTTTTCGAATATCGGTTTAGGTAAAAATCTGTAATTTACGGTCCATTTATGATCGAAAACACGTCCCAAATCGAAACTACTTTTCAGATATTCTATGGGGTAAGTGAAAAGGAATGGTGCCCCCAATACTAGTTGGACACCGGCACATACAAATAATTGCTTTATAGTCTTCAACCAACCTATATTTGTTAAATAGAAAAGAAATAAAGCCGGGGAGAAAAGTAGTATATTCATTTTGGTACTCACACCCAGACTATAAAACATACTACCCCAAAACCAGTAACGATCTACAAAAAGATTGAGAGAAGCATATAAAAATAGTATGGCTATGGGATCATTAAAAAGACGTAAAACATAAATGGAGTGAATACGATAGGAGGTAAAGGCACTGATTATTAAAACATAAGGCGGTACTTTGCGACTTTTACTATACAAACGTAAGACCAACCATAGTTGCAATAAATAGATTACGCCGAAAATATACTGAGCTAAATGTATATTTTGACCGTGGCTTGTGACGTAATATAAGATGGAGTATATATAAACAAAGCCAGCTGGATAAACCAATGGACCAGTATCACCTGTAAATAGATTAACATACAAACCAAACATTTTAATAATATCGGAAATCGTAGGATCAACATTAGAAATAAATACTACTTAAGTCATAAGTAGTAAAACATAGTAAAGCACACTAAAAAGCGTGCCTATACTGTCTGCAATATCTTCTTTAAAATATAAATTAAAGAGCATTTTATATAAATAACAAAAAATTAAATTTTACTTGTCATTCAAACGAGCAAACTCATAGCAACCTTGGTTTGGCTATCATTTTCTTTTACAATTGTGAATGCTTGCACCAGTTCTTATAAATAAAAATATATATATAAGAAGAAGCGTAAACTTGACATTAGTCGAAAAAAGCATGGAAGTTACGGCATTTCATCAGCTGCGTTTTGTGTAAAAGAATTGTGAAAAAAGAAAAAAGATTTTTGAAATGATTTCGTGTAATTCGTTAAATTTACGTATATTACGTCAAGCATCAATTAAAATTGTTCGCTATCAAATTCTCGAGAGCAATGGCAGCGTCTATAAATTCTTACAAGTACACAGGCCGTTTGCTGCATTCATTTCTTTACGACGTCCGGTATTCTTATCGGTTGATGGGATTGCACCTATAACAACGGCGATAGCAGCGAAACGTAACTTTCGTACTAGTCATCCTTTAAATGGCAAAGACTACTATCAAATTTTGGGAGTAGCCAAAAATGCTTCATCTAAGGAAATAAAAAAAGCCTACTATCAACTCGCAAAAAAATACCATCCAGATACGAATAAAAATGATCCGGATGCTAGTCGGAAATTCCAAGAGGTATCAGAAGCTTATGAAGTACTGAGTGATGATCAAAAGCGTCGCGAATTCGATACATATGGGCAAACTGCTGAGGAAATGGGTCGCAATGGCGGTGCAGGATTTGCTGGTCATGGTCCTCAAGGATTTTCCCAAAGTTGGCAATTTAGATCAACCATAGATCCGGAAGAATTGTTTCGTAAAATTTTTGGTGATCAAAATTTTTCTCCAAATAACTTTGAGGATTTCGCCGAGTCTCAATTTGGGTTCGGGCGAGCCCAAGAAATCGTAATGGATTTAAGTTTCGCTCAAGCAGCTCGTGGTGTTAATAAGGATGTAAATGTTAATATTGTTGATACATGTCCAAAATGCAAAGGCACAAAATGCGAGCCTGGCACCAAACCAGGTCGCTGTCAGTATTGCAATGGCACTGGAATGGAAACAATATCCACTGGACCTTTTGTAATGCGATCTACTTGCCGTTATTGCCAGGGAACACGTCAGTACGTGAAGTATCCGTGTGCTGAATGCGAAGGCAAAGGACAGACAGTGCAGCGCAAAAAAGTAACCGTACCTGTGCCGGCTGGCATTGAAGATGGACAAACCGTGCGCATGCAAGTGGGCAAAAAAGAACTCTTCGTTACTTTTCGTGTGGAGGCAAGTCGACATTTCAAACGAAAGGGAGCAGATGTACACTCAAGTGCTACTATATCGTTAGCTCAGGCTGTTCTAGGTGGCACTGTGCGAATAGAGGGCGTATATGAAGATGAGTGGCTGAATATCGAACCTGGTACTTCTTCGCATCACAAGATATTATTGCGCGGAAAAGGTCTTAAACGTGTTAATGCCCATGGACATGGTGATCACTATGTAACAATTAAAATCGAAATGCCTAAACATCTTAACAAAGAACAAAAAGAATTACTTATTAAATATGCTGAACTAGAAACGAACACGCCCGGCTCAATACATGGCATAACTAAACGGAAAGATGGTAGCAGCAAAGCAACGTAAAGTACAATCAAAACAAATTCATTTTTACGATGTAGAAAATCTATTCTAATTTAAATGTGAATTACAGAACATTTGCCAGCATGGGCAATGATAATTCCACTCAGTTTTCATCGGCAGAGGAAGTCTTTAATAAAACCGAAACAAAGCAAGATGATGATACAAAAGATAAGGGATTATTATCGAAACTAAAGTCTATATTTAATTAAATAGACAGCAAATCAGCCCCAGAAAACTTAACTTTAAAAATTACCATGTTATGTAAATATGTTGTAGTTATTAGAAATTTTAGTTTTTTTAAAAAAGCTTGTGAAACGAAACTATACAAATGATAGTTAATAAAATTATGCGGTAATGCTTTGCAGAAGCATTACCACGTTATTAGTACTGAATATTTTATGTTTTGATTCTTTATTTTACTTTTCCTTACAATGACAGATAAAAGCAAATTTCTAAACGCTGTTAGGATTTTTATTATTAGAGTATTAATTTCTTGTTACTAGTTGGGACAAAAGTATATACTTACCCTTCAGCAAGGCATAGTTGGTGGTACCATTCAGAAAGCCTTCACATTCTTGCATATATGCCTTCCAATCAATTTCCGTATATGGCACTTTTTCTATGACAAACACATTTAGTATAAGTTCGACCAACAGTATAAATATCGTAATTATGGGCAAAGCGGCCGGGTCGAATATCAGAAATTTAACATATTCGAAGTTTATGAATTTTCTATAAAATTGTAAGATAACATTTTCACTATTGTTGTAGTGTTTATTACTGACGGCACGAATTAATGCCATAACCTATTTTGGCTTTAAAAATATCCAAATATAATTATTAATGCGTTAGCCGGGTTAATGTTGATAAAATAAATGCCATCAGCTGTTTTAGATATGTTGAAGGGCACGTTCAGTGATAATGAAAGATAGTTTTTTGCATCTGTGCTGTCAAATTTCTTATCCTCTATTTAACGCGAAAAAAGATATTTTTATAAATGTGCTGAATGAAATTCTCTCACCGTTCGTCCGTTGTAGCAGTCGGCAGAAAGTACTTTTTATACTTTATAGAAGACTTGTGATTAATAACATGCACAAGATCCAAAGAGTTTGTTAATGTTGTAGAAGCAAGCGTTTCCTGGTTAGTTGTACTGAATATGTTGCGTGAAAAACGGCAGAAGTTTCCGTTAGATTTGTAAAGCAAGGCAAGGCATGTTATGCAAGAATTTTTCAAAGCATTAGCAACATATGTTTCTTGAACGTTATCAGCGATCAATTTATTCAATTTGTTCGAAACCTCGGTTGAGTTTGTGGAGGTTAAGGTGGAGATGTGGAGGTGGTTACTAATCTACTAGATGCTTTTGTGTTGTTTCACCAGGAGACATTCCTCCAGCTGTTTTTGAATTGCTGGAAATATTACAGTACGGCGATTTAAACAACGAAGCAGCTACGATCTATAATGGAGTAGATTTCGAAGTAGTGGTCGTATTTGAATTGATTTCGTCGTGAAGAGATTTTGGAAAGCTGCCTCATTATTGCCATTATTTGATGGCTTCGGTACAACATTCGATTCGATTCAGATAATAATTTCATAAGCTGAGCTACTTCATTTACGTTTTTCTCGTCAATTTAATTTGCAATCAATCTTATCTTTCCTTTCCTTATCCTTATCATCATAAGAATTAATAATGACGTCCGCTTCTTTTCGAGTTTGCATGGCATCTGCGTTTTCTTTACTTGACTCTTTACATCATTAGTACTGTTCCAACTACTTTGCTGGTAGCTCTAACTTTCTTGTTTCCTTTCTTAAAACACTTTTCTCTTTTTTACTGTGTAGTACCGTATCACTGGGCATAGCATAAGGTATCAAGACGTTTGTTAGTTCTTTATCCGATGAGCCAACATGGACTGGAGAATGTCGCTAAAATCCTTATCAGTTACGTTCTCTTCTTCTTTTTGTTCTTTGACTTTGTAATTCATTTTTGCTGCGATTTTGCTCTTCCGAATCCTTTGGGAAGAGTTAATATTTTGTTTATGATCCTGAGATGGCGAAGCAACCTTAACTGATTTATTATTAACATCGCACGTGTTAGTAAAACAACGAATATATATTTTCAAGTTTTCATCATCCGCTCGCACTTTTTCGAGATTACTTACTTTCTTTTATTCTAAAGAACATCACCTTAGTTTTTCGTTCTGTTAATTCAAAGCCATTTATTATTTGTTGATCAGGTGGTCTATTCGAATTCGTTGACGTATTTGCTCCGGCAATATTTTCGCTCTTCTCCTTTGAAGCGCATAACTTTAATTTTTCTCTTTCATCATTGATAATACTCGCAACTGAAATCGTTTGTGCCTCTTGTTCTTTTTTAGGGATTAGGCAAATTTCCGCACTATATGTATTGTTCGACAAAGTGCGCTATTATTCTCTTTAGCGCCTACAGATGAGTTGTTACTGTAGATAGATCGCATCTTCGTACCTGACTATATTAAATAAGTATATAAATAAATGATTTTTTAATTTCTTGGTATATTTCCATTTTTATTGTTTAAAGTTAATCATAATAGTTTTAGTCTTGACTTTTACGCACTTTTGGTGTTAATAACAACGATGAAGTAATTTTATTTTGTTTATATATAGCAGAGGATTCGATCGCGTTGTTTATGTTTGGAAAATGTATGGCCAAGACATAAAATAAATAATTATTTATAGAACAATATTCTATAAGTTGAAAATTTACGTTCTCATATTATGAAAAAAGATCTATAAGCGTACAGCTTCTAATAAATCCTAAAAAGCAATTTATTATAAAATAGCTATGGATTCTCCATGACCATATCGTTGGATAGCATCTTCAAATATTTCTCCATTTAATAGTGGTTTAGAATCCCTTAATCCAAAAGGCGAGCAGCTAAATTTAAAAGCCCTTTTTAAGGTTGAAATACTATCTCACTAGTTTTGAAAAAACGCTTGCTTTCTCACAATCACTATACGCCCTCTTTGTATTATAGTACTTTTAATTTTCAGAAAAGATAAAATAATAATATTATATAAAAACTAAACCATATGAATTAAAAATGCATGTAACGTAAGGAAAAATGTTCATATTTATTTGTTTATTAATAGTTTTATAATAATAAATAATAAAAATTAATTTTTTCCTGTGCATTTCTTATGAATACTCTTTTTGACTTTTTTGAGAATTACTCCTGAACGCAAAGTTTACTTTGCTGTACAGCTGTTCCGTAAACTGGACAATAAACGTATACAATCATATCAGACAGGAAAGTAATTTGAAAGTTTTTCTCCTATATTGAGGTAATGTTCATCACAGACAATACCTACGATTTTTAGTCCAATTGACTTTGTCATATTCATACTATAAAATGTTTGACAAGTCACGTCATATGTGTCTCTTGCATTAATTGGAAAATTACACAGAAGCACATGGAAATTGGTTGTTAGGCTTCTGCCGACATATACTATTGTCCGCTTGGCTACTTCTGATATTATTCCGTACTCTTCGTAGCCACAGCCTTCCATGCAGTCCTTCTCTCTATTACAATCTATTTTTCCGCTAACGAAATCATTATCAACATTTATTTTTATTATTTTGTCGGCACTCGTTAGTTTTGCTATCATTTATTTTAGTTGATTTTTATAATTTGAATATATTGCACCCCCTATATTTTTTATGGAACTTATATTTACTAGAAACGATGATTCTGGTAAATGGAAGCGTAAGCACTCTCCCACACAATCGTAGCATGTATTTCTTCGAGGTTTTTTTTTAAGTCTCCAGTTTGAGTGTTGGGACGGCATATGTGGCCAACACAATATTACGACCGATATATGTTACAAATTGTTGTAAAAAGTGCTTATCGCAAATATGACAGTTTTTTTATGATTTAAAACGTTTAATATGGTTAGCCAGATTTGCAATTTATTTGCAGAAATTTTAAACACGGCTTTTTTTTTCTACTCTCTTATATACACAATTATTTTTTAAAAATTTGTTAAAACTAGATAAGTAAAATACCGAAAGGTTTTTTATATAATACAACTACTTAGAATTATCTGTAAAATGAAGATTATTTTTTAACAAAGGAATCTAGTTTTAATAAATACATCTATATCACAGTAAATAAGTGCTTAATAAATCCGCAAAATCCGTATAAATGGGAAAAAAGTAAATGCTTTTTTACTCATCCACTTTTAGAATGTACATTAAAAAAAAAGAAAAAAAATGCTACAAGAATACTTATATCTACATATATATAAGAACATCCAATCCAATGGCCAAGCCTCACTTACTCTCGAAATCGCCAGTATCGGCAACTGTACATAAGTAAGAAATTAACCGTGGAAAGCAAAAAAAGGAAAAAATATAATTCAATGAATTTGTAAAATAAAAAATATAATCAAGTATTTCTATACGTTTTTTCTTTTTTTTTTTTATAAAAGTCATTATAATAATATATGAATGTATATAATGCGGATAATAAATGCCACAAAAGTAATGAATTAAAACTAAGCATAAATACATGTGTACGAAGCATCTTTTTGAAGATCCTTTTGAAATTCCTTTTTTTGATAATTCAATTTTAGAAATCTAATAAATGTTCAATATAGCGGTTTGTACCTGTATGCATATTTTATGAACTCTTTGCTTTGCCACGTTGCCATACTTCTTGTTTTGTCAGTTTAACAGAGAAGCGTAAACAGCGTTGCCATTTTTTCCCATATAACATTATGAATGGAGCAATACTAAAACAAAAAATTAATTAAATAGCGTGTGGCAACGTATTGGATTCTGTTAAATGGCAGAATTCTGTTTAAAAAGAACCCTTTAGTAGAACAAAACTGTTATTTTGAAAGTTTTCGGGATAATTCTTTTTTTCTCTTTGCTTTTCATATTTTAATTTTACTAAAACTATAAAGAAAAACATGAAAAGATATGATGATAATGAATAAATGAAATGTTACTCGCATTTCGCGTTTATTAAAAAAAAAACAAATGATTCGCTAGAAAAATGTTATATACATAAATATAAATAATAATAAATAATAATAATAATAATAATACGCAGTGAATTATTACAAAAGTATAAATGCATATAAATGTATTTATATATATCTAGGTTTAGGTATCTATGTGTACATATGTATGTATGTTATATAAAACAACAAAAAAGATTAAATAGCAAACAGGTGTGTGTTCTAAATCTTTATGAAATGGAAGTCTGTATCACGCGTTTGTTTTATTTCATTTTTTTTAGTATTTTAAGAAACTTGTATTTGCACATATTGGCTTTAAAGGGAACCTTTAGAAGTTGATGCTAGCTCTAAAGTGTTCTTTTTAAAGCAAAACTGTTTTCTAGAAGTTGATTTTCATAAAGAAAAAAAACAGTTCATCGTGTGTTAAGTGAATATTTAAAAATAAAATAAAAAAATAAATTCATTAGATATCGTGTTCTACTGAGCACAAGGAATAGAAGTGCATTTTAGTCTAATATTTAGTATATTATTATAATTAATAATAATGAAACTGTAAACGGTGAAGTGCTTTGCTCTCCATGTTATTTGCTTGTTACTTATAAACTGCAACACATATACCAAATAATTTTATTTTGAAAATAGAAAGGACGCAGATTCAGTCGATTTCGAAAATTATCCCGAATCGATCTGTTGGTCTATTTCAAATCCTTTATGGTGTTGCGTTTACGAAAAATTTACTATATCTATGGTATATCATGCCTCATATGTACTACTTATACGCTTTGACATTCTTCAATCTTTTCTCTAGAAATTTCAAGATTTCTTTTTGTTCGGTTTACCGAAATCATCTTGCTGTTTTTGTTCCTGCGAGGTATATATAAATAACCAAATTTAGCTCCAATTTTCTGTTGCGTTTATTATTTTGCATAAAATACTTTAGTGGACATAAATATGTTTCGATCTCTCTTAAATTCAACGAGATGGTGATGTTTAACTTCCTATTATTAAATTCGTTCTGCTGCTGCTGTTTCAATTACTCAGTGCTATACCGCAACTTTTGTCAGCCGGGACCAAATAATTTCTGTTTACATGGATGTTTGTTTTAAGCTATATTGTGAGACCATGGAAAGATAAGACGCAACTGAATGCAAGGATATAACTCGTACTTACACGAGGGTTTAATTATCAACGAATATTTGTATCTGGAATGTGATCAGACTCCAGCAAAAAAATACCTTTGCTTACCAAAATGTTCGGGTGCCAAATCCTAGACGTAAAATTATGCATTTAAAAAATGATTTTGTACAAAGAAGTTAGCAATTAATTTCATTACAAAATAACATACATATGTTATTTTTTTGATAAACAAATTTCTTTTTCATTCATTTTCATCCTTTATATTCGATTTCCCCAACTCCAATTGCTGCTTTATTGCTGTCGTAAATTGGAAATTGGTTTACACTGATTACTTTATACACACAGACGAAAACGAAAAAAGGCAGTTGATAATTTTTCACTTTGCGTCTCGATACTATAATCGTATTGTTATATTTTAACTAAATTTTGTTTAATTCATGTAAAATCCGTTTTTTTTTTTTTTCTTAATATATATTAAGAAATATAAGAGTAATAACTAAACTAACTAAAAATATAAGAGTAATAACAATGTTAATGAAGATATAATACAAAATAATTATAAAAGTTTCTAAAAAAAAGTATAGAAGGTTTTAATTTTCACTTTTCTTCTAAATAAATAGTAAAAATTATTTTTCACTTTGAAAAATTGAAATTCACATATTGAAAATCACGCTTATTAATAAAAGAAAGAAAAAAAACATATATTTAAAAATCAGGTGGTTCAGCTCCACAGATTACAGATTATTATTGCCATCTCTGTGTTTTATGAGTTTTTGTATTAAATAAAAAGAAATTAGCAAAAAAATTATTGTGAATAACAAATGGGATTAAATAAATAAATGAAGACTATTGGCCTTTTATAAAAAAGGCTAGATAGTCTGTTATAAAGATTATAATTAGACTTTTCTATTTAACGTAGATCGAAACTCGGTTTGATACATTTAGCAGAGATTACAATTAGATTTTTATGTTTAACAGAAAACTATGAAGATATGATTAATTTCTTCTTCTTTTTGTTCAAGGCGAAGCGTTGCCATTTATTGAAAGCACCTCTGTTCTCTCTCTGTTCTCAACACATGGTACTTTTTTGTATAAAAGTTGTGAAGGAAAAAACCAGCCGTTAACGTTATTGTATAAGTATGCATTTTCAGTTTGTTTCTTGTTGTTGGCTTGTTGTCCTCGGGTTAAAGCGGTTGCGGTTTTAATTTCAATTTATATTTCTTTTAGACTCTTAGAGGTGTATTTAAGTTCTTGAAGTGAAGCTTGCAAGATCTCAAGGAAATGAAATAAAAAAAACAAAATACATATATTCTGAAAAAAAAAATAAAATTCAAAGCCGCAAATATTTGTATGTTTTCTTAAAA
Organism: Glossina pallidipes; assembly: GCA_000688715.1. Classification (NCBI taxonomy): domain Eukaryota; kingdom Metazoa; phylum Arthropoda; class Insecta; order Diptera; family Glossinidae; genus Glossina; species Glossina pallidipes. Next base: position 1,209,265 of record KK499769.1, read on the forward strand.
TTTTGATGAACAGAAAAGATATAATCTTATAAACGAGTATTAAGCTCGCATATATAATCTTACTTGTGACAAAAAAGTTCAAAAAACTAAAGAGATGTGTAAATTTTTTGTCGCAAAACTTTGTGCGAAAGAATTTACGTAAATATATTAAAAACAATATTAAGAAGAAAACTAAAAAATAAACACTTTATTTACATATAATTAATTAGTGAAAGTTAAAAATTAGAAAAAACTTTTGAACTTTTGAACGGTAAAGTCTGGCAAGAGCGAGAGCATATGCAAAATAAACAAAGTAATATTCATAAATAAATAGTGTAAAGTCAAAATTAAATAAAAAATAAGAACGAAATTTTGTGTGGTAAACTTAGCTAAAATATAAACTCAATAGAAAAGGTAAAGTAAATCTAAGAAAGATGCAATTAAGAAACAATTTTTATTTGAAAAGCAAATAAGAACATCATGTATAATAAATGAAAATGTACAAAAATTTATAAATTTGAAAGGTAAAAATAATAAAACCGTGCGATCACTAACAATTAATTAAGATTCGGGCAAATAACATTGTTTTCAATTTTCAACAGCCGGCTTTTGAATAAATTGCTACGACAAGCCACCTTGTGAGTCAGTATTTCTTTTCTTCGTTTTTTTTCTTCTTTTTTAAAGTTCGCTTTGATGTACTGTTAATACTGTTAGTTCCCTTTAAGAGTAATTATATATAGTTTATGAGTTTAGAAGACATGTGAAAGAACAAATTGGATCTTAGTCATATATATATAAACATATATCTTAGTGTTTGTATAACTCTGTTGCTTATTTACAATTTAATTGGAAAGTAGGAGTGTAATATTTACTTTATTTGATATATATATTAATTTTTTTCCTGTCTATTTCTAACTGTATTTACATCCTATGTAAAGTTGTTTTTATTTTTGCTATTGATTATGGAAAATACAACAACAACGACAAAGATGTTGACTTTATTTTTCTTTGCAAATTGTTGTGTTATTATCAGTAAAAACACGTTCGACCATGCTTGGGTTTATCTTTTTTTTTTGAATTAAGGGAGAAAAATAATAATTATAATTTACATATATTTGTTTTTACATAAAGAGTACAACAACGACAAAAACAAACACAACAACATTGTTTTGTTCTATATTGTATATAATAACAAGCAATAACAAAGTCTATGTTGGGTTATCAAATAAATGTATGCACTCAGCTGTTTTACCAGTTGATTTTAAGGTGAGTACTCTCACGAGTAGAAGAGAAAGAAGGAGAGAAAAAGAGAGGCAGATGTACTTGCTTCGCGGACAAATGAGTAAATATAAAAACAAATATTAAAGTTTTCTTTTGGTGGATCTGTAATCTTTTTAATGTTTAGACTTTTGGGAATTTTTAGAAAATACATTTATTTGTGTATGTAAAGGCGTTACTTATGTACGTAATTAGATGAAATTTATAAAAGTGATAATGCCGTAGAAATGAAGTATTGCTCGACATTTAACTGAAACGTTGGATATTCTTACTCGCAAGTTGGAGTCGAAATTGCGCCAAATCAAAGTGAAACGATGCGCCCACATTACAGCATAACCTTAATCCTCCTCCGTTTTTAAAAATAAAAAAATTTTATTTTTTGTTTGTTGCTTATCAACCACACAGATGCAAGATGTATTTATGTTCTATGCAAAAAGGGAAAATGTCGGCCAAGTCTACTCGATATTATAGAACATTGAAATTTTATTCTTTTTTTAAAACTTTTGCAATACTTAGAAGAAAGCTTCAGAGACTCCATAAAGTATGTATACCATTGATCAATATCAAATTTTAAACCCATGTAAGTATGTTCGCCTGTCTGTCCACCGGAGTAATGTCTATGGTAAGCAATCTCCTGGTCGTGAAAATGGAGAGCTCTGCCTCAGACGCACGATACAAATTTCCATTTTTATTCTACAATCGTAATAAAATTCATCTACGCCCACTGAATATTATAGAGTATGTAAATTTTAGTTTTTCTCTGTGTTAAATTTTTTGATATAACAGTGATGGGTACAAAAGATTCGATCGCAGCCGAATAAAATTTTCTTACTTCCCTTTTTTTGGGGGTTTGATGCGGTTTACCTTAATGTTCCATTATTTACTAATAGGTTTTATTAGTATTATTATAAGCGAAAGCTAGTAAAAAGGCAGGAGCGATCTCTTTGCATAATTCACTCGAATGAAATTCAAAAAATTCTGCCATTAAAATGTAATCTAACGACTTGATCAAGTTAATTAAAGTTATGTACTTACCTTGCCTATTGGTTTCTTAATAGCAAGGATGACTTTATGTTAAAAAAAAAGCAAAAAGACTATAGTTTGCCGAGGCGCATCATAAAACCGCCTACACCTCTCTCCAGTTAAACATATAACGTTTACTTAAAATAAGGCGTCGTATGGGAAGTGGCCGAAGAAATTAAACAGTCCGAACTATTTTCAATAGCGTTCGTGCTTGACCAAAACACGTCCGTATAATGAATTTCATTGAAACATCTTGATAGTTGCGACCTATCGGTTGAACACAAGACAAGATGGACAGACAAGCATAAAGTCAATTCTTGAATCGTAATATTGCACACATCCGCACATACTAAATATACTCCTGTACCACAAGTGGTGTAGGGTATATACTTGAGATATACGTCTTTTGTTGTAAAGGCCTGTTGGATGAAAAGAGGTTGCCTTATAGAAATGATGATTGTGTGTGTCGCAGGTATTAGCCATTTAAACGTTATAGTCGTGCTGACTATTGAGTTCGCTGCAAAACGTCGCTTAATGATGTTTTTCACTTTTCTTTGTGGGAAAACAACAAAAAAGATGATTTATTGACACGTAAATGCATGAGCGCCCGTATGTAGATAGACATCCGAGAAGTAGTTTCCTACGGTCCAAACTTAATATAATATATTTATATGTCACGTCACTACTGGAGCAAATTTTCATGAAAAAATTCTCAAAACTATAGCTGCTTGCAATGTAAAGGTTTACTTTCGGTAGAGACGAAAGAAGGTCTTTATAGAAGAAACTTCAAGAGGTTGTCGGGTCCAATTTAACATTTTCCCACGAAAATATTATCTTGCACGCATTTTTTTCAAGAAATATATATTATGGATTTTTTTTTGAAAAATAAGGATTTATATGTGGGAAACTCGTAGACATGCCCTGATCCAAACGATTTTCAACGGTGTTCGCGATTGGGGAAAGACCAAATCTTTTTAAGGTTACAAACACTTGAATGAAGACAAAAAAGGACGGACGGGGCGTAAGACAGAGGGACAGATAAACTTCGACAGCGTCCATGCTTGGGCGAAAGGCGTCTACCAAATTTTCTTGAAATTACGATCAGTTGTATGAACACGAAAAGACACAGATAGACAAAGTCAATTAGGGTTCATGTTTGGGTCAAAAGTGTGTAATTTACCAAATTTTGTTAAAATTGCGATCAGTCCTATGCACACAAGAATATACGGCACCAGACAGAGGAACAGACAAATTTCACAAAATGTGACTAAGTTTGCGTATTCCAAGGAACTAAATTCCCTGCTTTTAACCTAGGAACTATGGAGGACTTCGAACAGTGTAAAGATGATTTTTCCTAAAACGTTGATTTCCTTGAAAGAAGTTCTGTTTTTTGTCGTAAAATCCCACTGTGCAGCTTCTAGAAAGGCGTAAAAGAATGGCCTGCAATGATCATTCAATAATACTTTAAAGTAATTGAAGGAATGTCTTGCGAATATTTTCGGTTTGCAAAAGAAAAAAAGAGGAAGGACTGACAATGCTTAATAAAAGATGTCAAGTCATATCCGAAGAGCAAACATTAAAGAAAAATATTTTTATGCACTCACCGTCACAGCACTAAAGCATAGATGGTAACATCACGTCATGAACAATTACTTCTACCTACAACCTTTTCTGATCCCCTCCATGCCTTTATGTAGAAGCGAATGTCGCCACGGTGACTTCGATTTTCGAAACTAAGCTGTTAGTTCCTAATCATAATTAGCGACAGATGGACACTGATATCTATCTCAGGCATACTGTTCAAAATGTAACCGTACTTTATGGTATGCTTGTAGCTTTCTCAGTTTGTCTTTCGTTTTACAAGAGAATAACACCAATTTAATATATGTCTTACGATGGATATGAGAAATTACAGTCATCTCCCCATTGATCAAAAAAATTTTGTTGTCAATTCTGTAGAAAACTAGGAAGAAATGCTTATTAAACGTTTCATATAGTTTCATGCCATCTGCCTATATACGGCTGTCCATCAGCAATTGAAATAACTGTGAGAAAAACTTCATCTATGACAAATGCTGATGTGTTCGCTGGCAATGTGTGTATGTACAAGTGCAACACAGCAGAAAAAGAGCGAAAGTGCAACTTTAACGGTAGTTTGATGTTGAATAAATTATGACGTTGCGTTTCTTATTTTTCTTATTTTGCTGCATTATTACCATAGCATAGCAACAGTTGTATGAAATGGTTTTTCCATGCACACATTCATACATAACACACATACACATACACATATATATGTACACTGATTTTACACATAGATACCTGTAAATACATATCCATATAAATGTGTGTGCTTTTGTGCACATTAAAGCAACTTAGCAACAGGCATTTAATGTTTACTTACACACATAGTTATGTATGGTTTTTTTCAGGGGTTACGCGTACACATATACGCCATGTATGGCATTCATAAGTATGTGTACACATGTGCATATGTATTTACGTGCACTTATCAGCTCTATGATGTATAGTGTGTTTGTGTTTGTGTGTGTGTGTGTGTGTGTGTGTGTGTGTGTGTGTGTGTGTGTGTGTGTGTTTTTTTGAGTAAAGTGTTATGTGCCAACAAGTGTTAGCTAAAACATTTTCATGCACGTACTTGTACGTACGTCTGTTTCTGTGTACTTCCCCTAAAAAAAAAAAACCTCCCATTCCAGTTTTTCATCAGCACACATCGCACACAATTATATATATGTTACACTTTTTCATCACAACTTATGCATATGCTTGACTATGCTTACAAACAACACACTTCAGTCTTCAGTGCAGTCATTCATGGCTGATGAATAAATTGTTGTTGCTATGAGACCTAAATACATGTATTGCTGTATAAGTATTGCTTTGATAAATATTTTTGTAGTAGTTTCCTTTGCCGCTAATTTTTCTTACTTTTTTCTTTTTTTCGCTTTTTGTTACTTTTTGTGGTTAGATTAGGGGAAGGTATGCAACGTTCACGATGTCACTGGATAGTCATACAATTAATTGAGTATGTGTGTGTGTGCGTGCCTGCGTGTGTGTGTGTGTGCGTGTGTGTATATATACGTACCTTTATTGCACAATATTGACATTTAAGGGAACCTATACGTTCGCCTAAGAGTTACATATACGCAGTCTATATCTATATGTAATCTCCAAAGCCATCTTCGTCTGACTGATTTTCAATGGTTTATTTTGAGCTCGCAACGTTTCAATTAGCGGCCACAAGAATATATGCGAAATTTGTCACTTAATGTCGCAGCACTTGCGAACATCAAAAAATATACATTTTCTTACTAAGTAAAGGCTCTTGTTTCTCTACTAATCTATCCAGATGCAAAGCGTAAGATACGAATACGTAAAAAATCGTTAATAGCTGAAAAGAGGAATTTTGTTACATGTACGCCTTGTCGAAACCTTGCAATTTTCGTTTCACTCGTTTTTGTTCAACATTTTTATGCTAATTGCCATAAGTACAAGTTAGTAGGCAAATAGAAGGACAGGAAGGATGGAAAGGCAGAAGGGCAATCCTGCGCTGGATTATGTGTCGTTATTGCAGTGCAGGAACTAATACTATTAGAGAACACAGACTTACAATGATAAAGAAGTAAGAACACTGTAGTGGAGGACGGTCCACCATTATATACCCTTCACTTACAGTTTTTTATATAACGACTTTTCAGACTAAGGCCTTATATTAGCAGCGCTATTTTCATTCGTCCTCGGTCTAAAGCACACCAGTGTATCAAATTTCCTCAAAATATCCCAAAAAATATGGCCTCTACGTTGGACACTAGGAAACAAGACGGATCGACAAAAGTCTTCTCCACTTCCCTTTGACTTTCTGAATCGATCGATATAATAAAAGGTGAATCTATGTTCAAGTCTTTCTGGGTGTTGCATACATATGCGTAAATTTAATATACCCTTGTACCACAATTGACGTAGGATGTAGAAAGCGTGCACTTTATGGCTTTTGAGATGATAGGTACAAAAGAAGAACAATAAAACATTCAGGTCGAATTTTCCATTTTAATGGTTTACAAAACCAGCAGCAGAGTAGTGTAGCAACATCTGCATATCATTGACTGCTGTCGTCTTTCAAGGGACATATTGTGAATAATTTGGAATCTGCGCTTAAGCCCATCATAGTGCTATAGTGATAGGTACAAAGCACCGACATCTCCGGGCAGAGCGTATCCCTGTAAGGCAGAAAGAAAGTAAGTAAGTATTTTACCACTGTTCGGAAGCGGACCGCCTCGAGAATGATATTGCTTCCAGTTAATTCTGGCAGAATTTAATTTTCTTAAAATTATTTACATTCAAATTTTTTTAAATTACACTCTACACAGTTGATGAAGTTAAAGTACTTTTTCCGCATTATCTTGCGCGCATTTCGAGGCACTCTGTGAAAGAAAGATGTCAGTCTTTGGTGGGCTTTAAAGCTTCAGAAAGCTTATTTCTCAAATTAAATGTTGGCAGATTGCTGCTAGACGATACCATGATATATAACAATAATTATAATAAAATTACAATAATTGATGTGGAGATTATGCCTTAGGAAGCCTCTAGGAAAGCAAGAACGGATCTTTCTGCTCTTAAATTTTATGATCCTAAGCATTTTTCGAGCGTTTGTCGCTTCGGTGAAAGCCTACCATGAAATTATTTTAATCCTCCAAGAAACGAATAGGTTAACTGTAGTTGTTGATAGATCTGAGGGCTACAATATATCTATCTCCTCTTCTTGTACTCTACTTCCTTCTAACCAGCATCGTGTTACACGGATACGTGGTATCCTTTGAATGATTGCTTATATTAAAAAAAAAAACAAGCGAAATATTTTAGAGTGCAAGCACATAAAGTTTTCTCTTGCTAATGAGGCCTTGACTTGGAAGTTTTTTGTTTACATGGTGTTGCTACCCACTGGTTTTAATGTGTTCAACTTAAATGTCATAGCCTCATAAGCAAGAAAAGACTGCATTTAATCATACCTTTACTTCTCTTTAGTCACAATTTTTGTATGATAATATAAACCTAATAAAAAAACTTCTTGACCTTGAATGTCTCGTAGTCGAGCTGCCACCTTTTAGATCGCGCAAACTCTTGGATTACGTGAAGCTCGGACAACAGGACCCCATAGGTTGACCGGTATGTAAACTGACATATATAGACGGACGGACAGACATGTCAAGTCTAATCGAAATATTGTGCTATTGAGTTATATCAGGCTATATCTTTCCTTGTATCAAGAGGAAACCTGATCCTTTATCATTTCATTCGAAAGACGAAACATTTCTTGTTAGATGACTTGAAATATATTATGTTCTCATGCACGTGAAACTCGTATATACTCAAGTGCGGGAGAATTTTCAATAAAACGGATAGCCTTAGATGCAAGCAATAATAAAATCCATATATTTATTTAAATGGAGTCAATGGCGGTTGTGATGTATTAGAGATAGGGGAGGAGGAGAAAGATGACAATCACATCTATGAAAGGGAAAGAGGTGAAGAGGGGGGATATATAGACAATTCTGATAAGTTAATTGATGTTATACCAGAGGTAGTCAACGCGCTGTTGTCTCAACAATTGCATTGCTATCGATTATCGACTCAGAAATTGTTAGCAAAACAAGGCGAACAGTGAAAAGCCTAATCAAGTCAAGTAGTGCTCTGCGATCGACCTGTTGTCCGTTGCTTTCCTAAACCATATATAATTTTTACTTTGAATTTAATTATTAGGTATACAAGATTCGTTACAATGTGATTGTAGTTTGTTTGTTTTTTTTTTTTTTGTTTCTTTTTCCTTTTTTACTTGCGAATGCAGCTTTCTTTCTGTCACTCAGTTTGGACTCTTGGATAATTAGTATGCTTGTGTGATAGATACGATAATTCAGTTAATGGATGCACATATAAGCTTTATGTCATTTATGCATTACACAAATATATGGAAAATCTTAAAGCCTAAGGAAAGAAAATATAAATAAATTGCAGAAACGAACAAAAAAAAAGGAAAAAATCAGTTAACACCTCTGGTTACTGTATAAACTTAAATTTTAAGCCATAATATGTTTTCATGCGAATACATGACAATATGAAAAATAAACATAATTTTTCACATGTTGTTTTTTATTTTATACATTTACATATATGTGTGTATACTCGTATAAAGTTTTACACTACGAATGCTGGCTTCAGTGTAGAGTATACGCCGCGCACAGCATAAATGCAGTTCAGCAAGTTCACTCACCTCATTTGTTGATTCGCTTTTTGTACATGTGCTGAATTGTTGCTGTTATTATTATTACTGTTTGTTGTTGGCTTGTTAGTTGGGTCCGCTTATATTTGTAGTTCCACATCGTACATACATACGTGCATACGTGCATGCATACACACGCATATATTTTATGTGCTCTGCACTTTCTACTAAACAGTGAAGAAAAAACAAGCAAAAAAAAAAAGAATTAAATGTTTTATGGCTACAGAGAGTACATCGGAGTACTGAATCCATGAATATGAATGCTTTTATGTTTGTTTATTTGTTTGTTTGTTTGTTTGTACATAAACTTGCATGTCAGTGCATAGTATACAATGTTGTTGTTATTGAGCTAACAATGAATTTTGTATAAATTTTGTTACAATTTGCTTGCATGTGTGTATGTCAGCCTGCGTTGAAATTAAATATTTGTGATTTTTTTTTTTTTTTAGTACCCATCTGATTAGTGCCGGATTGTAAGGGTGGAAATCGGGTGCACATATTGAGATTTTAAATAAAAAAATAAGAAACATGAAAATAAAAAATATTGAACGAACTATAGATCCCCGTCATCTTTGGCGCAAAGCATGTGAGAATATCAAACAATTTGTTGTATACAGAAGGCTTCGAAGTTCAAAATTATGCTGAGAAATATTATTTAGGAACATTAGGCATACAAGTAGGTACGGTACGTACTTGAGTAGTGTTAGTAGTAGAGGTTCAGAAGCATTTTCATTTTCATATGCTAGGTGTGCAAAGACATAGAGATATGCATCTTAAGTAGCATTATTAAAGATGTCTGTCGGTCCTTCTGTTGAAATCACGTTTACAAAGTCAAGCCTTTACCCTGAAAAACAGATTCGCTCTGAGATGTTTTTTTATTATTTTAATTGCTGTTGATGGGCCCTGCTGGTAGGTCCACAATTAGATAAAAGAAAAAACCAAACTGAGAAACATTCCATCTGTCCTGTATAATAATCTCAGATTTTTCAACCTAAGTTCACCTCTCGGTTTTTTTATCACCTTTCTTGGTTTAAGTTCGAAGATCAATATATACGACCGACACTATATTTACCAAAAACAGAAAAAAAGAAACTTAAACCTGAGTTTTGTAGATCTAAGCTTTGAAACTTAAGGTTTTTCTCGTCATCTCAGCCGAAATTGAAACGTAGAAAAAGGTGGCTTACAATCATTAGGCATCGTAGAGCTAAGCACTCTTTCGCTTTCCAATTGAATTCTCATTGTTCATCATACGATCACGGCCCACGTTTTTCTTAGTTTTGAAGAAATCTTGCTTGTAGCATACGTGATACCTGGCATGACGGTACAAAGCATTCGATTGTTTACTATACTTCTCCAACGGTACGTGGTTATTTGAACGCATCGTCTATTTTAATCTCTGAAAATAATATAATTATAAGGATTTAAACAACACTTGAAACAAACTGTATTTTTGCAAACGCGTACGTGCATTATTAATTAAACCTCAAATACTTAGCATTAATCGAATCTCTTTTTTGTTTTGTTTTTTTCTTTGCTATAAATCAACTTAATATAGAATTCAAATATCAAGTGAAAATGTCAATAAAAAATGATGTCAAGAAAACAAAGCACATATATGTATAATAACAGATGTTAAATTGATAACAATGCGTCATAACTAAGCCAAACAATGATTTAGTAATTTAATCATTAATTTAGTTGAGTTAAGTGTGTGTGTATATGTAAAGTATGTACAAGCATGTGGTTGGAACATAGAGTTAAATAACGAAATGGAGAAAAATAAAAAAACAACAAGAACAACAACAACAACAACAAAAAGATTTTATTTTCGGTATTAATGTGCAGCTGGTTGTATGAACCTCTGTTTGTATGTGTACATAAAAGTGAACATATATTTTACATACATATGTACATATGTATGCAAAGTTTTATTAGTTTTGTTGCCAACTTGCGATTAACTCGTTTAATTTATTTATTTTATTATCACTTCTATGGCCAAACAAACCGTTATATTAAGTTTATGAAATCGTTTGAAAGATTACGAACTACTCGAATGTGAAGAAAAGAAGTTTTTAACGTTTTAAGATTTCATTGACCTTAACGTCAATGCAGTCTTAAGTCATATTTAGTTTGTTATTCGCATTTGTGACGTCAAGATGTTCGAAAAGATAAGGTCGTCGCAGGGTTTAAGATTAAATTCGAAGTTAGTCGATTTTTATACTCCACACCGTTTGTGGTACAACGGTGTGTTTAGTTACTAAGGATGTATGCAACATTCAGAAGGAGTTGATATAGAGCTAACTTTTATTATATCGACTGTTTCAAGAATCGATCTACGCTTGCTGTCCGTTTGTCCGTTCAACCTAAAGTTTGTAATTTTTGAGCTATTTTGGTGAAATTTAGCATACGGTATATTGTCCTAAGGATGAACGTTATTCAAAAGGGTTCGGAATGGAGTGCTTCGTGGCCTGCTTCATATACAACGCTTTATTTTGAAAAGCCGTTATACGAACGAATGTATTAAGCAAACTGGTGTAGGGTTTTCAATGATGGGCCGTATCTATACAGTTTTTCCTTGTTTGCTTTCTTTAGAGGATAGCGATTTTCAAGCTATAAACTTTTTTCGGTTCTAAAGTCTCAATAAGCAAAATGACCAATTAGTAAGCTAACGAAAGTACTGCAGTTTTGCATGAAATAAAATTATACGGAAGTGACTTGGCATCTTCTCCATTTCGTGGATGGACGGAAGTACAAGGAAGTCACTCAAAAGAGAAGATTTTCAGAAGATGAAAGGCCGCGAGCCAAGGAAGGCCGCGGGGAGATTTATGTACAATTCGTTGGTGTTGGAAAATTTTTTTTGGATTAACCAAAAGCTAATCAGGCGAACGCCAGCAGTAAATACGTTCCATCAACTCGTCTAGGAGAATTTCAAATTGAATCTAAAGTCAAAAGCTTAATAAAATTTATTACTTTTAACAGCATAAAAATTACTTTTTAAACAATTTTTCTATACGGAATGGAGTTCAAGAAATAGATGAAACCAATTTTTATCATAAAGTGTAAAGACTTGTTTCTTGCAAAAAGCTTTAGATTTAAAAACTTATCATTCATAAGAGCATAGGTAGGGAAGGGATCCAATCAATGGTACCATTGCTTGCAGAGCTTTCGTATTCATTTTGAATGCGAAAGAGAACTTTTTTTCTCACTGATCTTAATAATGGATTTTGTAGCCCATTGGCCAAGACATGTTAGTGTAATAAACTTCGTCAAAATGTTCTGAACATTTGAGACCTATATGTTAAAGACAAATTAATTTACAGATATCAGACATGCAGGCGGGCAGATGATGATTACAGTCCAAATCAATTCAGGAAATGATTGTGAAGGGCGCGAATATAATTGAAGGTGGATCCTTCTCAAGTCGTTCTGACTTTTAGATATATCCGCACCATATATATACTTATTATAAATGGCGTAGGGTATAAAAATATGGGTATATTGTCGAGTGACTTGTTCATAGCGACGACCTTAGCCGCACCTTCAAAGCAATGCACCTCATGTAGTCCCTGGTCAGAAATCAGCTGCTAATGCAAATGCCCCGTTAAGTAACAAAGCCTTTTTTTATATTAACACTAGAACTACTGTCGGCCAATTTAAACTTTTTCAACTTTCAAGCTTCAAAAGGATGGTTATAAGGTGTGTAGCGTTTGGAAAATACTTGGCGACCTTTAATTGTAGGAACAGACCTTTAAAATTTGATAATCAACTCGTGTTTGCCTGGTCTACTTTCCATATGATATGGCTGTTCCTTCGTGAAAAAGCTTATTTTTAACGAATTTTTCCTTTTATTACTGCTTTAGACGCCGTTGCATATTCTGGAAATTCTGGAAAACTTACATATTTCTTCAGTTCGATTAAAACCTGTTCTTCATTAACGTTTGTCACGGGAATAGCGGACGGTGCTTGATTTATCAATTTGTTTATAAAAGTTATAGGGGAACATAAAATGTTCTAGAAGCAGTCGTAACTATGTTCTTCTTCTTCTGTGAGTCAGCAAATCAACGATCGATGAATTACTGAGTGAGAGACCACTTCCATTGCCTGTATATAGCTTTTAGCGAACGAGAGAAAGAAGAGAGAGAGAGAGTGAGAGTGAGAGAGGGAAAGGGGGAACAATTTTGGTCTATCTTGGTTTGTCAATCCATGGCGTGTAGAAAACACCCTTTTTGTATACTCAACAATCTTCTGCAACAGCACCCTCGATGACTGTATATTGTCTTGTACAAAATTGTCCAATTACGTGGTCCATCAATTATGAACAAAAGCATTAATCATATCTTCCTATGTTGTTCACCTTTTCAATCAACTTTTGCAATTTTTCTAATAATTTCTAACAAGAAGTTATGAGATGAAAACAAACAAACAAAACGTATAATTTATGTTTTTTCTTTTAATTTTGACCAATTTATTGGCACTGAACTTATCTTAAAAAATTCGACAAAGTCTTTCTGCTTAGTGAGATTATTCGCATTTCTGTAGAATTTACTTAAATGGTAGGCGTTTTTTACTTAGCACAGCGGATCAGCTGCTGTCCATTTTCTGAGTTGCAGAAAAAGAAGAAGTGAACCGTTAGGCCAACTTGCGGCTCTTCGCGCCAACGGGGCAATTTGACTAAGTAGTAGTCGAATGGGCAGCTCCGATTTGCAATGGAATTATGCAATCTGCAGTTAGTGCTATATCTATATAATAAATGACGTTAGTGTGCTTGTATGTTTCAGTAGTGGCTATAAAGACTGTTTAAGATTGTCCTTAAGGCCCTGTATCATTAGTAGCTGATTATATAAAAATCGCGGCTCCCTACTGCGTGTTCGCGGACCCAAATTCCAATGCGATAGAGTTTACTTTAGTTGTAGGTATAACGGGTGCTCGATCGGTAAAAGTGTAACACTTAGCGATTGTGGCCACACGTCCATTAAGCTGCGACCACTCTCTATCTTTTTCTCTTTCCGTCACCGTATTACACGAATAGGAGACATTCCCTGATTAATTAGTTATATGTCACTTTTTTTTTGCATAGCAGGAACGATAATAGAATCATAATAATAGCGCTTTTCGAAAATATTAAAAAATGTCAACACCGGAGCCATTGTCGCGAGGCATTGTCAATGTAAAGGTAATCCATGGCAAGCAGTGTAACTGGTCCAAATTTGAATTTAAGAAAAAAAGATCGTGTAATCTACGTGTGAAACGCTTAAGACTTTTTGGAAATGTTGATTTTCGTATGATTAGCAAGCACTTGGCTGGAAAAGGTCAAATATCGATCAAAAACAACAAAATTTTGTTGAAAAGCAACTAAGAAGACTATAGGGGGACACGGCCCATCATCAAATACTCTTTACGAGTTCGCTTAATACAGCTATTCACATAACGACCTCTCAAGATAAGGCGTTATATAGTAAACAGGTAACGAACAGGTTGATTAGTCATGGTTTCATTTGGTGAAAACGAATTTTGAGTTCCCCATGCGTTGCCGGCTCTTCCAAATGGGGCCGGAAGGGGATATTCAGCTTTATCGCCAGTGTTAATGGGCCGCGTACTCTGCATTACAGTTATTTGGGTTTCGGATATCGTAACCCATTCACTAGGCATGACTAATAAGGGTTTGGGCAGCGCTATCCTTCGAACTAAGCAGGCAAGGTAAAGTTTCCCGCAGGTAACGTTTCTTACGCACCGAAGTACACATATTCGAGTCTTCAAGAAACACTTCTATGTGATAACTTACACGATTGAGTGGAGCCTGGAGACGGCATGTATTCAAAAGATGAGGTCACAGCTTCACGCTATGTCTAAACATCATTAAGGCATCCGAAGTTCGTTGAGAGTTTAATCTGAATGATGTTTTGTTTGCGTTTTCGTCTTCGTCTTCGAAGACTTGTAGCAAAGCATTTCGTATATAATTAAGGTTATATTTTCTGATATATTTACGAGCATTATTTAAAATAATTTTTATTACTATTGTTCTTTACTTAATTTTAGAACATTCTTTGTTTCACTTTAATTAATCACATCCTACTTATTGTTATTAAGTGTTACTGCTTGTGTTTAAGTATGTGTTGCCAACTGAGTGCATAGCAAGTGTGATAAGATTAGAATGGAGAAGAAAGAAATATATATATATATATATATATATGAAAACAATAGCATAAAGTTTTTTAATTACACTAAATACCACAATAACAACAATAACAACAATAATAAAAATAAAAAAAATACATAAAAAAAGTTCAATTAGATTAAAAGCTAAGTTTTTTCTTTTCTTTTTTTTTATTTCTTTAACACAAAAAATAGGTTAAGTGTGTTATTTGTAAACAATTTTTCTATATAGATGTTTATACAATTTGTTTGTTTTTTATAGCCACGACCGGCAAATGCGAGTATACTTAGTTTGTCAGTGCGGCTACGACATCTGCAAAAGTAAGTCGAATATCCCATTCCGAGCGACTCATCTTCAACATTCGATTGTCAAGTTATTCCTCGTTGGCCTAGAAAGCTCACATACTTCCACCGTCACCTGCATTCGTTTATTTCTGCAGACTGAATTTGACAATGGGCTAAATTTGCCGACAATTCCACCCGCAAGCAAGTAAAGTTTTCCAGAAATTAATTTATTTTTTTATCGGCTGAAATGAGCCCTTGAAAAGCCAAAAATGGCATTTTGGACAGATAATGGCGACCATGCTTGGTTTTTTAAAGATCATTTTATGGCAGTATGTGTGCACTTGTGCGCCCTTCTTGAAGCACTATTTCCAAAAATGGCCCAAGGAATTAACTCCTACAATTTTTATTCGCATCCTTCGGAATGTTGTCAAGTATCTTCAACACTAGATTAATACACGGCCCCCGTCAATTTGAGAGGTGTTTGCTTTTAAAAATGCCACATAAGCTAATAAATATCTGTAAATTTTATATATATTGGTTTGTAATGTCCGAACCGATTGGAATTATTTTTCAACTGAACGTGATTCTAGCGAAAATCTAGGTCATAAGTCTTCGAAGGTATCTTCATGGGATCGAAAGTTATATATAACATAAAAATAAGAGACAGCTTTCGAGGTTGTTCTAATTGCTTCTGCCTGTCTGCAGACAAATCACCCCCACCTTTCAACCTCACATTCTTATTCGATCAAGGAATATTTATGCTAAATGTCAGCTTCCTATCTTCATTTTCGCGACTGTTATGTTTCACTAAAACTATCCCTCGATTTGCCGGGTTCCTTAAGCAAGTGTTAAGACGATGGTCGGCAAAGAAGTACGCGGGAGTTTTTTGATAAGTTGACTTAAATATGTTTTATTAATAAAAAATATCCACAAGACTAGGCGAATGGCGAAAATCCTGTTCGCGCGTTCAAATCTCATTTACTGTGACTGTATCTTTCGCTGTTGGCTATAAAAATTGTTTAAGAGGTAAAGCTCGTGTACCGTGGGTAGTCGAATATACAAGAATCGCCGCTACCAAGATAGAGTTCGCAGATTCAAATTGCAATCAAAGTGCGGTCAAGTTTACGTTAGTCGTAGCTATAGTGAGTGCTCAGTCAGCAAAGACATAATACTTCCCGATTGGCAGCCTACCTACCTACCCTATGCCGCATTACGTGAACAGGAGACATCCCCTGATTAATTGATTATATTAAAAATATGAAGATTTTCAGAAAATTCCAGGCACCTTAAATTGACAAATAGAGAGCCAGGCCGCAAAGCACCTTAAACAGAGAGTGTCCCACGGGCTGGCGGTAATACCTCCGCTGGTGCCATTTCTAAAATATTTTTCAATCCAAAAAACAATTTGTTTTACGTTGTTATACCGGCCTCCTCCCCCATATCGAAAACGGTTTAATTATGCCGAAAAGGAAATCCTCCACAATGTTAAGGAAGTAATAAAAGCGCATGGTAGTTTCCGCTTTCTGCTGCTGATGTCTGGCTAAAACACAAAGTAAGCAAAAAGCCACGGACATCAAGGAATTGCAAGGATTAGCGATGATTACAGGATGGAAGATGGTGTTCGCGACTTATTTTGAGAACATTTGCAAGAAGAAGACAATTTGCTTAATGCACAGGGACAGTTGAGTTTTAATATTCGAAGAAGATGAGTTCAGTTAGTTAGCATAAATAAAACTCATTTTGAGTAAATACTTCTTTGAAATTTTAATAAAACCAAGATGCTCACAACAACCATTGCGTACAAAACTAATGTCTAAGGAAAATTGTTGGAAAAGGGAATTTCATGTTATTGGCGTACAGCAGACGTTCGCTTTTTTAAGTTTGAGCTCAATTAACGAGAAATTGACAGATTTCCATGCATGTATTATACATGATGGGTGTCTAAAATCCATGTTAAGATCGATTTGGTTCTCTTACTCATTATTTCATATAAATTTTTTTTCTTCTTGTTGCAGATAAATACATGTGTTATGTCCTTCTTCGCTTGCTTTTACTACTACGACTACGATTGAACCGCCATCTGCTCCAGTCTCTAAGTGTTTATTACTGTGTTTTTTTTCCTTTATCCATATATTGAGGTATGTATGCATATGTGTCTTTCAACAAATAGATAGCTACGCATTTATGTTTTTTTTTTCGTTTCGTTTGTGAGCTGTTCGCCTATCTGTTTATGCAAACTGCTTTAGTTAAAAAATTTCATAAAAATTTCTTTTTCATATTTTTATTTTTTTTTCTTTCTTGCCAGTTAAACACCGAAATAAAGCTAAAAAATAGAAAAGAAAGACATTAAAGCTATGCATGCCAATATGTATTCATAGGTTTATTGAGTTGTACGCTGAAAGAAATTTTGTGATAAATCAAAAAAATGAAAAAATAATTAGAGCCGTATTTAGCTTACAGTGAAATTTGATTACTCGATTAGTTGAAAATCCCGTTCAAATTAGGAAATAACTAAAACTGGGCAAAGATGAGCACATCCACAATTAATCTAACGTGCAACTTTATTAAGGCTCGAACCAAGAACTTCCTGTTCGCATTGAATCTTTTTCCCCAACTTGATAAGCGATGCGTTGCTGATTTCTTCGTCTATTCGGCCGATTGGCTTCTCCTGACTATTGGAGTTCAACTCAAGTTGTATTGACATAGTCCCTGGCATTGTTCTTGCTTTGTGAACCGATTGCTCTGGAAAGGAACAAAGAAGATTTTCTCTTGCAATTTTCTTTAGACTGGAACCCAAGACTCCGTTAGGCCCCGAAAGGGGTATTGCGGTAATGGTGAATAGATAAAGGGGCGGTGAAAGTTCTCGCCAACTGCAAACCGGATAAGTGCTCGTGGGTACCCTGCTTTCCCAAAGAGGATATTGAATAAAGCAAAGAAATGGTGAAAGCATTAAACAATCGTTTAAGTACCATACCGGAAGTACTGTTTCGACGGCTAGAAGAAAGTCGCGTCGATAGATTGCCGAAGACGTAATTCTACAGAATTATATAGGAGGTGTAAACATGTGCTGCGCTACTTGCTTTGAAGCAATGAGTTAGAGAAGACCTGGGCGTTCCTTGCAATTCTGCTGATCTGCACAGAAGCTGTAAGCATATGTTACGCTATTTGCAGCCAACAGTGCACTTTCTCGATTTGAAAGAATGCTTCTTAACGATGCATCAAAGTCTTGAAAAAATTGCAAAAATTCAGTTGCACATATACTGCGATTCAACTCATCCGGTTCACTTCGTCTGTACGCTAGACTAGAGAGGGGCATTCTTGACTTAAGCAAAACTATGGCGATATAAAGTGTTATCACAGTTCAATGTAACGTTAAAAACTCACTGACTGTAATTTGCGGAGCATTCCATATTTGAATAAGCGCGTGGTAAGATGTTCGAGTCCTTTTCTGATATTCCAAAGGCGTTTGCTTATAAACTATCGGAATTTTTCAAAACAATATCTTCTCCATGTACAATTTACGCACATGTGTTGTTTCTATGTGGTAGATGTGTTTAAAATTTGTGTTCACATATAAACTTTTTTTCTTTACAACGCGGTGAACACTCAACAAGAAGATGTTTAAAAGTTTAAACATGTGCTTAGGTGTTAGATTTTTTTCTGAAGCATATATGTACTTATCATTGTTTTGTTTTTCTTTTTTAGCAAAGAATATGAACAATTTGTGTCGACAATACTTGCCGTACTTGTGTCCATAAAATAGAGAATAAACAATTTCTCTTTATCATAGTAAACATTGTCAACCTATTTATAGTTGTTGTACAAATTTTCATTAGTATACCTGCACGTTTGCATAGGAAAGATTCAAGTAAACAAGTCGAAGCAAATGACGTGAGAGCAAATATTTGATAGTCCGTCATACTTTTTTTCCGATATAAACATAATCTCAGCTATATAACTAAATAAAAAAGTTGAGTATACAGAATATATTTTTTGCGCTAAAAGAGAGCGAAGAGGCCGTCGGCTTTAAAGTTGCTGTTACATTGAAAAAGAAAACTTGCAATGTCGGAATGTGTCAGCGCGGTTATACCAGAACCGCCACCTAATGGCCCCAGTACGGCATCAGTGCCGCACAGTAATCCATCTGCTGGTTCAATCTGTCGTCATTCTCGTCTTCAAGACACCGCGGAGCTCCAAAAGTTGAATGACCGTCTAGCAGCTTACATGGGCAGAATGCGGAATCTCAAAAACGACCACACTCGGCTGTCAATTGAAGTGCAAACCGCGCGTGATAATTTGACGCGTGAAAACGACTGCATAAAAAATATATATGAGAGCGAATTGACCGATATGCGTCGTTCGCTTCATGAGATTGCGCGGAACAAAGCGGAATTGCAAATTCGTCTCAACCATCAAGGGGAGGAGAATAAAGAACTAAAAGCAAAATTGGATAACAAAGCCAAAGAGTGTAGTATTTTTGAAGCAAATGCCCGTAAGTACAAGTCATGTACAACCGATTTGATTGCAAAATATAGTGCTTTGAAGGCTGATCGGGAAAAAGCCATCAATGAGGCAACCGAGCTACAAATAGAACATGATCGTTTGTCGAATTCTTTAAATGAAGCGCTCGAAAATCTTAAAAAAGCGAGGTCGATTCGGGTGAATTTGGCAAATAATGTGCAAAGTTTGCGTGAAGAACTCACTTTGAAAGACCAATTACATGCACAAGAGATTAGTGAGGCTCGGTCACGTCGTCAGGTCAAAATCAAAGATATCGGTGGTGGTCACCTTTTCAAACAATATCAAGGAGAATTACAAAAACTGCGCAACCATTACGCAGCACAAATGCAAGCTAATCGTGATGAAATTAAAATAGCGTACGAACATAAGTTTAAAAATCTTCAACCGGTAGCAGCACTCAATGAAAATGCAACTGCCGCTGTTAGGAAGGAATTACGTTGCGCTCGCGAGATCGTTGAGGATCTTACCGGGCGTATTAGTAAATTGAAGTCAAGTAATGCTGATCTTAATTCTCGTATACGAGTAAAGGAGCAGTTATTGGACGATGAAGGTGTTCGCCATACTGCTGACGTAGCTAGTTTAGAAAATGAGCTGCAGCGTTTACGCAATGCAATGAGCCATCAATTACGGCAATATCAAGATCTTATGGATATTAAGGTTTCATTGGATTTGGAGATCGGTGCTTACGACAAGCTTTTGTGCGGCGATTTGACGCATTCCTCAGGCGGTTCCGCGGGCGGTTCTCCAGACCAATTCTTAAGTTTCCCAAGCGGTGCCAAGCGCAAAGCGCCAATGCCTGTTGCTTCTCCCGCTTCAGTAAAACGTAAAAGCTCAGTAGTAGATGAGTCGGAACGTGTTGCCTCTATGTTGGATGACGGAATTAATGAAAACATGTGTCATCCAAAGGTTGGTCCCGATCAACAAGTTACTGACGAATGTCGTTTTATGTAGCTCCATAATAGGTTTACTTTTGATCGCTTCCCCGATATGATTTAAAATTTTTTCAAAATTTTCTACAAATTTGTACCAGAGTTTCGAGAGACTTTCAAGAATTGCTATTCGTTTTGCACTTCATGTATTAAATCTTTTATCTTTTTTTTAAGTTTCTCTACGCTATCATCAGCAAAATCCTTAAGATCTTGTCTTCTTCTGATAGCAGTCTCTTGTCAATACTTGCACGAATTTGAAATAAATCGAAACAAAAAAATATTTTCAAAAAGCGATCGACTAAAAAATAAATGAATTCCCAAGGCAGACTGAGCTTTGAGGCGGAGTCGGCTTTTAATTTACAAACACTACGAAATAATGGAAAGTCTAAAACTGTCCAGCCAGACATCACATACCGCGTAAAGTTGATACAAGGATGTATATTTAAACGCTTAAAAGCTATAGGAGAAATAAGTCCGCCAATATGAGAGTAATAAACGAAAAAAAAACTGCAAGCTCTTATATACAAATTAGTGCAGATACCTCTCAGGTGGTCAATTGACATACCCCCGTCTTTCGGAAGACCCTTTCAAATAGTCATTGCCCGTTAACTGACACTCTCCCGTTTTCGAAAGACCCTTTCAAGTAGTAATTCCGTTAAGTCCGTTAACTGTCTTTCGGAAGACACTTTCATATAGTACTTGTCCTTCGACATACCCCCGTCCCTTAAAAGACCCTTTCAAATAGTAATTCCCGGTAAGTAACACGTCTGCGTTTAATAAAATATGTTATGGGCATTGCCTAGTTATCTTGAAAGCAATTTAAAATGGAACAGTAGCTCAAGCTTAGCCGTTAACTATTTTTGTCATAAAGGATTAAAAATGGTCGTTTGTTGACATCTCCAAACTTGCTTGTCATAAGAACTGTTATGATTAATTCAGTCAATTTATATATTGAAGTGCAATTGTAAAACAATTGTCATTTTAAGACGCGAAAGCTAGACTTTTTAGAATTGGGGTTTAAAAGTCGTTCCACGCCAAGTGAGTGTCCACAGTCACTCAGTATGTGTATACACTTTTCTTTGCCGTTTTTTGTCAATTTTTTTCGAAATACCGACTTTGTAGGGGGTAATGCCTGGGAAGATGATTCGATCAAAACATTATTCAACAAACTTCACTATTACGAGACTTTCGACCCTTATAGGTTGGATGTAGACATTAAACAAACAGAAAAACCGACAAATGAATACAATTGGAAGATCGTTTCAGAAAAGGATGTATATGATAAGAGATGGCTCATCCCCCCCGACTTGGTACTTTTTTACATCGTAAGTAGTGTAGAATATTTTATAATATTTAGGCGAAAAAGATATCCATAATTAACTGTAAAAGCAATGTGTGGAAGATATTGATTTAGAAATAAAGTATCAAGCGTCCCCGGAAAACCATCTCGAAGTTATTATTTAAATGTAGTATTCATTGCAGTTGGAGGCGTTGGCCATATTTAATAACATGTTTCGGAAGACTATCGAAGATTCGTCCCGAGTTGAATGCAAATTTTTATTCCTTACGGTTTTTAAGAATTTATTAATGCGCAGGCGTATCGTTTTTTTTCTTTCTTTTCTCTTAATATAGTCACGTTCATCATGTTTTCTTTTTTTGTAAAAATATTTACATTGCTGCTAAGCAACTAATTGTTCCAAATGACGAGTATTTTCTAAAGAGGGAAACGCAGAATTTGTCATTTCACTATTCTATATAGATAAACATGTCTGGTTTTCCTTTGTCTGGTTGCATAGTTGCTTAGTTGGCTGTTGAAATCAGGCGCAAATGGCAAAAAATGAATGTAATAAGCATTTGACTCTTCGATTAAGTGGCGTTACGGACGTACATATTCTTCTTTTTCTTCTTATTGCGAGTCAGGAAATCAACAACAGTCGCTTCACCTTGTTGAGTAGGAAAGGTTCAACGTGAACACAAAGTACTTTGTTGCAACCTCAATAAAGTTAAGTGCAACATATTTCTACACACACTGTGTGCATATCAAATAATTCGTAGCATGTTACGTTTATCCTGCTATAGAGTATTCTTGAGAGTAGAAATGTGTTCTATAGTTTACGGACTATTTACTGAAAGCGGTAAAAATGTGATTCTGCTTCTGAAGCAAAATTGACTATGGCTTGATCGTACATATGGCAGCAGATCGTATGACGTCAGTTTATCATCAAGTGATTAAAGTTGGTATAAAATCATTTTCTGAATCTTTTCAAGCTTGTCTGTCCATCTGTCCATTTTATTTCCTAGTGCTTCATCTAACCCGTAGGCCGTAGTCTTACAGGCAGATTAAATTGATTCATTAAAGGATTTCGAATCGAGTGAGAAGACACGATGGGTCATCCACCTTCAGTTAACTTTACAACAACTGTTGTAGGTTATAAAAAGCGTAGCATGCAAAATCATTCGTTTCTAAGTTGGATAAAATTTCTGTTTATTTATTTATTTTTTTTTGTTGTTGGATCGTTGAAAACGAAAAAAATCACATCTGTAATGTCAAAATATATCGGTCGGCTAAAGATATCGAAGCATTGTTTTTCCTTTTTTACTGCCAATATTTTATATATGTGCATGTGTATGAGTACACATGTATTAGATAAGTTATGTATTTAGCACGAATATATTCTTATGTTTATTCTCTATTAGATTATTATGCAAAACATGCTGGTCAACAGATGTCAAATGCTGTTGTCGTCAACGTTACTTGACTTTAATTAAATTAATTGATACAAATTTGTATAGTTTAGCAGCCAGCATCTAATGGATTCAGCTGATACGATACTGGACGATACAATGGCCGTAAGAAAAGTTTAAAGGAACAGCGTTACAATTACTTTATATTCCACTCAAACGATTACCGTTAAGCTGACGTGATTCATGTCCAAGCTATCAGTTAATGCAAAAGTTATATTTGTGCCAATTATTAGTTCTTAAATTCTCTGCCTTTATGTGACCGAGCAGAGAAACAGCAGCTGATGATAAGACTGCGTCTACCGATTACGGTATTCTTTCGGATTCGATTGAAATGTTTTGCATATTTTGCACGGATTATTGTATAACAAACTAAAATTTATTGATTCTTAAGTTTCTAATGGCTTTTGAAAGTTTTTGCTTCTTTCGTGACTGTTTTTTTTTTCCTATCTATCAGTAAGAGATGATGATGTGCTAAATAAAGTATCGTGTTTGTAACATGAACACGCAGTGATGTCAAAAACATTTATATTTTCTCGATCAGTCAAGCACTGGAAGTCTTTAGTCGCTCAACATCAATCATTTATTTCTTGAATTCTCTCTGTGCGTTTCGGGATAGTTCGCTTAGTTTTCTGATATTTTTGGCTGCTGTCGTGTTTGTTGAAGAAAGAAAAGAACTACATAAAATCCAATGTACGTACTAAACAGTTCTTTTATCTCCAATGGGTAACAAGCAGTCATCGTAAGTTGACGCCGTTTTTTCATTAGATAGCTAAGAGAGTCGCGTTGCGCATAGATAATGTTACGTTTGTTAATTCAATCGAAAAGAATTGCGCTTTAAAAACGGGGCAAAATTTTAAAAACATTAAAGGGGACGAAAATGTTTCTTAGGAAAAAATTCGTAACGTTTATGGCGCAGATGCTTTGTCAAAATCAGTAGCCTGCAAATGGCACGTTCGCTTCCGATTGCGTTTTGGTCGGCAAATCGTTGATTAACTCGAAGAAATTTTCCAAAACAAACCGAAAGGTCGAGATGTTACGTTATGGCATCGTTGCGGAGATAAACGTTGATTAAGAACCAGTTTTGAGCGCTTTGCATAAGATTGAATATAAAAGGAGGCTCAGTATTCGAGACAGTGAAAAATGGCTGAAACGAAATCAAGACAGTCAAAAGTGCTCTACATACGGCAAAAATGAGCGACAGTGTTTGTGATTCAGTATAGATGAAGCTGCACAAATGATGGCAGAGCACAAAAGGACGCCATCTGAGGCCTTGTTTCGTGAATGGAAAAGAAGCGCGCATTCGATTCCACTCTCTACTAAAGTGCTTGATTATGTTAAAGCGTTCAGCATTCTCTTCCAATGTGGACCATATACATATTCAAAATGGAGAGAGCTTTCCTCGAGCGTATATCTACATTTCGGATGTAGCAAAGGGGTAATGAAAAGTTTTTTTTGTGTAGCATCGCTACTAGGGATGAAAAGTAGATTTATTTATAGAAAGTCAGGTTTATGGGTGGATCCGGGCGGACCAATTCACATCTATCATAAGACCGAATCGCTTTAGCAAGAAGATGATACTCCGTGGTTGATGGCATTAAAACCCATAGCCTGTTAAAGTCTAGTGAGACGACCAGTACTAGTAACGAACGCTATGAACAGGAAATAATCGAGTTGAACGCTTCGTTTTGCGAAGAAACTACCAGCAATGAAAAAAAAACAGCAGAAGAAGCAAGAGTTAGTGATTTTTCATCATCTTCATGCAACTAACCCGTGTTTTCTATATAAAAGTTTTGGTTTTATATATGTTTACTTGGTGCATCGGACGGACATACGGACAGACAAACAAGTTGTCTCTTTCTGCCTCTGTTCTGCGTGTTACATACATCTAACACGAATTTTTGAATAAATAAGTTAATTGATTTGGTTACCGTAATTTTCGGTCTATAAGATTCACCTTTTTACAGAGAAAAATGGACCCAACTTTTGGATACGTCTTAATATTAAAATATTTTTTTAATAAATCTTCTATAAATTTGAGGTACAAGAGGTAAGACAACAATAGTTCAGATGAAAGAAATACGAACCGTGACATTAACGAGACGAGTGAACTGAATACCGCTAGTACGAAGTATGTTAACAATAACTAAAGATTTTGATCTGAAAATAGCATTCAAATATATATTTCTAAAGCTCATCGTACAAATTCCGAAAAATACGGTAATTTTTTTTAAAAAAAGTTAAAAAAAGGTAAAAGTTTTTTATTTTCATAACCACCAGTAAAGGATGGAGATATACACATTTCCTCAAAACGTTTGTAACACGCAGAAAGAACCTCGCCAGATCCCATAAAGGATTTATACTCTTAATCAGCATCACCTTTTGAATCGATATAAGGATGTCTGTCCCCCTGTCTGTCTGTCTGTCTGTCTGTATAATACTTATGATAAGCATTCGCGGATCGCAAAAATTAAGATATCGGCTTCAAACTCAGCAAAAATTTTGGTAGTTCGCATACGTAGATCCGCTAAATCGGTCAAGGGGCGCGCCTGCAGTACAATGCAAAGTGAGAACACCTCTGTTTTTCGAAAGGAATAACGAATTGGTTTTTTACACATTACTCACACTAAAGTAAATATTTCTACCAAAATTTGGACGTATATTTTATGGGCGATGATGTAGTACCTGTACAGGAATGGGAAAAATTGACCACGCCTATCCAATATTATAGTGCAATAAGGCGGAAACACCACAAAGTATATAAATTCCTGGCCAGTTTCGAATTCGAAGTGTACCTGATCAAGTCTGTCTGTGTGTTTGCCGCTCTGTTTGTCTGCCTAACCGTATAAACGTTTTCCCGTTCGCAAAAATCGTCTACAAATTTGCAAAAGAACGTGAAGATGACCTAAGCCGGTGAAAGTATACGGCTACAACGCCCCCATGCCTATCCATCAAGGACTGTGAACTTCTTCGTTTTCCGTGTTCTTCGCTTAGTAATCATAACGTACGACACATACATCATAAAAATTTCATCTTTTATTCTGAAAACAGGTGAAGTCAGCCGCGCCCATTCAATATTATAACGTATGAAAACTTAGTTCTTTTCCTTTGTTTTTCTCTTTTTTAAGATAACGGTGATGGACATAAAAGATTCGGTCACGATCGCAGATAATTTTCTTACTTGTTTATATTCATTACAAACCATGCCTTGGAGTTCAAGAAAATCATTTAGTTGTAAAATAAAAAGTTGAACGCAAATAATTGCTTTTTCATAAAAATATAAATAAAAATTTATTTGCTGTCATCAACTCCATCATACAATTGTTGTTTTTTGCCGAATTCACATAATGTTGTCCTCATCACTGGACACTGCTTAATGAGATTATAATTCACCAGCCGCTTTTTCTGAGTCATTTGTATGCAACTAAAAGATTTTATATAGTTTTTCTTATTATTTACTTATTTACTTAATTTTCTTCGAAAACTTTTACTGTAGAAGTGAAACCCTGTGTAAACGTATAGAGTAAAAAAGAATGTAAACATATATACAACGTCCCCATAACAGTCTTTGTCGACTAAGCCGCAAAGCGCTCTATGTCGGCGCAGCTACATCCTTTTCATTGGTTCGTTCGTTTTAGCGTTCGCCTCCTGTTGGAACTCTAAAATTGGTGTATTTCTCTTGAGTGATGATGGTCAGATGAAGAAGGAAAATCGATGATAATCGGATGAAATAGGAGAATGGTAAATGTAAAACCGCTTCTCAAATATTTATCTTTCTTGTTTTTATGCCTATCCGGTCAGGGAATGCTTTGTACGTGTATAACAAGAGACGGATGGAGGGACGGAGAAGTGTTTGTGAAAGTGGAGACATCAGCAACTACCACTGCTGGTATGTTGTTCCAAAGGCGGGCAGTACGCGTAAGACACCGCGAGTCGGTGTAGTGTATTGTGCGGTATGCAGGCAACTCCAGAACGAGTGGGTGGAAAAAGAGCTTAAACGGCGGAGAAACGTCTTTTATCTCTGTAGAACACTTGCCCCGAATGTATCTCGGAATAAAATCTAATTTCCACTATATCTTTGTCGACGTCATGGCGCTTTGAATTTTTTCACCATTGTAGCCCGCAATACTTAAAAAAATACTTTCTCCATAAATTTTGGCGGATAGGTATTCAAAGTTCGTCGCAAATCGAGCACAGCTTTTTTGTTTGACTAACTTGTTTTTTCTTTTGTTTTTTTGTTTGTCTTTTTGGTTTTTCACGCACATGTGTATGTTTTTTACATTAGCACATTATTAGGAAACCATGTGATGAGTGAATTATATTTGTTTAGCTTTTCCTTCAAATCTTAAATATATAAATGATGATAAATCACATGCGCGCGAGAAAAAAAAGATGATAAAATTTGTTTGCTGTTGAGTAATGTTTTCTTAGACATTATTTTATTTTAATTTCTTCTCGGGGAAATTTTATCCATCCCATCCATCCATGGGCAAAAATTGAAATGAAAGGCCAATCTGTTTGTACATTGTAGCTTCAGATTAATTTTAGAAATATAGATGACCATTTCAAAATTTTACGCTCCGTAGCCACAAAGCTATGTAAATATGAGTAAAAGCATTGAATCGGGCGACGGATGACTGTTAAACACCCTATAATACATCGCTTAACACAGTTGATAGTGTTATTCACATAAAGACTTTACATGGGAGTAGGTCGAAACAGCGCTCCGACCAGAGCCATTTTCAATAGTGTTCGTCCTTGGGCTAAAACACGTCGGTGTATCGAATTTCATCAATATATATGAAAACTCGCGACCTGTGAATTGAACATACGAATATAAGATGGACAGACGGACAGACAAGTTTATACCGGTTTGGGAAGTGAGTGAGAATCGATAGGCATTATGAAGGGTAGGTCTATTTCAAGTCTTTCTAGGTGTTGTATACATCTGCCCAAAAGCAGATTTCGATTTTTCGGAGTTTTGCCACGCGCACGCTAAACAGAAAACTTCGACCTTCACTCAATAGCAGACAATGGGGTAAAGATTTGTACAATTATTTGGCAGAATCATTTAAAAGCTGAATGTAAAAAATGGTTCCCAACGACTTACAATTAATTTGTTTCTTTCCCGCTTGAGGAGAATATCGATAATCAATTTGTCCCTTTTGACCA